>CM062819.1:1878986803-1879331803 GCA_031772625.1 Pinus tabuliformis | reverse complement strand
CATGTAGACCCTAGAGAAGAAAATTGGGTTCGTTTCATTCATGATTATGACCATGATTGATCTTGTTGTACTACTAGATTTTATAATGTAGTAGAAGACATGAACAATGGAGCGAATAGATTGCATGATTTTAAGACCTTGTTCTTATGGGAGGTGAGGTTAGGGAAAGATCATGGTGAGATTTAGTTGTTAAATCTTGATCATGGTGTGATGCCTTTCTTAGGAGACAAATTGTTTATTATATTTCTCATGATATTCCATGCAGGTGTTGTTTTTTATGTTGATGTAAGAGTTGAATGCCAATGATTTGAGTACACAAACCCTAAAATGGACAAGTATATATGGAGAATAGAAATATAGTTATTTTTCTATGCACTTGTATGATGAGACATGGCTAGGGTTTGTAAACCCTAAGGAAGGAAATATTTCTAGTGTAAAGAGCATATGTGGTACAAGCTTGTTGAAGAAAAGTGAGGACTTGTTGGTGTTAATACTAGCTTGTTTTGGATCTTTGATGATGGTTATGGTTTTCATGATTTTACCTTGTTAGACTTTAGAGAGCTAGAGATTTACCAATTTTGTGATAAATTTGTTCACATGTATTTAATTTCTTCTACATGCATAAAGTATCTTGTTATCCAAAATGATGAGATAATAAACTTGATTTTTCATCTTGCAATTTCTTTAAGATTGAGTAATTTCCAAGATTTATCATTTGTATTGATTTGATATAACATAGGGTTGAAATTATTAAGTGAATTAATAAATAAATTGAAGATTAAAAAGAATATTTCTATTACATAAGTTATTGTAATAAATTTATTTCCAAATTTGGTATATGATTAGAGAAGTGTGCCCTAAAGGATACAAATTATTTCAATTTGTTTGGGATAAAACAAGGGGTGCTGTTTGATTTATGACAATTTCAATTATGCCAAGACACATGATCCCAGGTATAGGGATATGATACTCAATATATTTAAAGAGTAAATTAAAGAATCACTTGGTTAAGCATTGGTGAAGGTGGGATCCAAATACATATATATCATTTGAGGAAGTGTTTAGGTGGGAGGGTAGTCTCAAGGAAGTGCAATATTGTCATTATAATTTAGTTAATGGAGATGTAGAAATAAATATACAACAGAAGGCATGTGGGGTGGGAAGGAAATCTCAAAAAATACTTATAACATTCATAAAATATGGTACAATTGGTGTGCATTGACCTAATAGAACCAAAATTGAATAAAATAAGGACTATTTGGATATTTTTCTTGATTTCACACTAAGAAAGGTTTGGGTGGGGGGTGTACATGAATGGAATGAAATTAAGTTAGATGATATGTTGTGTGGGAGAGTGACGACCAAGAAACATAATGATATTGAATTTTGGGAAGGATTTGAGATAATGAACCAAATTCAAGTGGAAAGAAAACCTAACTAAAAAACTAGGAGAAAAATATAGCTTCCAATTAAACACAACAACAAGAAGAAATGAATGTGATATTAGAACTAATTTCCAAACTTTATTCATCCCACATAAGGTGTATTTGTTGTTTTTAAAATTTTCCATAGATTAACTATTCAACTAGTTTTGTATGGTTCAAAGGATAAAAGAAATAATAAACTAAGTGCCCTTAGATTGCATGTGTAGGTAACTCAAAGGCATTAGAGAACTTTTGAGGTTTAAAATGGGCCTCCTAAGAAAAATGTACAACCAAAATAAAATTTATAAGAACCAATAGGATTCAAGATGATAATGTCAACCATGGGGGACGATTCACCATTTTTTGGGTAAAAAAGTAAAAAGATTTAAAAATAATAAAATAATAAAACTAATTTTCAACTTATCTCCCTAAGGTTTTACTTAAATTTTGATTGAGAGTACTCGTTGAATGCAGAATTTTATTCCTCATCCAAGGAGTAACCATGTTGCATAATTTTGATGGACCCTACTACACAAAAAATGAGAAATACATGAAAAAATGTGATTGCACCAACGAGTATTCCCACTCAAAATTTGAGTAAACCCATAAGGAGATAAGTTTAAAATACGAGTAGAAAAAAGTAGCTTTTTTCTGTTTTCCCTCCAACATTTGATGATGTAATGTAATCTTATTTTATTATCTCCACTATTACTATATAATTTCTTTAGGAGGCCCATTGTAGACCTCAAAGATCCCCTAACGATCAAAATATGCAACTAACAATACATGAATTATGATGGGTATGTGGAATATCAATCTTAATAAGAGTGATGTATTAGTGTAAGCACATCCTTAATGGGATTCACCATTGATGAGGCATGATACTTTTTAGTAGGCTTTCCCTTATGTTTAAAGTGAAACATTCTATTTTATACATATCACAAAAAATTTACATCTCTAAGAGAAAAGAATACACATTAAAAGACATACTAAATAGTATGAACCAATATAAGGGATTAAATCATGGTTTTAGTTTGGGGTAATAAAATAGTATTACATTATCAATAAAAAGTTACCTAAATGTATAATTTCTAAATATAATCTTGTGAATTTTCTAGTTTGCATGATCATCAACTACATGTATCACTGAGAATATTCCTAATTAACATGTATTTAAAGACTCATGCCAAACACCTTTAACAATACAACATGCTAGAGTGCTCACTTCACCATAGGTGATATTGCATCACCACCATGTGCATGAAAATTCAACCTAGAAATCTAACACTTGAACATCAAATAAATACAAAACTTCAGTTCATAGAACATGTGCCATGAAATACACAATTTTTTTTTCTTAAATATGCATTTTTAACAAAATGGTTTAGCATGCCCAGTATAAAAATGAGACATCAATTAAAATGAAAATATGGCATATGGTGACCTATATAGTAAATTTCTTGAATATACAAACGACATATCATGCCCAGACATGAATATACAACATATGATGTCGTATATACAAAATGAGTATCATTGGTCACTTATTGACCATTTTCACCCTCAACGCCATCATTCCCACCCTAAAAGTCAATCTATAGCTCCTTTTCATAGAACTTGAAGGACCTCAAATGTTTCTTTTCTTTTGGGGAATGTTTTGTCTCTCTTGGTATTGCACAAAGAAACAACATTCTCATTATATTTTTTCCATAATAAATTATCACACTTACATTCCAATACTTTATAATTCACATCCAAAAAACTCACCATAAATGATTAATGACAAGATTTTTGTCCTCCTTCATTCCCTCAACCTCTTTGTTATACCTCCCTGCAATAGTTATGAGAGTCAAAGCATATAATTTAAATAAGAAATGCCTAGTACCAATTCAATTCATCATAAAGAAAAAAAATCAGCAATGAATGATCTCACCACGAATGTCTCATCTAATGATGGAGATTCACTAGTGAGTGGAGTAGTCCATTGCATAACCTGCTTAGAGGAAGCATATATTGTTCCATCAACTAAACTACCATCAAGGGTTGATGGTTAGGGGACTACTTGAAGGCTATCTAGAGAAACCACTAGGGATGGAACAATGGTAGTGAAAATGGGGAGCGGAGGGTATTTCCAAATGGTCTATAGATGAATCTCCTATGGGTGGATGGGATGAAAAAGGTGGTGAAGGAAGGTGATGATCAATGCCCATGGGTTATAGTAATGATGGAAGTTCCCCAATGGAGGTAAGCTAGATACAAAAAAGTGAGCCAATGTGATGATATTGATGGATAATTGATAGGGGAATGTTGGATGATGGTGAATGATATGCATGGGACATAGTGGAGAATTAGGAAAACGAAGGAACATGAATACACATCTATAATATATTAATTAGTTAACCGAAATAAGATAATGAAATAAACATTTAAAAATAATAATTTGACACATGATAACGAGGAAGGGGATGATATGTTTTCCCTAGGCGGGCTTGACTCCTAGCCTAATGTCATTGCAATTTGTAAAAACATTAAAATATGCTACAATTATACCCAAACTAAAAGAATATATAATATGGATTGAAAACATATGAAAAGTTTTGTAAGGAAGGATAGTTTTAATTCACCATACCTAAGTATGTGATACACCAAATTAGCAAGAACCATCCACTCTAGAATTAGTGATCAAAATTGGAACTAATGCATATATATGTGTGGGGGATGTGTTATCAGGGTATAAAAACTATAATAAACGTATAATCAGATATATAAAGAAAACACACACACACACACACACACAAAATATATATATATATATATATATATATATATATCGAGAGAGAGAGAGAGAGAGAGAGAGAGAGATAATGTTAGGTCCCTATACTACTAGTGTAACACAATATTGTTATTAGTGCAGCCCCCTTATTATATTGTTGTGCCCATGTAGTACCGATATTGTTATTATTGTGCCCCATAGAAGCCCATTATTGTTATTGTTGTGCCCTTACATTATTATTGTTATGTCGGCTCTGATTACATTATGACCCCTTAGACTCCTATATATAGAAAGGAGGTCTTGTCATTTGAATCATCCAAGAATTTTTCATTTGTGTATTGTAAAGTAGGTTTCCACCTCGAAGATGCTTCTTTCTAAGGCATTGATATTTCTTTTCTATCCTTTTGTGAGATGGTTTCATAACATTTGGCATCAGAGTTATGTATTGCATATTTATATTTAGAACTGAATCAATTTTTGTGGTATAAAGGGCTTTCTTCTCATAAAACACTTGTCACATGGTCAATTTTCATGGAGGAAATGATAGCACATTATGAGGATACAAAGAGAAACACCTTCTTTAGCCAATTGATAAATCTCAAACAAAAGGGTTCAATGACTGAGCACATTGAGGACTTTCAAAAATTGAAGATAAGGGTAAATGATATTCCAGAGAAGCAAAGGGTTGATGTCTTCATAGGGACTTTAAAGGATAACATTCAACATGAGGTTCATCTTTGGGAACCTAAATCCTTGGAGAAGGCATTCAAGTTGGAAATAAAAATTGAAAGAAAATTTATGGCAACAAGGAAGCCTACCCCTCTCAACTATAAATATGGAAGTGTTGATTCCCCTATCCTTCCACAACCTACAGGGTTGACACCACAAAAATTGGAAGAAAAAAGAGAAAAAGGGCTTTGTTACAGTTGTGATAGCAAATACTTTAAAGGTCATACGTGTGCTGAGAAGAAATTATTTTACATAGATTGTGAAGAGGAGGAAGAAAAGGAACAAGAAATGTTGAAAGAAGAGGATATACACCAAGAACCAACTTTAGATAAATAAGAAATGAATCTAAACATATCTTGTAATGCATTGGTAGGAATTACCACTCCTCAAACTCTCAATATAGAAGGGCATATCAAGAAGAAAATGGTAATAGTGTTGATTGATTCGAGTAGTACCCATAATTTTATTCATTGTAAGATAGCCAAGGAATTAAATTGCTTCCTATATCCAACACCATAGTGTCAAGTGATGGTTGAAAATGGAGGAACCATAAATTGCTCTCGAAAGTTCCATAATATCAAGCTATCCATGGGATAATATGTATTGAATAGACCAATGTTTTCCATTCCAATGGGTGTTGTTGATGTTGTACTAGGAGTCCAATGGCTACAATCCTTGGGTACAATAGCTTTTAATTTTCAAGAAAGTTTCATGAAATTTCCTTTGGAAGGAAAGGAAGTTGAATTAAGGGGTATCACAGGGAAACCAGAAAGATAATTAGCTCTAACAAAATGACAAAGCTTCTAAAGAGAGAACAAAGAGGCGTAATTGCACAATTATGTTCGTTAGAGGTTCCCACGTTGAAATCATCTATTTCTCCACATCTCTAAAAATACTTGGACAATCATTCCAAGTTATTTGAGACTCCCAAAGGCCTCCCACCTATTTGTGATCATGCTCATGCTATTCATTTGATTCTAGGAAGTGTTCCTCCAAACATCAGGTCTTACAGATATCCATGTTCCCAAAGGAGTGAAATTAAAATTACATTTGCAGAAATGCTATAGGTTGGTATAATTATCCAACCAAATTTGATAAACAAAGCAAGGGATGAGTGGAAGAATGATGAATCAAGGTGCGAACTCATTCAAAAGTTGTAGAAGATCCCAGTTCGAACAATACTGCCAAAACTTGACAACGAAGGAAAAATCATATTGGAATCGAAAGCAGTCACAGAACCGAGAAATCGACAGCTATGAAATCAACCAATTTTAGAGTATGTCATCAAGTGGAAGAACTTACGCGCTGAAGATTTCACATGGAAGGATTATAAATTTATACAGAAGCATCTAGAACTACTCAAGCATTAAGGACAACACGTTTTGAAGGAGAGGGGCATGTTAGGTCCCTATACTACTAGTGTAACCCCTTATTGTTATTAGTGAAACCCCCTTATTATATTGTTGTGCCCATGTAGTACCCATATTCTTATTATTGTGCCCCGTAGAAGCTCACTATTTTTATTGTTGTTCCCTTACATTATTATTGTTATTTCGGCTTTGATTACATTATGACCCCTTAGACTCCTATATATAGAAAGGAGGTATTTTCATTTGTATCATCCAAGAATTTTTAATTTGTGTAATGTAAAGGAGGTTGCCCCTTGAAGAGGCTGAATTCTAAGGTGTTGATCTTTCTTTTCTATCTTCTTCTAGGCTAGTTTCATAATAGATAATGTAAATATGGTCTAAATAATAACCTCCTCCATAAAACTTTGTTGTATATTTCCCTCCATTGACCCACAAAAAGTATATCTATAGCTAGTACATTTATGAGGCTCAAGTGAGTCTCCAAGTCACCGTTGTTGGTCACATTATGATGTAGGGTCAGATGGTTCAATCCCTCCCACAACATTAGTTAGTTGTGGCTCCTTCTACAACGATGTTACCAAGTTTCCATGCTACACTAAGGTGTAAGTCAATGTGGTTATTGTTGTCTGTGTTTCAATAATGCTATCTATTACTAGAGAATTCTAGCTAGGTGGATTAGACCTTTGTCTAGGTGTGTGATGACATAATGATTTTTTTTACTAATCATTTTGTCTATCTTGTCGAGATCCACAACCCACCTTGGAATTTTTCCACGTAAAATTAGTTGACATGGATTCCTAGCCTAAACTCTTCACATAACTTCCTTGAGAAAAATAGAGGTAGCTCCCTATTATTACAAGGAGTTTTATCAAATATTGTGAACGAACTATCCATCCAGTGGTATCACAATGGTTGGTAGGTGCAACAATCCATAAAAATGCATTTTTTGTTGGCTAGTAAACATTGGTTGGTTCTTAGGTCAATGAAGAAAGACAAAAGTCTTGTTTATTAATGTTGATAATCAATCTTTATTTAGACTAGTTTAATAGTGTTCATACATTCTATCCATGTAATAAGAAATATTGGTTAATTGTATTTAGGCACTGGAGATTGATTTTAATGAACTTTCAGGAGATGATCATGATGGCTCTCTCATGTTTTGGATATCCTATATTAGTGACCTCAAAGTAGTTAAGGATCTGTTGATGGTGTTGGACCCATCAACATTGAGGGGATCTCCCCGATATCAAGTCCCAATAAGACCTCACATCGTTTGGTGTAGGAGTCCCATCTGGTATAAAGGGTTGATTTCCAAATCGTTAAAGATTTTCCTTGACTCTAACTGTCAACACAAAAGAGTGATGCAACATTATATTTGAAAAGAAAGGGGACCTTTCCTAGTGAGTGTGTAGTTCAATTGTGTCGAGGTTCTTCTACTGCAAAAGGGAGAGAGAAAAGTGAGCCTCTAAGTGAGAGGTAATAGTACCACCCAGGAATATGCAAAAATGAACTAGAAGGACATGTCCAACATCTAGTGGAATCATCCACAATAGATGTGATAGTCATTACAACCAACAAACAAGGGAAGATCCATCTAACATCCAACATAATAGTCCACAACAGATGTGAGGATCATTATAACCAATAAACAGGGAGAGATCTATTTAGTATCCTGTGGAATAGTCCACAAGGATGGGATAATGATAACAACCATTACAAAACATTCTCAATAAGATAAGTACTAAAATAAGTCAAACAGTTCAACTATCTTAGTACATGTGAAAGCAAACATGAAATACAAATGTCCACAGAATAGTTTTAAAAAATTTCATAGTTCAGGCATGAAGAATGTGCTAGCCTTAAAAGGCTTCTATTATTAAGTAGAAGTTCCTTGACACATATTTACATTGTACATCACTAGCCCCAGTAGTGGGACATTGGAGTCGCCCCTTTCTCCTCAAAGAAGTAGTTGATCTCTCCAATGCCTTGCAGGAGGAGCTAAGGTGAAGATTCTTTTTCGCATACAATGAGGGGGTATATATAACCAAGGGGTGATGCTCCCCCCTCGTGACTCTTTTAATACCCTTGTTAGCACTCTGTAGGTTTCTTTAGGCTGAAAGGAGAAAACTCAAAGGTAACCACATACCTGTTTTGGTTGATAGATTGGTCTTCTTCAACTGGAGGGGACTCCCTCACTGAGAAAAATCAGAGATATGAATATGATCTTTGACAGAGACCAGTTATGAAAATGTTTGATTTTTGGTATGGGGGTAGTAGAGGGTTCTAGGAAAAACTAGTGATGTGATCATGACCTCCCTGGTCCAACATGTTGATGTATTTCCAACCAATTTCATGTATAGAGGCTCAATTAGTATGGCTTCGGAATGAACAAAAAATTGTAGTATAGTGAAGATGGGGATATCAAGACATTCATAAAAAATAGCAGAATAACTAATAGTTCATTACTGCAACTTAGATAAATGACTATCAATAAAAAAACACAAAACTGTCAAAGGCATACATATTTTCTAAATTGAAATATTTTGCATAGCTAGACATGAGCATATGAAATGAATTCAAGTGTAACTATTCCATACACCTTCAAATCAGTCTAAGAAGATAAAATGACAAGGATAATATAAATACTAAGAAGAAACAATATTTGAAACATCCATACCATAAGTATCTCTGCAACTCCACTAGAATCTCTTCAACATTCAAGCATATGCATTAAAACAGATCACAAGAATAAACTACAATAGTTTTCCTAACAATAGTGAAACCAACAACAAAAACCATTTCATGTCATAGTCATCATCTTATATAGTCAATATACAAAATATAATAATGTCTAAGTTCAGTGCATCTTCAATCCAATAGAGGATCGATTCCAAACTTCAAAAGGAGGAAAACTGTTGTTTTTCAAAGTCTTTTCCTCAAAAACAAAAACAGAAAAGTGTCTTTTATCTTTAAAACTGAATTTTTTTCTAAAAGAAACAATATTATCTTGGAATATGATCAGCATGAAGTGAAAATGGTAAAAAGAAAAAAGGTTGATTGTTGAGTGTGCAAAAGGTTGTGTAGCAGTTGCGTAGTGACGAGCAATTTGGATTTTGAAACTGGCACATGGCAAGTTACTAAGGAAGCGAACTAGGTACCACATGTTCTCTATGTCATCCCCTTGAAAACCTAATAGGTGGATCCCTTCCAACACGTGTACAAGAGCGTGGGCATGGTGTGTGCAACGGTTGCGTAGTCACTGAGTAGCACCTTCATAGTGCTGTTACAATGGGTCATATATTCAGAACAATAATACCTGTGTAAAACTTGAAGGAGGTTATTTTAGAGGATATTTTTTTGAAGATAAACCTCTCTCAGTTTCTTCAAATTATTCCCCGGATTCCCATAAAATTCTCTGCAAACAATTGACTTAAAACAGGAAATTACAGAGTCCGAAAAATAGGCCTAAATTATGAATTCGAAACTCCTGATTTGTTACACTAGTACAAAAAATGGAAGATTTTATTGTTATTTGGTATGTCCTTGAGACAAAAATCTTTCGGTTTCTCAAAATTCTCCTCCATGTGGTTGGAAACTATTATTCCAAATGGTGACTAAAACAAAGTGTTTGGTATTTGATGACTCTATAGTGACCCTACAACCTTATCAATAGCCTTCTTAACAATTGTTTTGAATTCCTTCTTGCTCATGTGGCCTTCCTGCCATGTTGGATTCAATATTTCCTTTGCAAAACTCTGCCAGTGTTGTTCTAAAAACTTTCAATGCCTTCATTTCCTTAATATTTTTGCTTTTCTCATTTGCATGTGCCTGATCCACATCAATCTCTCCAGTGCCTACAGTTGCTACTTCCAATGGATGACCATGGCTCCAACCCTTTGCACCTTCATGATGGGGGTTTTCATTATCAACTATGCCTACTTCAACATCTGTAGCTGCTTCAAGTCCATCAGCTTCAAACTTATGATCAGGCTGACGGAGCAAAACAGTTTTGATCCTACCACCATCATGTTCAGGGCCAACATTCTGCAATCGAGGATTAGTATCCAATTCTGTCATAGCTCCTATAACATTACCATGTTCTCCTCCACTAGAGCCAAATAACTTAGATCCAAAAGGAGGCTCAATATTGTCATACAAAGGATCATATTGGCTTCCTAGAGTAGAAGAAGATGGGAAAATGTAGGATGTGGGTTATAATCTAGGGAAATGATGTGGTATGATGAATGATTTATATATAACGGATATGGGAAAGGATCAATCATCATTTAAAATGATGTTTAGGAAAGGGAAATTTAGGCTTAGGAACTAATACGAGGATAACATGGGGGTATAGACCTAAATAAGAAAATAGAGATGATGTGAATGTTTAGGAATAGGGGAATTTAAGATAACAAGGGAGTAAGGGGATGAAAATAGAGGGAAAATATTGGGATATTAATGAATATATTTATTTAACATCATTCCTTTGACTGTAGACACATGACGAAGTAGACATCCTAACCAACTCTATGTACCTTGACTCAACAGTCGTCATAATAGCTCTCAATACTTAGACACTCCTTCCCATGTTTGGACATTAATGATCAAGGTGATGACGAGGCTCAAAATGATTTTCTAGAAAGTACAAGGTCAAACTTATAACAGTGATAATTTTTATGAATTTGACCCCCTCCAAGACAAAAAACTGATATCTCAAAGACCTTCGACTAATAAATTAACCTACTCTAACAACCCTCATGACTGTTCAACTTCCTATGAATTTTCAACTTACATGAATCTTCATATTCATGTGTGTCCTTTGGACTTCAACTTTACAATACATTTGATCACAATATATATGGTCCACATAGTGATGTGGCATATAACAACTCATGACATAACTTGACATGAAACTACTGACATGGATTGGTTTGATGTTGTGGCAATGTCAAGTCACTGTTTCTGCTAAGTGCTAGATGTGTTCTTGGATATGCTTTCTCTTGAGCACTATCCTCATTGAGGAGAAAAATTATGCAGTGCCCACTGAGGGTCAAAATTGCGTAGCTCAATCAGGAAGTGACTATTGTGGGAAGCGACCCTAGGAGGACTCACTGTGTAATTTCAAGAGGCAAGGGGGGGGACTGGGCAACAGAGAGGCCTGAAGGGAAAATCTACTTAGTTTCTGAGGGTAGTGAACTTCAGCTGAGGGAAGAGCACTAAAGGAAGTATATGTGTAGTTTTGGGGGCCAAGGAAGGCTAGGCTCTCCACGCATTGCGTAATTCCAACAAGCAAGGGAAACGCTTGAGGGTTGAATGCGCAAAGTTTGTCGTTCAAGGAAGACTCAGAGGCACAGCATGCAATTTTGGAGGTCAAGGGAGGCTACTGGACTCTGGAATTGCACAAAACCACAGCCTTGGAGGACAGTGACTACGCACTATGCAGTTATAGGAAGAAGGTCACATCAATGAGGGTTGAGACTATAGAGTGTGTAGGTCAGTCAGGATCCGGTAAAGCTAAGTTGCCCGGTCGGGAAGATTTTCCAAAAATGGCTAAGTGCGGGAAGGAGATGGGCTCGTGATGAACCTGAACTGTGATCACACACTTATCATACTTTGACAACATGACAAAATAGATCATCGGAACAAATAAACAAAGAATTCCCCTCTGTGTGACTTTCTCATGACAAGATGCGACAAGTGTGACAGTTAAGATAAACTTTGGGACGACCATGATGACACTTGTGAGACAATGGTTAAAACTTTGTGTTTGAGTGTAACAGATGTTTCATGGTTAGGAAAACCCATTTACACAAGGACTGGCCTTTGAAACCAGCAGAAAAGGCTCATAAATATTACATAACATTCAAACATGCTTGAATATGATAGTTAATCCAACAAGCAAAAGGGGGTAAAAACATTTGAGAAAGCTCATGGAATGAGCTTGAGTGTTTGCAAAAATCAAGGAAAGGCCAAGGAAGGCTCTGAAATTTGAGTGCAAGCCAAAATTTTGTTTTATGTAGGGCCTTGGTTCCTCAGGGAGTATTGATTCATCATGCAAATAATTTATGCCTTCCCACTTAACCCATGGGAAGACATGGTTTCCTCTATACCTTCTCAGTTGAACACAACATAAGATTCAGTGTAATAATAATGTTTCAAGTTGGGAAGTGTAGTTTAGCTCGCAAGCTTAAGATTTTTTGAGTATAGATTTTCATGTCTGGTGTTGCTCTGCTACCAGCAGGCCTGGAAAATACCCTAGAGGTGTCACGTAGGAACAGAAACATTTCTCTACTACCAACGAGCCAGGACAGTACCTGACGGAGTTACTTACTTCACCTCTCTGTGCAAGAAGCCTTTCTCTTCTTTTTCCTTTGTTTATTTATTTAAAAAGAATTGTGCATCGAAACTTATTTATTTTGTGGTAGAGGAGGGATCCTGACTTTTTGAGAGAAATAGAGGTTGTTCCTTCAGAGAAGCATATAAAGACCTCTGATTTACGTTTGCTTGTTTAGGTTTTCCCCCTCTTTGTTTCTACAAATTGGATAATATTGAGAACACCGACAGAAAAGTTGAGTATAGGCATGAGGTTTCTGGAGTAGCTATGGGTTCATGGTTGGACCAAGATTCTCCTTATGGATGGATCATATTTTCCATCAGAACTTGATCGGCCAAAAGATGTAACCAACACAAGGAAGACAGACAGAAGGCTAGCCAAATGTTGCAGTGTCACAAGGATCTTTAGACTTCATCCATACACACACTTAGAAGCCTTCAAGCAAAGAAACAAATGGAGAAAAAAAAATCATAAAATTCAAGAAAAGAAACAAACGGAAAATGAAAAAAAAAGAAAACATAAAATTCAAGCAAAGAAACAAACAGAAAACAAAAAATGACTATGTACTTAAAAAATAAATAAAAATAAAAAATAAAAAATAAAAATAAAAAATAAAAAGATCATAAAATTCAAGCAAAGAAATAAACGGAAAATGAAAAAAAAAAACATAAAATTCAAGCAAAGAAATAAACGGAAAATGAAAAAAAAAACATAAAATTCAAGCAAAGAAATAAACGGAAAACAAAAAATGACTATGTACTTAGTGCAGGGCACAACCCCAAATCTTCATTGAAAATATTGTTTTAAGTCTTGGCCATTGATAGGGAGAGATTCAGTCTTCCCATCAAGTGATTGAAGGTGATACATGTGCTGGTCAAGCTTCTTGTGTAGTGTGTATGGTCCAATCCACAGGGACTGAAACTTAGTGTGTTTTCCTTTGTCCTCATGGGCTTTATCCCACTTTAAGACTAAGTCACCCACACTAAAGTTATTTTTCCCTGCATACTTTCTATCAAACCACCTCTTAATATGACTCTAGTGAAGTAATTTTTTTTCTTTAGGTTTCAACTTTTCTTCCTGTAGCTTGTGCAACATGTCCATCCTACACTGAACTAAAAGGCATGGCTTTCCTTGGGACTCTTGGGACAGTTGGAGAGTGGGAAAGTAGATGTTCAGTGGGAGGATGGCTTCTTTTTCATACACCAAGAAGTAAGGGGAGGTGTTCAGATAAGGTTTAGGCATGACTCATTCAACCCATAAGGCATTCACCAAAGTAGAGTGCCAGTTTCGTTGTTTAGAGAATATGGTATTTTTTATGATACGAATGAGGTTCTTGTTCATAGATTTAGCAAGACCATTCCCCTGCGGATAAAAATTAGCTGAATGTTTCAATATAATAACATTTTCCAATTCAAAATCATAAAGTCTCAACGATGAAAAATTTGTTGCATTATAAAAAACAAGTGACATAGGAACGCTTAACCTAAAGATGATGTTCTGTTGTAGAAAGTTGTTGACTTCCTGATTGTTCACCTGTTTTAGCGGAACTACCTCTGTCCACTACGTGAAATAGTCTGTAGCATCAGGGATATAGTGGTGTTTCCTTGATGAGTGTGGGAAAAGTTTCCCAATGATATCCAAGCCCCACTTTTAAAAAGGTTCTTCCACTGTAATGGGCTATAATGGGGCTGTTGACTTCTGATTTATGTCGACATACCTTTGACAGACTTGACACATGCGAGCATAGCCATGAGCATATTTGAATAATGTAGGCCAATAAAAGTCAACCTGCATAACCTTATGTGATTTAGTGTTTCCTGTAAAGTGTCCCCCAGCTAGTCCATCATGGAGATCACGTAATACCTTTTCTAAATCGTGCACCTCCAAACTCCTAAGTAGTACTCCATTGCAGTGCTTCCTAAACAACACCCCATGCGCCAACTGATATGATAATGCTTTAAGTCGGTGTGCCCTCTTCTCCCATGTAGAGAAGTGAGAGGCCACTGTGCCATGCTCATGGTACTAGCACACATCCATTTACTAAGAGTCTATGTCCATAGTGGGGGTGGCTCACTCAATGTTGTACATTTCAATCTCTTTCTCCCATCCTACAAGCTCTTCTTCTTCCTCTTTTGCATTTATTGCCTCTGTTTCTAATTGGAAAATACCATCACCCTTGATTGTGTGAACTAGATTAATGTCTAGATCATACTCCTGCAACCCAGTCACCCAATTTTCCCTCCTTTCACCCAGCTCTTGTTGAGAAAGTAGTGATTTGACTATTGGGTGTGGAACAAAGATAACACAATGGTTCTTTAATAGATAGGGTCTGAAGTGCTTTATTGCCTTGTAAAATGCATAAGCCTGTTTGTCCAAGGTGGGGTAATTGAGCTCTGGTCCTTGCAGACTTGCATTAATGAAGGAGATAGGCCATTTATTTTTCAACTCATCCTTCTAAGTACAATAGTTAGAGAGGTGTCAAAAGCAAAAGTGTAGAGCAATAAGTCTTTACTGAAGTCGGTATTGTACAATGTAGGTGCTTATACTATAGCTTATTTGATATGGGAAAACACATTCTTTTCCCTCTTATCCCATTTATAGACTGTATACTTCTTGATAATCTCCTCTATTGGTTTAACAGTTTGGGCATAGTCAGAGATGAACTTAAAGAGGAAGTTGATCTTCCCCAAGAAAGAATGCATGGGTTTCTTTTTCACTGGGTGGGGAATCTGCATGATGGTCCTGACCCTGTCGAAGTCTACCTTGATCCCACTTTTAGTAGCAATGTGTCCCAGGAGGTTACCTTCGGACACTCCAAATATACTCTTCTTAGGATTCAAGGATATCTCGTATTCACAACATCGCTCAAGAATATTCTTCAAATGGCAGAATTGATTTGATTTATGTTTGGAGAATACTTCCACATCATCAAGATAGACCACTATGCTCTATCTAATAAGCCCATGAAAGGTGATGTCCATCACTCATTGGAATGTTGCACCAGCATTAACTAGCCCAAACGAGATTCATCAAAATGTGAACGTGCCCCACTTTGTTCTACAAGTAGCTTTTAATCTATCAAGCTCTGCCATTAGAACTTGGTTGTATCCTAAAAATCCATCAAGCAAAGAAAGCATTTCAACCACCGATACTATTTGTAGTATAACCTCTATGGACAACATAGGGTAGTTATCCTTGTCTAAGGCATGGTTGAGATTCCATGAATCTACACACATGCAGATCTCCCTAGATTTCTTTCTCATAGGGACCAAGTTTGATACCCATGTTGGATGTCGCACCTTATAGATGATATGAGCATTCAAAAGTTTTCTCAACTTCTTTTGTATGAGGGGATCAATTGTTGGATGAACTTTCCTCAATTTATGTTGAAATGACTTGGCTCCTTCCTTGATTGGTATTATATGTTGGATGATTCATGTGTCATATGTCTTGATTCATCATACGTCCATGTGAAGACATCACAATACTTCTTGAACAAGAAAATGAAGGCTTGTTGCTCTTGTGGTGTGCAACAAGTACCGAGATTGACATATTTCAGATCTTTCTCATTTCCCAAGTTGATTTTCTCATGCGAAAAAATGAAACTATGGTTCTTAGCATTAAAAAACCCCCAGAAGCAGTTATGCAAAGCATACAACTTCTCTAATGAAACCACACCTATAGGGATGAGGTTGCATTTACTTGCATTGGCTGCATCCTATGGTGCCTTTTCATGCTCGTCCTCGTTAATAGTTGTGTCATTGAATACGTCAATGTTCGCCATAAAATACAATATCTATTGATCGTCACGAAAAATGCGTAAGTTAGTGATATTATCCAGGACGGAAGGTTTATACAAAATTTCAATAGAAAAGACATCCATTAAAGGTGGCATCCTAGCAACAATGTTTTCCAAGGCATTTGTAACTGGATTATGCATTCTTGGAACTAAAATAATTTGAAAGCTTGGAAGTGATAGATGAGTCACCATACCTCTTGTTGATAACTTTTAAGATGAGGTGACACACAATGTATAGTGTTACATACCTGACACACCACGATTTTGGAGTCACCTACCACTTTTAGAATGAAAACATTTAGGTTGATGGCCTTCTGTAAGCCCAATATGGGTGCTTCGTACTGCACTGTGTTATTTGTGCACTCGAATTCCAGGCAGCTAGAGATCAAATGTTTTCTTTGTAGTAGGTCTATTAAAATGCAACTAGCTCCAAAGCCCTCCTATGTCTTGGATCCATCGAAGTACATAGTCCACATATCATATGTATAGGGAATGCTAATTGCACTAGTACTACTATTACTACTACTAGCTATACATAGTTCATTATCGCCAGTTAGACATGGAAGAAGATCTAATTGTGTGTCTGATGGAACTGGGAATGGCTCTACAAGATAACGCCCCAATTATGTCTCCAGAAAATAATTTTCAAATAATCATTCTATGAAAGCCATTGGCTCATTATGTCCATTCAAGGGAGTCACCGTGTGCTTCATGTATCTCTCTGACTCTACCCAGATCTAATTGTTTCTGCCCTTGTGCGGAAGCCATAGGTGTGACCAGTTTGTGGCACAACATCCTTGAAGCTTGCTTGACTAGTCTCTACTCAGTAGCACTCTGTATTTTTCCAGAATGTCTGCAATCACTATGTTGATACAATGGTGAGATCATACATCAGATGATAAATGGATGATGACATCCCCGTGTTCACCAATTTCCTAGACATGAGTTATGTTCAGCTAAATAATCTATGAATGACATTCATTGATGCCCCTGAATCGACCATGAAATTGTGTACATTAAAGTTGAAGATTTCAAATGTTAACAAGAATGATAGGTAGAGTGTATTTGCATCCATTGTGAGTGCATTAAGTACATATGTGAGAGCGTTAGGAGACTTACTATATCCCTTGATCGAAGTGGTGGCATTACCTGAAGAGGTTCTCCCAAGTTCCCGTAGAAGGATGTCCCACTGCCTCGTGATATTTGTGAGTTCAAACATGGATATGTTTGCATGAACCTTATTCATATCATATACAATGTAATAATCCATGTCGGGTAGACTGACTAAGGTGTCCGAGGACGAAACTTGGTTGGTGGTTTCCATAGGGATGGTTCTGCTATCAGAAACACTTTTCGTTGAGATTGCTTTCCCAGACTTTCTCTAAGTGTTTTGTGCTAAGTTAGCTGGAGGATTGAGCTTCCTTAACATATTTTCTTTGAATTTTTGTTTTGGCACCTAAATCATAGTGGTCAATCCTTGGCTTCATAAGTTGTATCGATTGCTCTACTTCTAGGCTGGACCATCACTCGGAGGCTGCTTATTGGCAGTACTCTTTTGGGTTGCAGGAACGCAATGATACATGTTAACTACATGCCCAATGCTTGTAGCTTCATCAGCTACAAAAACTTCTTCCTTCTCTTCATCCGTCTCAACCTTCTCCTCAACTATGACTGAGTCAACAAAATACGCGTCCATTCTACTCATGAGTTGGTTCCATTGTGGGCACCTCTTCTTTGAATGATTCTCATTATGAAACATGAAATACAAATCCATGCCAATTTTTTCAATATTCAAAACAACATTGGAACTCTGCACAGATTTTGCCAGCTGATTGCTTCTGTTATCAGAAGCTAAATTCCTTTTGGGAAGGAACTTGGGAGGCTTGTTTCTCACGGTAGTCTCGCTTTTCCATTGTTTGAGTTCAACCATTTCAGTGTTTGGGGACTTCACGAGATGATTTAGACCTTCAATATCATTCGATTATTTCTCCTTAGCCTTGCTCACGGAGGCCTAAGATCTCTTACCTGTGTCCTTGGAGTCTTTTTTTGATTCGTCATTTGTGATGACTCCAATAGCACAAAAGTACTTCTCAACGACGATAACCTCTTTGTAGTTTTCTGTTAATGTATGTCTGCAATTCGCTTCACAAACTACGCAATATTCGTTGGCAAGGCAAAAGTGTAGTAATCTATGTTGATGGAGTCATGAGGTTTTCAGGGAAAATTTTAAGGATGGAAATTTATTTTAAAGTTTAGAAACCTTGGCGAATTTTACTAGTCTATAATACGCAAACTATAAAATGTTTGTCGATATATTTGTAAAATATTCAAATTTCTAATAATTTTATATATAGCCTCTTAGCGATTTTAAAGTTAAAATAATTTTATATTGTAAAAACTAGGCAAATCATTTTCAGAAAAAAAAAAAGGGAAATCAATGAATCTTTTTTTTGGAAAAACCATGGAAAATTAGACCACCTACGAATATTAGCCCCTAAAATTTTCTATGGAGGCTCTATGTTTTTAAAAAATTTGTTCAAGATGCGATTGAACCTCTGATTGAAATATTTAACCTTTTCCTTCTGCTCCATATTTAGATTACCCAACTCCTTTAATAACATGGCAGGGGTCTTGTCTTCAACATATTTTTTAAAAAAGATCTTTTTGAATCCCCTGTAATTCTAGATGGATTTTGGAGCAAGGTTGTGAAACCATACAACTTCTCTACCATCCAAGGTACATGGAAAAAGTCTTCATGCAACATCATCGTAACGTACCTCAAGTGTTTGTAGATCTAGGTAAAAGTTGTCTAAGTTATCTTCAACCTTCACTGTCTTATCAGGGTCATATTTCGTCAAGAGATTCTCCGTCTGCCTCGGCATCTTGTGCAAGACACTTGGAAGTACGAGTGGGCCCTGAGTCATCCAGTCCAAATTTTTCTCTACCATGTCTTCCCCTTCCTTTTCTCAATCTGATGGTTCCTCTTCTTCTCCACCTATCCTGGGAAAAGTTGAACCCGAGAGTAAGGGGTTCCCTCCGTTACCTCCTTGAAAGAGTGGATATTCTTCTTCCCTTTCCACAACATCTACTAATTATTTAATAGTGTCGAGGACCACTTTTTCAGCAGATGGGACTACTATTCCTATGGGGGTGGTATTGTACTTCTTTTGAAAATATGGAAGACCGATTACTCCTGGCATCAATCCAACAAATTTTGCAAACTGATGGGTGATGGGGCAAATGACACGAAGCTAATCATACGAGATTTCATGTTCAGGCCTGGGATAGGAAGAGTCAGCAACTTTAGAAGTATGAGTAGGGGATATGGAGTGAACGTTGTTTCATTGACTAGAAGATGGATTAGTGGGGTCGGTGGGTCTCTCAGCTATAAAATATTGTTGGCTCTCCTTCTAGTGCCAGAAATGTTGATGGTACTGGACCCAACAAAATTTAGGGGATCTCCCCAATATGAAGTCCTTACTAGACCTCACACTGTTTGGTGTAGGATTCCCATCTGGTATAAAGTCCCGGTTTCCAAATCCTTAAATATTTTCCTTGACTCTAACTATCAACACAAGAGAGTGATGCAATGGTATCTTCGAAAAGAAATGGGAGTGTGCTTGGTGAGTGTGCAATGCACCTATGTTAAGGTTCTTCTACTACAAAAGGGGAAGAGAAAAGTGAGCCTCTAAGTGAGAGGTAATAGTACCACCTAGGAAGCGACACACATGAACCAAAAGGACATGTCCAACATCCAGCGGAATGGTCCACAGCAGATGCAACAGTCGTTACAACTAACAAATAGGGGAAGATCCATCTAAAATCTAGTGGAATAGTCCATAGCGGATGCGACGATTTTTATAACCAATAAACAAGGAAACATTTGTCTAGTATCCTACAGAATAGTCCACAAGGATGGGACAACGATAACAACCATTACAATGCATTCTTAGTAAGATAAGCACTAAAATAACTAAAATAGTTCAATTATTTTAGCACATGTGAAAGCAAACATTAAATACAAACGTCAACAAAATGGTCTTACAAACATTCATAGTTCATGCATGAAGAACATGTTGGCCTTAAAATTCTTCTATTATTAAGAAAAAGTTCCAAGATACATATTTACAATGTACATCACTAGCCGTAGTAGTGGGACATTGGAGCCACTCCTTTCTCCTCAAAGAACTAGCTAATCTCTCTAATGCCTTGCAGGAGGAGCAAAGGTGAAAATTCCTTTGCTCATACAATGAGGGGGTATATATAACAAATGGGTGATGGTTCCCCCTTGTGACTCTTTGACTACACTCATGATTGTTCAACTTCCTATGACCTTTCAACTTACATGACTCTTCATATTCATGTGTTTCCTTTGGACTTCCACTCTACAATACACTTGATTACAATATACATGGTCCACACTAGTGATGTCACATATGACAACTCATGACATGACTTGACATAACATTTCTGACATGGACTGGCTTGATGATGTGGCAATGTCAATTCATTGTTGTTACTGAGTGCTAGATGTGTTCTTGGATATGCTTTCTCGTCTCCTCTCCATAGCTTGTTCATGTGAGGTCCTCAATGATCTTCGGTTTTGGAAGGTGGTTACAAACTTGTGTCCCTTTTGTTTCTCTTGTAAGTTCAACTAAAAGTAAATCTTTAGGCTTGCATCCCTCCTTCTTCTCCTTCTTCATCATCTCATCATGACTTAATAGTGTACGTATTCCTGCAATTCACTCGTGACGGGACGACATCAATCCAAAAACTCCTTACTCTAAGATGATGCATTATTATCCATGAATTGAGCCTGGGATAGGTCACAGACTGGGAGGAAGGGCTCAGTGACTGCGCATTGCGCAGTTCTAGCTGACAGGGAGAGAGCTTGATCATTGAGACTGTGTAGAGTGCAACTCAGGCTTGACTGAGGAACTTTTCTACACAGTCCTCACTGAGGAGAAAAATTGTGATTTCCCAAAGACGACTAAAAAATGTGTTGCATTGTCCCAGCATAGTAAAAAATGGGGCCAAACATGCATAAAATAATGGTTTCTCCAGGAACATTTGTACATTCTTGAGCCATGTCGAGTTTCCAGCCTTGTTGACATCCTAGTTAAAAGCTCATGCCTTGTCGATCTTGAATGCCCAAGTACTCGTGCATGTTCCTCAGAACTCACATGTATTATTGGTGGCTTCATTGCCACTTTTGGGTCCATCATCTTCATGCAAGCACCCTTAATGTAACATTATGATTATTCCTCAAGATTTAGTAGTAGTTAATTAAATGATTATCCTTTAATTCAAATTAATACTTAATTAATGATGTAGATTTTCTTACGATTAATTTAATATTACAGTTACATGAGATTCTTATGTAATCCATTGATTTTGAATAGAATTTTGAGATTGTATTGTTTTATTATGTAATTATTATATGATGGAGTGCATTTAGATGAATGATTTGACAACTAAAGCTCTTTAACATGGGGATAGGTTAGAGAATTTTTATATTGTATTATTTTATTATGTAATTATTATATGGTGGAGTGTAGTCAGATGGATGTTGAGTTTTGGGATAGTAAGGTATGTGATTTCATAAACGAGGCATGTAGAAATTTGAAGGGACTAGGTGGACACTTGGAGAGGAGAGATAAGGGAAAGGGTTGAATGTGGAACGAACATCTCCCTTGGTGGGGGGGGGATGCTTTGTTTTTTATTTGGAGTGGAGGAGTAGCAAGGAGGCTTTTGTATTGGAGTAGAGGAGGGTGAAGGAGGAGTTTGGGGAAACTTGATAGTGAAATTTTTGAATTGGGAGTTGATATAGTGGATCTAGGAAGGTTCTTGACACCTAGTGGTTAGACACAGACACATAGATACTATGGTTATGGTTATGGTTATGAGCTTGGGCTTAGAGGGCTAGGAAACCTGTGGAGACTCCATGGGCTAGGAAGTCAGACACGATGTTCCTAGTTAGTAAGGAGACATATTCAATCAAGCAATCTTAAGAGGAGCAACACAATAAAAGGGCAACAACAAATTCATATAAACATGATCATAAAACTAATTTTTTACATTATGCATCTACCATTGAAATGAACATGAAAGGAGAGTGAGTGTGTGTGCATATATATATATATATATAGATAGATAGATAGATAGATAGATAGATATAAACAAATCCCCCTTTTTTACAAGTTTGAGGCCCAAGTAATGGGGCCTAAAAAGATCAAAATTTAAGGAAAGGTTTGCAAATTTAGGGATTTGATCCCTCACGACTTATGATAGACGGATCTACACTAGTATGTAATAAAGCATGTCTTATAATGTGATTGAGTTTATGTGAATATGTAGAAATCAATCCATATGTGGGTATGTATATATGTGTGTGTGTGTGTGTTTTAAATATGTGAATGCAATGTCATATTCCTCTAGTGTGAAACCCAAGACCAAGGTTCCACTAATAAATACATTGGTGAGCCAAATTGATGATGCGATAGGTTAGTTTCCATGAAATGCATATACAAGTATGCTATCCTTGAAAAGAAAATAAGACTCGTGCAATAATATTTTACAATTATAATTACACATTATTAATGGGAAAAGAGTAGAAAATCTTTTATGTTATAGGCATAATTTTCTAACCAGAGCTTTCCATGTACTTAAAGTTAGTAAGAACTTTAGTTGAGAAACCTAATGACAAGAGCTTCTTATATACTTCTTAATAATTAAAAATATATAAATGGAAAAAGTAAAAGAAAATAAATTAGATATTAGTGTGCACGGAATATCTTAGGACCAAATATTCTTTTCCTTAAACATTACAAAAATGTAAAGGAGAGTAGTGAAAAAGATACCATCACTGATTCGAATCTCGATGGTTAAACATACCATTATTGATTTAAAGATCTTTTTCATAATCTATTTATTTAGAAGTAAATATTAATTTTAATTATATTTTTAATATAATTATTATTATTCATATTTTTAAGAATTTATAATTTATAATACATATTTAATATAGATATTTATATATTTAATATGCTAAATTACTTAATCGATTTGTTATAAAATTCTTTTAAACAACGACAAAAGAAGAAAGGAAAACAACTCTCTGACTGCCGTTGAATATAAATATTTCACTGGAATGTTAATGAAAAAACATATTGAGACATTGTTCCTTTTATTTCTTCCGCAACGCAGCCCTCTTGGCAGTCCATTTCTCCATAATGAATAACCCGAAGAGGGATACAATGGCGAAATCAGAGCAAACAATGGTGGCGATATCAAGGGAAGCACTCCTCCCAGAGATAGCCTTCACCATGAACAGGTTGCAATACTACTTCTTGTTGCTGCTCTGCCCGTATGCCACTTCATTCCCTAAACCATTCAATGCGTATGCTCTGACGAAGTAAATTCCTTTCGGCACGTGCCTTGCCACAGTCCATTTGGTGGTGTTTCTCTTGATGTTTGAATCATAGGATTCTTAAAATGGACCCATAGGTATAGCCCCTGAGCCTTGCATGCTGGTATGTTTTGACTGTCGGACAACCCTTCCCTATGCCCAAGGTGGAAAATAAAATCTTTCAAACCCTTTTATCACCAAAATTCAAAACAGTGAGGTCTTCCATCAATAAAGAATTGGTGCATATTGCAAGAGGGTTGCGCAAGGAGTTTGAAGGTTTTGGAGGGAGAGAATTTGATTCTCGCTAACCTGATGGTTGTTAATGTGGCCCTATCAAAGGATGTCGCCATTTCGACTAACCGCGTTATCGCCACGAGATTGAGAAGATGAAAAAAACAAAACAGTCACCAATAGCCCAGGTATCGAGGCTTACATCACTCCCTTTAGAATCGCAGTCATCATTGTCCCTAAATTCCATGGCTTACATCCCTCCCTCTAGAATCGCAGTCATCATTGTCCATAAATTCCATGGCTTACATCGCTCCCTTTAGAATCGCAGTCATCATTGTCCATAAATTCATTGGCACTGTATAGATTATCCACATATGCTGATCTATTTTCTAGGTATTTCTTATATCCTCTCTCCAAGCAAATATTGAATGGGCACTATTAAGAAATTTACTAACAAGTTCTAATGAAATCTCGTTCAAGTTGACAAAATAAGTGGCCAGTAACTTAACTAGTAGTATTCTTATAGTCAAAATTGGAAAGATATGCTATTAAGCCATCCATTTAGCTGGGAGGAAATCTGCCTATGTTGCGTGTTGAGAGCATTGGGAGAATCAAATCATAACATGTATCAGCTATCCAATTATGTAACTCGGTTCCATACCATCTTTGCATCTTAATAATTATGTAACTCGATTCCATACCATCTTTTCATCTTAATAAAAGCTCATGAGCTGCTTCAATCTCTCCTACTCTACATTAATGCCCATTAATTAGGGAAATGCAAATCATAGCAGTAGGAATATAACTAAACTATATTATTGGGAGTTGTTTCTAGTGTGATTTTTTGGATTTTCCTGTGCTAGAATCCAGTTGAAAATTTTTAGATTAGATCTTGATGTGTGTTATTTAAATTGGTTTTTAACTGCATATTTGGATTCAGCACACTGAAAAACTCTTAGGACACTTTGATTCTGAAGGGATTACCCATCAAGCTTGTGATTTCAATAAATTGCTGCCAGATTTAGAGAAATTGACAGAAAAAACCCACCAGAAAAACTTCCAAAAAATCACATTAAAACAACTCCATATCATTTAACCCATTCAATACCAAGCCTCCATTCTATTCTAGTCCCCGCAAAGCCATGAATGAGACTTGCATATTTCTCAAAATTGGGCATTTGTTTCTCCCCACCATGGATTTTAATATTAATAGCTTTTGAGACTCTTACAGATCCCCACTCTGCCAAGCCCTTTGAAAGCGATGGTGAACATGTAAAGAAGATCAACCCAAAAATAGAAGATGCCATGCCCACATGATTCGATTTTTAACAATATATACATTGCCTTGCCCAATGTTCAGACGAAATTGGTGAAAACCCTAACTACTCGTACTGTAGTCATTTTGTTCGTCTTCGAAAACCACAGATACCAGTGGCCATAACCCTAAATCCTAGCTTCAAAATCAATCTCAGTTGGATCCCCTTCTAGTTGCATCCCTTTTTATTGGAGACGAAGAGAGGCCAAGCCTGCTAGCTGTGAGAAGAGGAGTGGAAGTGTTGATTCATGAGAGTTTATTTTGGCCCGTTTAGGGTTGGTCTGAAAAAGGACTCGAAGTCCTGATTCATGCGGGTTTATTTTGGCCCATTTTAGGTTGGGGTTAGCAAGTAGGGTGGCACGTGTGCCTCATCCAAGGCTTTATACTTGTGAAGTATTATGAAGTATAGGTTCCTACTCTTTTTCATTCATATATATACACTAGTGTGATGATTAAATTAACATTAATATTACTAATTAGCATGTTAATTAATTAACAAGAGTGTAGTTTAAATGATTTAATATATAAATTAAATTAATATTATAATATTTTATAATAATTTAGCATAATAATTAGAGTAACATTAAGGTTTTTTTAGTTTTTTTACTATTTTCTTAATAAATAATTTTTTCTATTAAAATGATATAAGATTACATAATATCAAAATTATTTTATCGTGGTCTTCAAGATTGGAATCTATAAAAACACCAAAAGTTACGTATAAAATATCAAATGTTTATGGAATAACTCGATGAATACAAAAATGTTTACTGAAGAAGATTTCATTATGCCATAGCATTGGTAAATTCCAACTGGAGTAGAAAAACACATGTTAACTGAAAATATCAAGACGATGAGAAATATAAATAGTGTCTAGAATGGCTAGATTGATTGGAGGCATAACATTTAGTTTGTTGCAAAGCTACTTCTCAATGCAAGTTAGTTCTTCCACCACTAGCAGAGTAACATTGGGCTTAAGTAGTTAACATTGAGGACAAAGTTAAGTAATGATGGGTGGAAACAACATCACAATGCTCGCTTACCTAGTGAAGGGAGAGGATTTAGTACATTCTTTAGGATATTATCAATATTAGTAATTCTCATTCAGTTTGCATAGTTAAAAATAAAACTTACATGACCCTTATGTATGTATGTATGGGTAAAAAAAAAAGTTGTAAATGTCCAGTGATGCACTAATAAACCTTGTATATGATGCATAGATCAAACATAGTTAGAATGGTAAGGACATGAGCGAATTAGGGCTAAGGAGGGGCATTACAAGGACCAAATCCACCAAAAACATCACTGGAGTTGGCCCTCATCTTGTGCTCAATTGAAGCAATAAATGAAGCATTAAAGGGGTCCCAAGTAGTTGAGGTGGAAGTGGAACCCCTTCCATCTAGGGTAGGAAACCTTGAGGTATCAAGGAATGTTGATTGAGGACCTGAAACTGATGATATTACTATGGAGATTATGTAGATTAAGCTCCTAGAGTTTGTTGGAGGTCGTGCGAGTGAACATGCAAAATCTTGGTTGCAAGGAGTGACAAGGTGTTTTACATTGAGGGAGTATGCTTCTGATTCAAAGAAAAATACAGAAATATTTCAACTCAAAGATAATTCCTTGAATTGGTGGTGTAATTTGGAAAGACAATTGCACCTTACCCCTTAAACTATCTTATAGGAGCTGTTTGAGTAAGGTAAAGGAAAAATTACTTATCGACATACTATGAGGAACAACAAGTAGGAACCTTCTATGATTTGGTTCAAGGAAATCAAATAGTAGAAGAGTATGAGATAAGGTTCATGGAACTGATCAAATATGTCTCCTACATGGAAACCAATCAACAAAAAGAAGTTCATTTGATTTATGGATTGAATCCTAAGGTTAGGAAAATGGTATGGATGTGGAAACCATCTCTGGTTGCTAAAGTATTTGAGAACGGTCATTGCATAGAAGCTCACTTTGACTTAAAAAGGGGAGACAAGGTTGCATTTCCACAATAGTCAATGTTTGTAGGCAGTGGCCCTCAAACCTCCTCCAAGAGAGGAATTTCTTAGCCACCACTACATGGAAATAAGGTTGCACCTAGATTAGTGGCATCAAGGATTTCAATGGTTGTCAATGCAATTTAGCCAACATCTTTAAGGAGTTGTGTGAGTCTATTACAAACACGTGGAGTTGATAGTAGAGGTAGAGATTCCAGGGGAAGGATCTCATTCCAAATGGATCCACAAAATGCTATTCATAATCCACCTTCTATCACTTATGGGCAATGCAAATGATCTCATTATTAGTGTGATTTCCCAGAGTCACAACTTGGTACCACGGGTCAAGATGGAAAGGCACCAATGAGAAGAGAATGTAGTAACCACTACATTTATGCAATGATAAGGAACCATTAGGCTAAACACCAGTCCACCACGATGAAAACTTGAAGTATGATAAATCATACAAAAGGCAACATTTTGTTTTATTTTAACACTATAGATAGTTTAATTTCACCATTTACTTTAGAAAAATGTGGGTTTGCATCCTATGAGCACAAGGAACTTAAACAAGTCAAGATGGCTTATTTGGTAAAACTAATGGTAGGAACCAGTGGAGACCAGTGTTTGGTAAACCCCAGGGGTTGTACAATTAAGTTGAAGGTGTATGCACTTGCCCTAGGAACATAAAATGTAATCAGAAGAATAGATTGTCTAGAATATCATGGAGGTTTGGTGGATTGCTTCTAAAAGAAAGTCATATGTTTAGATGATAAAGCAAGAATAACTAAGATCTATGATAACAAGAGGGAAGTATCCCAACAATTTGTGTCAATGATGAAGACTAAATGTTTCCTTATGCAAGGCTACAAATTGCATGTGGTTGAGGTAGTAAGTGATGGGAAGGGACCCTCCCTAGGTCAACACTTAGTTCTGTCATAATTTGAGGATTTTTTTCCCCAAAGAATTGCTAAGATTACTCCTGGTAGGGAGATTGATTTCAAAATTGAGTTGAAGTTGTGCATGGAGCAAATATCCAAGACAACCTACATGACGACAAATCTAAAACTTTGTGAGTTGTAGTTAAATGAACTATTAGACTTGGGGCTTCTTAGGCCTAATGCTTTATGTCTAGGTGCACCAATGCTTTTTGTCAAGAAGAAGAATGGTTCCTTGAGGTTGTGCATAGATTTTAGAGATTTATATCAAGCCAAAATGAAGAATATGTACTCAATACCCAAAAAAGGTGATCTCTTTGATCAAATTAAGGGAGCATTGATTTTTGTCAAAAATTGATCCATGACCAAGGTATCTCTAGTTAATGATTGAGGGTGACATTCCTAAAACTTCATTTTAAACTTGGTTTGGGTAGTATGATTTCACATTAGTTTTGTTTAATTTAACCAAAGCATAACTAATGTTCCTAAGTATCATGAATGGTGTGTTTTAATAGTATCTTGATCACATTGTGCAAGTCCTTCTAGACAACATTTTCATGTATTCTAGGAATGAAAGGGAACATGAAGAAACTCAAAAGGATTATGTTGGCTTGATTAAGGAAAATCATATTGTATGGAAAACTATCAAAGTTCTCTTTCTTTTAGAAGGAGATTCATTATCACAACCACATCATTTCAAGGGAGTGGATTTCGATGGACTTAAAAAAGGTGAAGGACATAATGGAATGATGAGTGCCATCAATGTAGGATGAATTAAACATGACTTTACTATGCACATCCTAGTTTGAATAAGACATATGTAGATGCGCAAAATAGTTTCTTTTGGGAAATCTTGAAACATGACATGGTCTAGATTGTTGCAAAATTTCTTGAATGCCAACAAGTAAATGTTTACAATCGCCACTGAACATGACTCCTACATCTACATGACATTCATATGTCCAAGTGGATTGTTGGAGCTTTGTCACTGATGTCACAAAGGCACAATACCATATTGGTCATAGTTGATAAGTTGAACAAAAGTCCCCATTTCATCCATATCAGAGACACATATGATGTCATTGTTGTGGCACAAGTATTTATAAGATAAGTTATCTAGATGCACAAGTATTTATAAGATAAGTTATCCAGATGCACAAGTTACCCACAAAGATTATTATTGATAGAGTCTCTCAATTTACATCTAAGTTTTAGACAAGTTTGCAGTAAGTATTGGGGACTCAATTAAAAATGAGAATTTTATATCATTTGAAAAAAGATAGGAATATTGAATTAGTAAATCAACTTATAAAATGCATTCTTATAATGCATGTTATGGATAACTAGAGTTAATGGGAGAAGTATCTACCATTGGTAGAGTTCTCCTACAATGATCATTTCCATTGTTCAATCAAAATGTCTCCTTATCAATCTCTTTATGGAATGCCATGTGGGATTAATAAGCAGGGAAAGGTTGGAGGATAGAGCTATAATAAATACTAAATTAGTACAACAAGTGGAGGAATAGGTGAATCAAATTAGACAAAAATTAAAGGAAGCTCAAGACAGACATAACAATTATGATGATGGACATAGTACTAGTCAAATTTATGAGGTGGGGGACCACATTTTTATTTGTTTCTACCGAACAAAAGTGACATTCATTTTGGAGAAGGGACAAAGCTATCACTTTGATTTATAGGAAATTTTATGATCAAAGAGAAAATTGGACTAGTTGTCTATCATCTTGTACTATCATCCCACTCGCATAAAACTCATGATGTTTTTCATGTATATTTTTTACTATATTTTTTATGTTTGAGGAGGAAGAGAGGGACAAAGTTGGAGAGGGTGATTATGAAGGAGTGATTGAGAAGGAGAGAAAGGGAGAATGAGGATGGGGGGAGGGGAGAGAGAGTGTGTGAGTGAGAGAGAGTTGGGTATGTGGAGAGAAAGAGAGAGGTTGAGTGTGAAGTGGGGAGAGACAAGAATAATGTGAGGTAGAGAAATGACGCAAGGGGGGTGGGAGAAAGAGAGTAAGAGAGGGGGAGGGAGTGAGGAAGAGAGAGAGAGAATGAGAGATAAATAAGGATAAAATGACGCAAGGGGGGTGGGAGAAAGAGAGTAAGAGAGGGGGAGGGAGTGAGGAAGAGAGAGAGAGAGAGAATGAGAGATAAATAAGGATAAAATGGGGAGAGAGAGAGAGAGAGAGAGAGAGAGAGAGAGAGAGAGAGAGAGTTGGAGGGGGTTGTTCTGAAGCAAATAATAAGAGAGGGATGGAAAGATCGAGAAAGAGAGGAAGTGGAGGGAATAGGGGAGAGAATAAGAGAGAGGAAGAGGAAATAAAGGGAGAAGGAGAAATGGAGGGGGTTATAAACAAGGTTGGATGGGAAAGATAGAGGGAGAGTGGGGAGAGAGAGAAAGAGTGAGGGGGAGATAGAAAAGGAGAAAGAGAGATAGATATATAGTTGTGGGGAGAAGAGAGAGGGGATAAAAGAGAGATATAGAAAGATAGAGTGATGCGGATGGGAGAAAGAGAGAGAGATATGGATAGAGAAGGAGAGAAGGAGGGATATAGATACAAATATGGAGGTTAGAGATAGAGGGAGCGAAGGAGGGATATAGATACAAATATGGAGGTTAGAGATAGAGGGAGAGAAAGAGACAAAAAGTGAGAGACACAAAAAGAGAGAGGGAGGGAGATAAAGATGGAGTTGGGAGGAGATAGAGGAATAGAGAGGGAAGATGAGATATGTATAGAGAGGGAGAGAGGTGGAGTGAGAGAGAGAGGGAGAAGAGATATAGTGTGAAGGGGAGGGGAGAGAGGGATGGAGGATATATAAGGAAAGGATATAAGAGAAAGGGAGGGAGAGGATATGGGGTGAGGGATAAACTGAGAGACAAAGTTGAAAAGGTGTTGTTGTGGAGGGAGGATGAAGGGAATGAAGGAGGAATAGAGAAATAAGGGAAGTGGGAGAGAGAGGGGGGTAGTAGTTATTAAGGGAGGAAGAAAAAGATAGATGGAGGTAGACAAATATAGAATTGGAGGGAGTGAGGGAACAATTGAGGGAAGAAGGAAGATATAGAAAGAGAGTGAGAAGAAGAGGGAGTGAAATATATATAGATCGATATGGAGAGATAGGGGGAGGGAGAGAAAACGATTTGGGGGGAGATAGAAACAATAATGGAGATATAGAGACAAAGATGGAAAGATAGTAGGAGCACTAAGGAGAGAAGAGAGAGGGGGGTAGAAGAGATAGAATGAGAGAGAGGGAGAATGGGGACTGATGGAGGGAGGGAGAGAGACTGTGAGGGAGAGAAGATGGTGAAGGGGAAAGAGGGGGGAGGGGAGAAATAAACATAGAGTGACCAAAAGAGGGAGGGATAGAGAGATAGGTAGATATGGATAGAGAAGTGGGTAAATATGTAGAGAGAGGGGGGTGGTGACATAGAGAGAAATATAAGAGGATAGGGAGGGATAAAGAGGTACAACAAGAAGGGGGAGAGAGAGGGAGGAAGAGAGAGATAGAGATGGATAGATATAGTGAAGGAGAGGGAGGTATATGGAGGGAGATAAAGATAGAGATGGATGGCAGAGAGAGGGAAGAAAAGATTGAGGGAGAGAAGCAAAATGAGGGGGAAATAGAGAGGGAAGAAAAGATAGAAAAAGAAGGATATTGAGGGGTAGATAGAAAGAGAGTGATGGATAAGAGAAGGATAGAGAGTGTGATGGGGTAAGGGACAAAAAGGGAGAAGGAGAGAGGGAAGGAGAAACTTACAATGAGTGTGTGTGTGTGTGTGTGTGTGTGTGAGAGAGAGAGAGAGAGAGAGAGAGAGAGAGAGAGAGAGAGAGAGAGAGATGTAAATGAAAATAGATAGATAGAGATATGGGGGAGAGAAAGAGAGGGAGGAAAGGTGATAGGGAGGGTGGAGAGAGAAGGATGGGAGGGAGATTGAGATAGGATAGAGAGAGGGAAGGAGAGAGGGTGGAAGAAGAGAGAGAGAGACAGAGACAGAGACAGAGAGAGAATATTGAGAAAGAGGAGGGGGAATATATGGAGAAAGAATGGGAGTGAGGTAAATATAAGAGAGAAGGGGATAGAGAAGGGGGTGAGATAAAGAGATATAGATAGAGATATGGAGGGAAAAATATATACAGATGGAATGGGGATAGAAATAAAAGTAGAGAGATATGGAGAGAGAGGGGGGAGAAAGAGATAAAGAGGGGGGGGGGGGGGGGGATGAGAGAGTCGAGGGAGAAGAGAGAGGAAAAGTGAGAGAGAGAGAGAGATGACATGGGGGGAAGATAATGATAAAGGGGGAGGGGGTAAGGGGTAGAGAGTGAAGGAGGAAGAGATAGATAGGGATAAAGGTGGGAGGGATGTTGTGAAACATATATTGAGGAGGGAGGGAGGGGTATAGAAATAAAGGAGTGGGGAGGGAGGAGGGAAGAGAAAAAGAGAGAGAAAGAGGAAGGATGGGGGGAGATGGAGAAGGAGAGATGGAGAGAGATATATTTAGAGTTGGAGGGGAAAGAGAGAGGGGGGGAGAATGTGTTTGTGTGAGTGAGAGAGAGAGAGGAAGAGAGAGACACGAGCAGAGAGATAGAAATGGAGGGGGAAGAGAGAGGGAAGGATTAGGGAGATAGAGAGAAAGGGTGATGGGGAGGAGGGATAGAATGAGGTAGAGAGGGGGGGGGGGAGATAGATACAAAGATAGAGGTGGGACTTGGAGGGAGAGAAAGAGGGAAGAAGAGAGAGAAACAGAGAGAAAGAGGGAGAGAGATAGATATAGATTTAGGGGGAGATAGAGGGATAGAGAGATAGAAGGTGAGAGATGTATATAGAGAGAGAGTGATGGGAGAATATGTATAGAGAGAGAGTGAGGGATAAGGGAGGGAGGGGAGAGAGTGTTGGCAGGCCAAGAGGTAACTCCTCAAAACAATTCATGATATTCATTTGGGTTGGTCATTATTATATACATGAGCGAGAGACTGTTCATTTCATCTCCCCATGACTCTTCATCTTTTCTATTGTTTATTTACATTAATTATAGTTGTTCACCCAATCCCTATGATTAGGTGTCAACATTCCCCCCCTAATCTGAAGGGATGTTGGTGAGCCCAAGCATCATTCTGAATCTTTAAAGCTTTTCTCCTTCAAGCGCTTTGGTGAAGATGTCTACAATTTGCTCATTAGTGGAACACTGGCAGAGATGGATTGTTTTGGCCTCAACATGATGTCGAATCAGATGATATTTAGTATTGATGTGCCTCGTTCGATCATGGAACTTTGGGTTCTTAGCCAACTTTATTGCTGAGGTATTGTCAATCATGAGTGGAGTCGATTGTACATGTTCTACCTGCAAATCTTCAAGAATTTTCCTAAGCCACACAATTTCTTTTGTTGCCTCAGCGACTACCACATATTATGCCTCTGTTGTGGAATCTGCTAGAACTGATTATTTGCATGATCTCCAGGAGACAACTCCTGATCCAAGACTCATAGCATAAACTGAAGTAGATACCCCAGTTTCTTTGTCTTCATCAAAGTCTGAATCAGAGTATCCAATCAAGCTGAAGTCACCCACCTGTGTATACTTGATTCCAAAGTCTTGAGTTCCCTTCAAGTACCTTAGAACTCTTTTTGCAGTAGACCAATGTCCCTCATAAGGCTTTTACATAAACTCGGAGAGGATTCCAACATCAAACGAAATGGCTGGTCTGGTAGTAGTTAGGTAGTTGAGACTTCCTACAAACTGTCTATACTTTGTTGCATCCTCAAATTATTTTCCTTCAATGGATGTGAGCTTTAAGTTTTGTTCCATTGGAGTAGTAAGAGGATTGCATTTTTTCATGCCAAACCTATTCAAAAGATCTCCAATTTACTTCTTTTGAGAAAAGGAATATGGACTTCGGATGTTGAGTTACTTCAATACCAAGATAGTAATGAACATAGCCCAAATCAGTCATTTCAAAACCTTTCCTCAATTCCTTCTTTATGGATGCAATGTAGCTTTCATTGTTCACTGTCATCAAAAGATCATCTACATATACCACAAGATATACAACTGTTTTGCCCACCTTCACGACAAACAAAGTTGCATCATCAAGATCATAATGTTTGAAATTGAGTTTCAGAAGATGCTCAGTTAGTTTTTCATACCAGGCTATGGTGCTTATTTGAGGCCATACAAGGATTTCACAAGTTTGCATACTTTATGTTCATGTCCTTTCACAGAAAAGCCTTTAGGTTGGGACATAAAAACATTCTCTTTTAGATCTCCATTCAAGAAAGCATTTTTTTACATCCATTTGATGGACTTTCCAACCGTTCTGAGCTGCTAGGGCAAAGAGTGTCTGGATGGTAGCCCATTTTGCTGTGGGGGCAAAAGTCTCCTCATAATTGACCCCTTCCTTCTGTGCAAAACCTTTTTCCACAAGCCTAGCTTTGTGCTTGTCAAGTGAGCCATTAGCTTTATACTTGTTCTTGTAGACCCACTTGCAGCCAATTGGTTTGGTTCCCAATGGAGGATCAACCAACTTCCAAGTGCCATTCTTTATCAGGGCATCATACTCTTGTTGCATTACTTCTTTCCATTCATCAAGAGAAGCAGCTTCTTTGAAGGATGTTGGTTCAAAATCTGTAGACAAATTCAATTCACAATCATAAGAAACATCCATATCAACAGGTGAATCAGAGTCATCTACATCACCTCGATTTTTCCAGTTTGAATTTCTAGTTCCTGTCTTTCCAACCTCATCAGGATGAACAGTTTCAAGTGTCTTTGTCAGCCACTTTGGGGGACCTTTCTCAGATGGTCCAGGCTGCTCCGTTGATTGAGTTGGGACTGAATCAACATTGAGTCTCCCAATTCTATCAATCACATCACTTAAAGTATCATCCGTTGTTGGAGTTTCATGCGGGGGAGAGAGTGATTCAGAAGAAGATTCCACAAGTTGATCTAGTATAGGATTCCCCCCTTCAAGATGCGGAATCTAATTATCAAATTCTTGAAATGATTTTGCATTTGCGAATATATCCAAGCGATCAAGTTGCCGCTCAACAACATTGTCAGTTTTGGATGATTCAGGAAAGATTACATCTCTAGATACAACAAACATTTTATTGACTTCATCATAGCGACGGTATGCTTTGGAGGTGTTTGAATGCCCCAGGAAGATACATTTACAACTTCTTGCACCAAGTTTGTTTCTATGTACCTTTGGTATCAAGGCATAACATGTGGAACCAAAGACCCTAAGATGCTTTACCGAAGGAATGTGCCCATACCACATTTCATAGGGAGTCTTGTTTCTAATAGCATTAGATGGACATCTATTCTTTATATATACAGCACATAGAACTGCATCAGCCCAAAACATTATTTTTACATTTTTGAAGAACAACATGGAGTGTACCATATTTAAGATTGTCCTATTGATTCTTTCAGCTACACCATTCTGTTTGGGATTATAAGGCACAATTGTTTGATGTTTGATACCATGTCAGCAAAGATAGTTTTCAAATTCATTTTAAGTGTATTCTTTTCCATTATCAGTGCGAATAGAGCCAATATGAGATTGTGCATCATTTTCAATCCATGTATGAAAGTTATTGAATGTTTGAAAAGCATAAAATTTGTTCTTCAATAAATAAACCCAACACATTCTGGTGTAGTCATCAATAAATTTCATCATATATTTATTTCCATTTGCAGAAGGAACATGCATTGGACCACATAAATCTGAATGAATGAGTTCAATTTTTCTATGTGCTCTTGAATGTGAATCATGAAAAGACTATTTTCTATCCTTTCCTAGAATGCAAGCATCACATTGCTTAAGTTTCCTAGGAATTATAGGAAAACCAGTAACATCATTTTTCTTCAACAAGCGGAGGCTGTCATACTTCAAATGTCCAAATCTAGCATGCCATAATAAACTTGATGGAAGTGTACCTTCTTCATAATAAGAATTGTAAGAGAAATGTTGTGCACGAGTAGAGGTACCCTGCAGCTTGAGAAGCCTTTCTTCTTCTATCCCCCTCATGACAAGTGAGTGGTCAAATGCTTTTCTCACCTCAAGCTTGCCATCAAACATATGAATGGAGTGATCTTGCTGGCAGATGTGGACCAAGGACAGCAAGTTTCTCTTCAGCTGTGGGAGATATAGAACATGATGCAGAAGAAATCCTAAAAGACCAGGTAATTTAAGCCTAGTTGTGCCAAGCCCCGATGTCTTGAATTTTGATTGGTCTGCAATGTATACTACCCCATCAACATTCTCAGTAAATTCTTCAAAAAAATCTTTTCTATGAGTCATGTGGAAAGTTGTTCCTGAATCAAGCAACCAATCATTTTTCCAAGAAGCAAGTGAAGCATTAAATAAGTCTTCATTTACTCCAATATTACATTGTGCCACAACATAATGAGCGGATTCAGGTGCTTTACCTTTGGGTTGGTTTCTTTGCTGCTCAATTTTGTCCCAAGGTAACTTGCATGTGGAGGCATCATGTGATCCATTTCTTTTGCATCATATGTAGTGAAAATCTAACTTTTCTCCTTGAGAGTGTCTACCCCCCTGCCTCTGAAATTTCTTCCTCTTCCTTTGGAAGAATATTGAGCAAGATTCTTTTCTCTTTGAGCAAGACACACAACCTCTTCAGAAGATTCAGGGGTTGTCTTCTTTCCAAAAGCTTTCTCTCTTTCAGAAAATTTTTTCACAAGAGAATCAAAGGTAATATCTTTGAGATTTCCATTTTCTTTCAATGACTCAAGATATTTGTAGTAAGTAGGATAAAGTGCCTTGAAAAAAGAGATAAGAGGAATATCCAATTCAACCTTAGTGGCTTTGATATCATGCATTATAGATTTTACTTCGGATGCAAGAGCAAGAGGATTGTTATTTTGTAATTCAAGAGTGAAAATTTTAAGCATGAGTTGAACAACTTCAAGTGCAGACTGTGAGTCATAGAGTTCCTTCAGCTTTTATAAGGCTTCAAAAGCATTTGAAAATGGCAAAATATGTCGACTCATATCTTCACTTACAGATGCTACAATTAATGCATAGGCTTTGCTGTTCTTATTTTCCCAAATGGTGAACTCCTTGCCTGAGGTAGGTTGTTCTGGCTCTTTGTCTCCGTCTCCAACACACACTCCTTTCCACAACTCATTGAAATTGAGGGTGTGTTTTATTTTCCTAGACCACTTAGGATAGTTCGCCTTGCCAGTGAGAACTACTCCCACAACAGATATGATTGAATGCATTGTAAAATCTGTGTACTTTGGGAAAAAAATACTTCTATTGCAAAATTTTACTCCTAAAAAAAAATTGATTCTGATATATGGAGACAGAGGTATCACTGTACAAAATGTAATACCATACACTACAATATAATTCAGCGTAATAGCATTCACCATTCACAATATACAATATTCTAGAATTATTTGACACAATATAGACACATCATTCAATTTATCAAATGAATCCCTTCAAGAATTCCAATGTAACATAGTAGGAGTTTTCAGCAACAATCAACACTGAGAGTAGAGAAAAAAAAAATTGTAGTCTTCAAATCCATGTTCACAGTACCAAAAGTTGTCCGTCGGCATACACAGGAAGCCAACATACAGTCCACGCTCACCACGCTTCCACTACTTCACGTCAGGGCACAGAGTATGTCAGCCAATGGTGTGAGCCTCACAGTATGCAAGCTCAAAGAATTGAGGGCCTGCGAGCCTTGGAAAACTGCAGATCTTATCATAAAGAAATGCAGTCCCTTACTTGGAGAAACGCAGACCATACCATAGCAGAGTGCGGGTTATACTTGTCACTCAGTTATATCCCTATTCTCTAGTCACAAGGATACAAGTTACAAAGATGTCGTACGATCTTCCATGTATCAGGTTCAATACAGCCTCAAAATTTATTCAACCAACATAAATCTATTCAAATCCATGCATCAATTTAAACACAACTAGTCACGACCCTTTTTTTTATAGCTTCTATAACATTTGCAATGACAGAATTCAACATTCACCAATCTGTTCAATGCACCACTCAGTGTTGAATGCAGAGAACATAAAACACATAGATAATTCATCACTCTATCTGAACACCCAAAGGGATAGTTCAAAAAAAATTGTAACGCACTGAGGGTAGATAGAGGATGTAGTGCAAAAATTTGGGACAATATTACAGATATTTTACATAGATTTGAAAGAGATGACAATCTACAAAAATGTAGAACAGAGGCAGGATGGAGTTACATGATAGAAGAAAACTAAAAATAGGGTTGGCTCTGATACCATGTCGAACCTAGAGGTAACTCCTCAAAACAATTCATGATATTCATTCAAGTTGGTCATTATTATATACATGAGGGAGAGACTATTCATTTCATCTCCCGATGACTCTTCATCTTTTCTATTATTTATTTACATTAATTATAGTTGTTCACCCAATCCCTATGATTAGGTGTCAACAAGTGTGAGGGAGAAAGGGAGAGACAGAGTTGAAAAGGAATTGTTGTGAATGGAAAATTAAGAGAGTGAGGGAGAGATAAAGAACGAGGGTAGCAAAGAGAGAGAGGGCATTGGTAGTTAGGTGGGGGTAGAGAGAGAAGGAGAGAGGGAGGGTAGACAAAGATAGAATTGGAGGGGGTAGAGAGGGAGTGATATATGGGAGGAGGAAGAGAGAGAGGGAGGGACAGTGAGAGACATATAGATAGATATGGAGAGAGTGAAAGAGGTGGGGAGAGAGAGAAGGAGAGAAGAAGGGAGAGAGAGAAGGAGAGAGGGGGGAGATAGAAACATAGTTGGAGGGGGGGCAAGGGAGCGAGAGAGAGGGAATAATATAGATAGAGAGGGAATAAGAGAGACAAAAAGAGAAAGGTTGAGAGGAAAAATGAGAGTGATGAGGTAAAGATAGGGAGAGAAAGAGTAATGGAACTAAGGGGGGAGAGAGAGGGGAGGTCTAAGCGAGGGAGAGAGAGAAGGGGGTGAGAGCAAAAGAGTGCGGAGAGAGATATACATAGAGTAGAGGAAGAGAGAGGGAGAGCGAGATGGGTAGATATGGAGAGAAAGATAGGTTGAGAGAGAGGGGGGGGGAGTGGGTGGTGGTGGTGGTGGTGAGACATATAAATAGATAACAAAATACTGGAGCAAATCAATTAAACAACTAAGCTAGGGGGAAGAGAGAGGAATGAAGAGAGAGAAAGGGAGGGAGAGGCGAAGAAAGAGAGAGTGGTGGGGGAGAGAGGGATCGATATAGTGAGAGAGTGAGGGGGTGAGAGAGTGAGGGAGGGAGGTAAAGATAATGAGAGAGAGAGAGAGAGAGAGAGAGAGAGAGAGAGAGAGAGAGAGTTCAACAGTATATGGTATAATCATTAGATAGGTCATGCATGAATATGACATAGGGGTGGATTGTAGAATACACCTTGCATGTAAAGGAATATGAGAGTATCCATGTGCAAACCTTATATGGTATAAATATCACTAAGAAACAGTGAGAAATTGATTAAATACATAAGATAACAACAATAAGATGCTTCTCACGAAGGCATAAAATGGTGTAATTTTTTGTAACTTTTTATTAAATGATTTATGGTGGTACATTAATGATCATAATTGAGAAGGAATAATAAGGAATCCACTATTAGAGGGGAGGGTTGACTAGTGTAACACCCCCCATATCTAACCCCAAGGATATCTCTTACATGTATTTGGGTAGCTATTGACAAATACAGCTAGTGCATAAAAATATATTTTTATGATATGAATGGCAATGCAACGTGAAAATATTAACATCTAGCAAAATAATTTAGCTATCCAATACAATGAGGGGCTTCTTGATGTGCTCGAGTGTCATTCTAAATCTATTAATCAAATGAAAATAACATTGGGGACATGTGGCACATAGTTAGAGGAGAATCATCTTGTTTAAGGACGTTTGGATGTTAAACCATGGAAGAGGAAGCTTTGGAATAAAAACTTGATATAGAGAGTACCATCTTAGAGGAGGGGTGTTGAGCCCAAGGAGGATCATGCTTGGAGGATGTTTTAATTGTATGTAATTATGTCTTTATTATGTTAGCCCCCCTCACCTATTGTATATATAAGGGAGGTTAGTGTTGCTTATATTTTTTCATCATTGTACTCTATTCATTGTATTTTCTTAGAGAAGTATTGTCAGGAGAAAGGCATTACTTTCATGAGCTAACCTTAGTAGTATGGCATTAGGGTGCATGAGGAAACCCTTGAATAAAAGAAGGGGAGAATGATGTGTTGTATGTTTCATGGAGATGTTTCTTTTGTGTGAATTTCATGTTTTCTCATGTGATGCTAGGGTTTATGCTATGGATGTACACCCTAGAGATGAACATGGAACTAGTGTGATTCATGATGATGACTATGATTGATCTTGTTATACTATTAGATTTTCTACCCTAGTAGAATACATGGATAGTGGAGCTAACAACTTGCATAATTTTAAAACTGTGTTCTTATGGAAAGTGAAGCTAGGAGTCTTAAGCATGATGTGATGCCTTTCTTAGAAGACAAGTTGGTTATTACATTTTTCATGATTTTCCATGGACATGTTGTTTATGTTGATGTATGTGTTGAAATACATATTTTACTGTATAGAAATCAATTTGTGGTACGCGGGCGAATAGGCTACAACGCGAAAGGAAATGAAAGGCTAACACTTGTCAGTTACCAACGGTCGTAAATGTGCCAATTTAGATCTAATTACTTTCCATTTGAAAATATCCTTCTTTAGATACAACTGTAATTTGACCACCTCTGAAGTCATATGAAGTGAGCATGTGTATGGTGAATGGAGAAATCCTGTGAAGATTTTCCCACTTTTCCTTTTGTAATTTTGTGGTTGCTCAAACCTCACAGTGTGCACGACTAAGTAAATATATTTTGCATTTTTCATGTCGTGTGATGTCTATATGATATTTGCAATTTTGAATAAAATGGTATCTCTATAATTGTGCATGGACTTACATGAGATCACTGTATTGACCAGAAAACCTAATACTCTTATCAGAATTAATACTACATTATATTACTTTTCTGTTTAGAAATGTCAATACGTAGTGGTTTACTTGTTCTTCATTTTAGATGGAGTTGTCTTTAGTGCGACTTTTAAACTTTCTAGTGCCGAAATCTAGTGGAAAATTCTGAGGTGAAATCTTGATTTGTGTTATTTAGACTAGATTTTTTATTATATATATGGATTCAACACCCTGAAAAATCTCTAGGGCACTTCGATTTTGCAGGGGTTACCCATCAAGCTTGTGATTTCAATAAATTCCTGCCAGATTTTAGAGAAATTAGATAGGAAAAACCCACCGGAAAAGCTTCCAAAAAGTCTCACTAAAGACAACTCAATTTCATATGTGTTTCTGTCAAATTTTGCAACAATTTAGTGGGAATTCGGTGAAATCAATAAATTTGACATGCCAAAGTTTTTATTTTTTATTGTTATATAAGCTTATATATTTAAAAATGGATTTTAAATAACAAAAAAAATATTTAAAAATGGTTGGCTAAATTCAACAAATAATAAACATTTTTTAAAATATATTTTTAATCAATATTATTTAAAATTACATCATAATGTATTAGATCTAAAGAGCTATCCTTCTCGGAAGCATTGGTCATCTTCATTAACCATCACAGTGAGCTCCAAAAAAAAGTTTCGACGAATTTGATAACAGTCACAATGAACAAAAATAAAATGAACTATGTATAGACCAAATTTATTGTATTTTTTTCTAAAAAGTTGGAGAAGAACAAAAGAACAGTGCAATGTCATTATTATCCAACATTGTAATGTCATTATTATACAATAAACTACAAAAGTGGGGTTTCCCTTCCTCGTGGAAATCTTTTAAAGAAATCAATTTGGCCTGAGAACTCTTCATGGTGGATGTCATGTGAAGTCACAAGAATTTGACTAGTAGCAATCAAAAATATATATTTTCACATACTCTGTTTCAAGGAGGATGGTTTTGGATATCGCGTGAAGCCTTATTGACTTGACTTTTATCTAATCTTAGAGATCCATGAAGGAAAAAGCGTGTGAAACAATCATCTATGTGTTCCTTCACTTCTGCATTCATGAGCAATTGTAACAAAAACTAAAAATATCTAAAGGCTAACGACCCTAGCCATTTGAATGTTGATACTTTTCTTCTGTGTTACATCGCATCCTATCCCTACAATAATGTAAACTTTCAAATAGGAACTGATACTGTTACTCGTTTCGTAGAGATAGCACAAGATTAATCTGATTTTGAAAAGGGGCGATGTAGAACACATATTTTTTTTAGAGCATAGTTTTTGGCACTTTAAATAATTGATACGATCACCCATTTCGTAGGGGTAGCAAAAACGTGACCTGATTTTGAAAAGTGGTGATGCAGAATACACCTTTTTTTTAGGAGCATATTTTTGACAATAATTTCTTTTTTATGTATCAAATATAAACATTTGTTTTTAAATGTTAGTGAATTTCATGCTGATTTTGAAATGTGTTGATGCAGCGTACCTTTTTTTAGAGGACTTATTTTTCACTCTTTAAAATTTATTATGTCCAATTTTTTTTTTTTTTTAATTACGATTACTTAATGAATTTTCAAGTTGTTTTATTTTTCTTTTTTAAAATGTTGATTATTTTAAAAAGCAAATATAAAAATATATATAAAAAAAGACAAAAAAAAATGTTAAAAAAAAAATTATCTCATAAACCATACAAGAATTTGGAAAAAAAAAGAACAAAATTTATTATATATATATATATATATATATATATATATATAATCAAGTAAAAAAAAAAAAGAAAAAAAACATTAACAAAAACTAGAAATAAATAAATAAAAGAATAAAATATAAAATTAAAATTAAAAAATTAAAAACGTACTAGATTAAAAAAAATAGAAAACTAACAAACTAAAAAACAAAAAGCTAGTAAAATTAAGATTAAAAACATTTAATAAAAAACTAAAAAAACAAAAATAAACACAAATTATTAAAAAAAACAAAAAATAAAAAACAAAAACAAAAACAAAAACAAAACAAAACAAAAACAAAAAAATATGAAAATTTTAAAATTATATATGTCCTTTTAAATTAAAAAAAAAAATAATAATAATAAATAAATTAAAAATTAAAAAACATTTAAAGTCTATAAAGAAGTATGCATTTTTTATTTATTTTTTAATAATTATTTTTTATTAAGCTTTCATTTTTATGTAAAAAAAATAAAAATTAATATATATATATATATATATATATATATATATATATATATATATATATATATTACAAATTTTATTTTTTATTTAAAAAAAATTATTTTTTTTAAACATATTTTTTTTTATTTCAAAAAAAAATATTAAAAAATTTAAACAATTTTTTTTAAATTATTACAAAATTTAAATTTTTTATTTAAACAATTTATTTTTATTTAAAAATAAATAAAAATTCAGCTTGAGCCGCCCGTGGTGGTGCAGCCCTAGGTAGAGGGAATTGTTTAAAATAACATTTTAAGATTTCTTAATAATTCTTTTTTTAAATAAAAAATAAAGTTTGTTTTAAAAAAAAAATTATAATTTTTTTTTTAAATAAAAATAAAAAATTGTTTAATTTTTTTTTTTCTAAATATAAAAAAATAAAAATAAAAATAAAAAATAAAATAAAATAAAATATAATAATTTGTTTTAAAAAAAACATTTTAAATTTTTTAATAATTTTCTTTTTAAATAAAAAGGAATTGTTTAAAAAAAAAAAAATTAAAAGTTTTAATTTTTTTGTTTTTAAATAAAAATGTAAGTTTAATAAAAGTTAATTTGATTTTTTTAAATCAAAAACACATATTTCTTTATAAACTTTAAATGTGTTTCAATTTTATTTTATTTTTTTAAATTTGAAAAGACATATATATTTTTAAAATTTTCATATTTTTTTGTTTTCTTCTTTTATAATTTGAGTTCTTTTTTGTTTTTTTTAAATGTTTTTAATATTAATTTTACTAGTTTTCTAATTTTTTTTCTTTTTTTTTTTTTTTTCTTTTTTTTTTTTTTTCATTTTTAAATCTAGTTTGTTTTTAATATATTTTATTTATTTATTTATTTTCTAGTTTTTGTTAATGTTTTCTTTAATTTTTCAAAATTCTTTTATGGTTTATGAGATTTTTTTTTTTTTTTAACATTTTTTTGTCTTTTTAAGTAATCAACCTTATAATCTTAATTTTAGTAGTTTTTAATTTTATTTTTTTTTGTTAATTTTCTATTTTTTTTAAATCTAGTTTGTTTTTAATTTTATTTTTTTTTAGTTTTTTGTTAATGTTTTTAAATTTTTTCTATTTTTATCTACTCAATTTTATAGTTTATTTTAATCTTTTTTTCTTTTCCATATTTTTGTTTTTTTTTTCTTTTAACAATTTGTTTTATGGTTTACAAGATATTTTTTTTTTCCATTTTTTTTTAAATATGTTTTTTCTACTATTTATTTGTTTATAATTTTTTAGTTTTTTTTTTGTTTTTTAATTCTTATCTTTTATAGGTAAATTATTTATTTATTTATTTATTTATTTTTTACTATATTTTTATGATTAATTTTTTTTTGTTGATGTTTGATTATTTTTTTGTCTTTTTTTTTATGTATTTGATTTTTTTGTTTTTTATTTTTATTTTATGTTTTGTTTTTGCATATATTTTAATTTATGTTTTGTTATTTTTTTTTAATTTTTTTTTATTTTGTGTTTTTTCATTGTTTTAATTTTTAATCTTATTTTATGTTGTCATTTTTTTTTGGGGTCATGATAAAATATTTTACGTCATTATTTTGAAATGTTGAAATTTTACCCTTGAAAAAAAAAGTGTTATCCCAATGTCAACACTTTTTGTTTTGAGGGTGTTTTTTGCACAAAATTTACCATTGAATAAAGAAGTGTTATTCGAACATCAATACTTTTCATTTAGAGGGTGTTTTTTGGACAATTTTTGCACAAAAAATAGGTTTTCACTGCCATTTTTAAGACATGTTGAAAATTTACCCTTGAAAAAAAAAGGTGTTATTCCAGCATCAACACTTTTCGATTTTAACATTGTTTTTTATGTTTTTACGGGGTTTTTTGGCCAGAGTTCCCGTTTTGAGTTTATAGTTCCCATTTCAAAGTTTACATTGTTCTACCCCTAAAAAGCGACTAAAAGGTATTTCCTACTTATGGGAAAGATCATCCTCAAGATAGGCTTTATCCTTGGCCATAGGTCACTTCTTCACAACTTTTGTTGTTTCCCTAGTATTCTTAAAATGTACCCATAGGGCTAGCCTCTAAGCCTTGCATGTTGGAAAGTTTTGACTGTCACATAATCCTTCCCTCTACCCAAGGTGGAAAATAAAATCTTTCAAACCCTTTTATACCCAAAATTCAAAAAGGTGAGGCCTTCCATTCGTAAATAATTGATGCATGTTGCAAGAGGGTTGTTGAAGAAGTTTAAAGGTTTTAGAGGGAGAGATATTGATTCTTGTCAAATGATGGTTGTTAATGTGGCCCTATTGAAGGATGTCACAAGTTTGATTAACTGAATTATGGCCGTGAGATTGAGAATATCAAAAAGACAGAACATACACCAATGCCCAACTATTATTATCCATAGCTTTTGAGTCTCATCGTTTACATCACTCCCTTTAGAATCACAATCATCATTTTCCATAAATTCCTGAGCACTGTCGAGATTATCCATATATGCTAATCATTTTCTATGTTTTTCTTATATCCTCTCTCCAAGTGAATATTGAATGGGCACTATTAAGAAATTTACTAACAAGTTGTAATGGAATATCTTTCACGTTGACAAAATAAGTGGCCAACAAATTAAATAGTAGTGTTTTTATGGTCAAAGCTAGAGAGACATGCTATTAAGCCATCCATTTAGATTGGAGGAAATCTACCTATGTTGCGTGTTGAGAGCATTGGGAGAATCAAAACATAACATGTATCGACTACCCAATTATGTAGGTGGATTCCATACCAATTTTCATCTTAATAAAATCTCATGAGATTCCTCAATCTCTCCTACTCTATAATGCCCATTAATAAGAGAACTGAAATTCCTAATAGTAGGAACATAACTAGACAATATCATTGAAACCATTGTATGCAAAGCCTCCATTGTCTTCCCATCCCCTTAGATCCCATCAAGCGGACTTGCATATGTCCAAAAGTTGGGCATGTATATTCTTCCCACCATGGATTCTAATAGCCTCTAAGCTTCACATAGACTGCCCACTCTGCAAAGCCCATTGGAAGCAATGGTGAACATGTAAAGAAAATAAAAAATTAGAGATGAAAGCAACCCTGAAGCAAGAAGATTCCACGTTCACATGATGCGCTTTGAGCAATATATCCATTTCCTTGTCCAATGTTCACACGAAATTGGTGAAAACCCTAACTAATTGCAGAGTAGTCATTTTGTTTGTCTTCGAAAACCATAAGTAGTTGTGGTTGCAACCCTAAAAATCAATCTCAGTTGGATCCCTTCTAGTTGCAGATGAAGAGAGGCCAAGCTAGCTAGGAGTGAGAAGAGGAGTGGAAGTGTTGGTTCATGAGGGTTTAGGCTGAGCTAAGGTGGCACTTGGCCCTGATCCAAGGTCTAGGTTCCTACCCTTTTTCTTATTTTATTTTTTTCCATTTCATTATAGTACAAATAGAATTAATATATATATATATATATATATATATATAAACTATTGTGATGATTAAATTAATATTAACATTATTACTTAACATGTTGATTAATAAATAGAGCGTGGATTAAATAATTTAACATATAAATTAAATTAACATTATATTTTTTTTATAATTATTGTTATTATTCAATTTTTAAGATCACAGGCACGTGATACACCAAATTAGTGTATGAGATCCCCTTGTTTGTGGGACAAGCGACCCACCTTTGCGCAATGTTTTGATTGCTAAGTATATGAAGGCATACATACTCTACCCCTCTCTGGTTTTGAGCCTGTGGCCTCTTAGGAGGAAACACATGCTCTTAACTATTAGGCCCACTCAAGTTGTATCAGCATAATAATTAAAGTAATATTAAAGTTTTTTTTAAATAATTGATACAATATTACATAATATCAAAATCATTTTGCCTTGGTATTCCATATGGAAACCTGAACAAAATCAAAAGTTAATGTCTTTTATCCCAAATGTCCATATAATAACTCAATGCATGCAAAAATGTCTATTGAACAAGACTTCATTATACAATACATCAATATTGATAAATTCCAAGTGAAGTAGAAAAAATGCAAGTTAAATGAAACAATCAAGACATGCGGAAATATCAATAGTGCATGGAATGATTGGATTTAATGGAGGTGCAATATTTATTTTTTTGCAAAGTTACTTCTCAATTAAAGCCAATTCTTCCACCACTAATAGGGTAAAATTAAGGTTAAGTCATTAACATTGAGGATAATAATTTGATTAATTAATTAAGGTAGTTAAAGGGGAGGAAATTTTGACACTAAGAAGGTAAGTAATGATAGTTGGAAACAACATCATAGTGCTTGCTTAGCTAGCCATGGGAGAGGATTTAGTAGATTCTTTAGGATATGCTCAATATCATTACCACTTCTATTTTAACGAGCATAGTTTAAAAAAAAAAAAAAAAAAACTTACACCTACCCTTATGTATTCATGTGTGGGTCAAAGAAGAGTTGTGAATGTTGTGAAATTCACTAATAAACCTTGAATATGACGCATTGATAACACAAAGTTATAATTTCAAGGACGTGAGAAAATCAAGGCCAAGGAGGGGCATTACAAGGACCACATCCACCAAAACCATCACTTCCATCACCAGAGTTGGCCCTCATCTTGTGCTCACTAGAAGAACTAAATCAAACATTAAAGGGGTGCCGAGTAGTCGAGGTGGATGTGGTGCCCCCACCATCTAGGGCAGTAAACCTCAAGGGATCAAGGAATGTTGATTAAAGAACTCGAACCAATAATAACACTATGGAGATTCTAAAGATTAAGCCCCAAAATTTTGTTGGATTTCACACTAGTGAACATGTAGAAACTTAATTGCGAGAAGTGAAGACGTGTTTTTGAGGGAGTATATTTCTGATTTAAAGGAAAAGATAGAAAGATTCTAACTCAAAGATAATTCCTTGAATTGGTGGGGTAATTTGGAAATACAATTGCACCTTACTCCTAAAACCATCTTTTAGGAACTATTTGATGAAAGGTCGAGGAAAAATTACTTACTAGCATACTATGAGGAACAATATGTAGGAGCCTTTCATGCTTTTGTTTGGGGAAATCAAATAATGTAAGAGTATGAGATAAGGTTCATGAATTAGTCAAATATGTCTCATACATGGACACTAATAAACATCAAGAAGTTCATTTCATTTATGGATTTAATCCTAAGATTGGGGAAATGGTCTAGATGTGGAAACCATCTTCGGTTGCTAAAGTAGTTGAGAATGCTCATTACATAGAAGAACACTTAGACTTAAATAGGGGAGACTAGGTTGTATTCCACAATAGCCAATATTTGTAAGAAATGGCCCTTAGACATTCTCTAAGGTAGGAAGTTCTAGGCCACCACTGTTTGGATATAGAGTTAAGCCTAGAGTAGTGGTAGTAGGGATTTCAATGACTGCCAATGTAGTTTCACCAACATATTGAGGGACTTGTGCAAGTCTAATATAAACAGGTGGAGCTGATAGTAAGGGAAGTAGCTCATTCTAGAGGGATCCCAAAAACTCTATTCAAAATCCATCTTGTATAACTTATCGATAACAAAGGACCTCATTACTAGTGTGATTGACCTGAGTCACAACCCAATACCACATGTCAAGATGGAAAGTCACCGATAAGAAGAGAAGGTATTAACCACTATATTTATGCAATGATAGACAACCATTAGGAGAAAAACTAATTCACCATGGTGAAAACTTCAAGTATGATAAATCATGTAAAAGTTAACATTTTGTTTGATTTTTACAATATAAATAGTTTCATTTCACCATTTACATTAGAAAAATGTGGGTTAGTAGCCTATGAGCATGTGGAATTTTAAAAGTTGAGATGGATTTTGAGGTGAAAAAAGTGGTAGGACCCATTATAGACTAGTGTTTGGTAAACCTTGGGGGTTGTACAACTATGTTGAAGGTGTATGTACCTGCCCTAGGAATGTATGATGTAATCATAAGAATGGATTGGCTAGAATATCACAGAGGTCTAGTAGTTTGTTTAAAAAATAAAGTGATATGTTTAGATGATGAAGGAAGATCAATTGAGATGTATGATAGCAAGAGGGAAGTCTCCCTATGATTCATCTCAATGATGAAGGAAAAATGTTGCCTTATCCAACACTATAAATTGTATGTGGTTAAGGAAATAAGTGATAGGAAGAGACCGTCCCTAGGTCAACGCCCATTTTTTCCATGATTTGGGGATGTTTTCCCCAAAGAATTTCTAAGGTTACTTCTTAGGAGGGAGATTTATTTCATAATCGAGTTGAAGTTGAAAGTGAAGCCAATATCCAAGACACCCTATATGATGGCACCTCTGAAACTTTGTGAGTTGTAGATGTAGTTGAAAAAACTCTTATACTTGGGACTTATTAAACCTAGTGTTTCACCTTGGGGTACACCAATGATTTTTGTCGAGAAAAGAATGGTTCCCTAAGGTTGTGCATATATTTCAAAGATCTATATTGATCCACAATGAAGAATATGTACTCAATACGTAGAATAGATGATTTCTTCGATCAGATTAAGGGAGCAATGATTTTCTCAAAAATTGATGTGTGATAAGGATATGTCTAGTTAATGATTAAGGAGGGTGACATTCCTAAAAATTCCTTTCAAACTTGGTTTTGAGTTGACAATGGTTATTTTTGGTTTAACCAATGCACTAGTAATGTTCATGAGTCTCATGAATGGTGTGTTCTAATAGTATCTAGACCACTTTTTTCAAGTCATTATAGAAAACATTCTTGCGTATCATAGGAATGAAAGGGAGCATGTAGAAAAACTGAGGATTATGTTGGTGTGCTTAATGGAAAGCAAGTTGTTTGGAAAACTATCAGAGTTCTCTTTCTTTTAGAAGGAGATAATTATCTCAACCACATCATTTCATAAGAGGGGATTTCTATAGACATGGGAAAGTTGAAGGGCATAATGGAATGACAAGTGCCTGTAATGTTCATGAGGTGTGAGGCTTCACGGGGCTAGAAGGATGAATTGAACATGACTTTACTATGTCGATCCTAGTGTCAAGAAGATGTATGTATATGCGGAGAATATTTTTTTTGGGTAGGCTTGAACCATGACATGGTCTAGCTTGTTTGAAAGTGTCTTGGATGTCAGCAAGTGAATGTTGAAAATCACCACTGAATAAGAATCCTACAACTACAGGACATTCATATGTCCATGTGGGAAGTAATCTCTATGGATTTTATTGTATCTTTGTCACTCGTGTCATAAAGACACAATGCCATCTTGGTCATAGTTGATAATTTGACTAAAGATTCCCATTTCATCTATGTCAGAGACACATATGATGTCATCGATGTGGCATGAGTATTTATAAGAGAAGTTATCTAGATGGACATGTTACCCACAAATATTATTATTGATACAGACTCTCAATTTATGTTTAGGTTTTGGACAATTTTGAAATCAATATTGGGGACTCAATTAAACATGATCATTCCATATCATTCGAAAAAGGATGGGAAGACTAAAAGAGTAAATCAATTTATAGAAGACATGCTTAGAATGTATGTTATGGATAACTAGACTCAATGGGAGAAGAATCTACTATTGGTAGAGTTTTCCTACAATGATCATAACAACAGTTCAATCGAGATGTCTCCTTATCAATTTCTCTGTGGAAGGTCATGTAGGACACTACTTAGCTGGAAAAGGTTTGAGGATAGAGTTAAAGTAGGGCATAAATTAGTACAAAAAAGGCAATGTAAAAAATTCAAATTAAATAAATGTTAAAGGAAGCTCAGGATAGATAGAAGAGTTATGATGATTCACATAGGACTAGTTGAAGTTATGAGGTAGGGGACCAAGTTTTCATTTGTATATATCCCAATAAGAGTGCCATTTAGTTTGGAGAAGGGAAACAATTATCACTTCTATTTATAGGACCATTTAAGATCAAAGAGAAAATTGGACCAATTTCTTATCATCTTATATTGCCATCTCACTTGCATAAAAGTCATGATGTTTTTCTTGTATCTATTCTACTAAATTATGTTGCTAATGAATCTCACAAACTTAATTGGAGAGAATTGCAAGTATCAAACATTGGAATCATTGTGGTTGAATTATTGTCTATATTGAACTATAGAGTTGAATAACTTAGGGATCGCTTGGTTGACTCGGTTAAGGTTTAGTGGGACAATTACACACCAAGACATACTACCTAGGAAGATGCAGAGACTATACATTGAGACTATCTCTCACTTTTTAACCACTTGTGACACCACATTTTGACCTAGGTAGCTACTTATACCGAGGCCTTAATTGTATTTTCATGATGCATTATTTATTCACTTTATGTAATATTATTACAGTCAAATTGGATATATGGACTTATTTATATAAAACACTCGATGAATTATGTTTCTATTAATCAAAATATTTGATGTATGATTTACTTCCAACATGATGATCTTAATTGAGATATTTTAGTATGTGGATACTGAGTTTGAAAATATAATAATTAGGACCATCTATATGTGTGTGTGTGAACTTACATACAGGTTGGAAGGCGGCTATGTTATAGTCAAAGCACCATAATAGAATTGGTTGATTTCGAGACATTGAATGAGTAATGGTATTATGTACATTCTTTTATGATATTTTGTATCAATTGATATGTATGGTTATGACATTAGGTTAGGTGTAGGTTGGAATATAACATGACTACCCAACTAAATAATTTGCTGACAAGCACCTAGAATTACCACTACAGTGTGGTCCATGTTAGGGCACTAACCATAGTTCTGTAAGTAGGGGTAGAGGAATTTCCCACCAAGTAACCTCCAAACCTGAAGACATGGGAGGTATATGATGACACACTCCCCTAGATGTGTGATGATGACTATTAATTTCTTGTTGGGGAATTTAGTCAATGTAGTTGATATTTCTACTATTTTGGTTCTTTCAGTCATTATATCAGTATAGCCAATGCCATAGCAATAAGGTGCTCAAAATTTAGCTCAGAATTCAAAGTTTTCATATTGATGTGGAACTTGGATGAATGTGTAGTGATTGTCATCCTAAATCTAGCGCAACTTGTTTCATGCAAAACAGACATCGTATGCTCCCAGAATCATGTTATGTTCACTTTCCCAAACATGCAAATTTTTGCAAATATTTGACAGCCCAGTCAGCAGTCCATACCGCTGATGTGGCACTGACTGTGTAGGTCTATGTGGAAGTTTGACTAGTCAACGGGCTCCTTCGACAAATGGTAGGTTGACAAGTGGAATTTTGTTATTGGTTGTAATTCAACATTTTTGATTTGTTGGATTGGTGTCCAACCATGGGCTGACACGTGGCCTAGCTGGAGGCTGCCATGTGGTAGCTCGAGGGCCACCAAAATATTGGGTTGAATTCCAGGTAGCAACAACGAGGGTCGAACTCGTGACCTCACAACACAAGTCCAAAGCCTCCACCAATATGCCATAGCAATAGATCTTAACATATTATGGCTTCGACATATACTTAAAGATTATGAACGTGTCATTTTAGGGGAGGGGCCAACCTTTAGACACTATACCACCATGCGACCACCACTGGAGGGGAGCAGGGGCCCGACTGATGGGGGAAGGCCATTGGCCTTAGACCCAGGCACGTGGGCCCCATGTGCCTAGATTTTTTGAACTTAAGGCCTTAGAGGCCGAATTATGGCGCCCATAATATGCACCAAATTTTGGGCAAAATGGCACTCTGTTAGCACAATACGGGGCAAAATTATGGGTTAGGTGTCAGATTTTGCGGAGTTTGTAAAGCGAATAACAACCAAACTTGGGAAAATGATAACTTGATGAGTTTTTGACCAAATCGGGAGCAAAAAGAGACTACATAAACATTTTTGGGCATTATGGAGCCATTGGAACATGTTTCAGAGCTTTCTAAGTATTGTAAACTGATGTATTCACACTTTTAAGCATAATAGAGAGGGCCAAGCCATTGGAACTGAACCAAGGATACATTTCCTAGGAGGGCTAAACTCCTTCATCATGTGCTTCTATGATACTGTTTATGGTGATGTTTATATCTATTATATGTTGTTGTTCATTCATTTGTTTATGTTAATTTTCGCATAAATATTACATAAAAGCACTCAAAAAATCATGTTTAAACTTGCAATTAACCTCATGAATCCTTAAACATATTTAACATATTCTAAAAAGGAATTTTATCACAACAAAAGTAATTTCCCCAATCAGATCACATAGTATATTGCAACATAGGACAGATAGGATGGGAGAAAAAGTAGGTTAGGTAGGATGGGTGGATATAGGTTAGCTGTGAACTCTATGTGGGAAGTGATTTTTTCATATCTTTTACTTAATTTTGGTTACTATATTTTTCTCCCTATTTTATTATGTTTGATTATCATATTACTCCTTGATTGTCTGCATCGTCTTAGCTCTAAATGTGGTACACATTTTCCAAAGGGGGGGTGTATATAATGCACAGTACATATTGCTCTTACATTGTGTTAGATTATTAGCCTATTTTTAGTGTTATCAATATACATATAAGGTATGTGAATACTATCTACATAGCCATACTTCACTTGAATACACTAGTATTCAATGGTCTACTATGATAGCTAAATCGTAATGTAACTGCATGAATAAGCCTAAAGGTTGATTAAGATTAATTAATATGATATTTTTATTAGTTTTTAAGCTTGATTAGTGGTTAATTAAATGATTAGCCCTCAATCCTGATTAATAATTAATTAATGATGTAGATTTTCTTATGATTACCTTTATATTAAAGTTAAATGAGGTTCTTATGTAATCCATTGCTTTTGAGTAGGCTTTTGAGATTGTATTATTTTATTATGTAATTATTATATGGTGGAGTGTAGTTAATAGATGAATGATTCGACCACACTAGGCTCTTTAACTTGGGAACAATGAGGTAGGTGAAAGAATTTTGAGATTCTACTTTTTATTATGTAATTATTATATGGTGAAGTGTAGTGAGATGAATGATTTGACAACCCAAGCCTCTTTAAGTAGGAGATAATGAGGTAAGTGAGTGAGATAGTGGGTGGTCTTGAGAGATTTTGAAAGGGGAATTTATAAATGAGGTAAGTAGAAACTTGAAGGGAGGAGGTGGGTATTTTTAGGGGAGAAATAAGCTAAAGGGTTGAAAGGGGGAAGGAGGATATCTCAGGGGGGGATGTTTTGTGTTGGAGTGGAGGAGGGTAGATGAGGAATCTAGGGAAACTTGGCAGTGATATTTTGGAGTTGGGAGTGGATACAGTGGATCCAATAAGGTGTTGGAGATTTAGTGGTTAGACACACATAGATACACTTTATGGATGTGGTTATGGACTTTGTCTCGAAGGGCTAGGGAACATGTGGAGGTTCCCTAAGCTAGGAAGCTAGATAACTTGTTCCCAATTGATAGGGTGGCATATTCAATCAGGTGGTCTTGGGAGGAGAAACATAATAGAAGAACAACAACAATAGGGTATTTTTTGTTATTTATTAAATCTATTTAAAGATGATCATAAAACAAGTTTCTTACATTATGAATATTATGTTAAAACGAACATGAAAGGAACATATATATATATATATATATATATATATATAGAGAGAGAGAGAGAGAGAGAGAGAGAGAGAGAGGAAACAAACATCCATTTTCTACAAGCTCGAGGCCCCAAGTAAGGGGGCCTCACGAGATCAAAATTTGAGGATGCACCTCTTGGATGGTAGTTAAAACATTTCAATGGCATGTTGCTTAGTATGAGGGAGATGTGTCTGTTTTTCATGATGAACATGGAGATGACAAGTGGTGTATTAAGAGCCAACATAGATCCATCTTAATTATGGATCTATCATGTGTCGAGAGGGATCAAAATTTGAGGAAAGGCTTGCACCTATAGAGATTTGACCTCTCTTGATTAATGATAGACCCAGAGTTAAGATGGATCTAATAAATAATGTATTATTTTGTGATTTAGTTTATGTAACTATCTAGAAATCAATCTATATGTGGGTTAACTCTCTCTCACATACACACACATATTGTGTGTGTGTGAAACTCAAGACAAGGTCCTACTAATGAATGGATTAGTGAGTCAAATTTACAATGTGATATGTTATTCATGAAATACATGTACAAGCCTCATATCCTCAGAAGAAAAGAAAGATGCATACAAAAAAATGTCGCTAATTGTATTTTCAATGTATTCTACTATTATCATTAGGCACTATATTACTTGCAGAAAGAAAAGACAAATTCTTATGTTATTGCTATGTTTCTTCTTAATTATTACGATTTATACAACTATTATGAAAAAAAATTCCATATATCTATAATTAGTAACATCATACAAATTCAAAAAACTTATTATTAAAAAGGAAAAAAAAAGGTAGACTATTTATTAATGCCTTTTGACCATCTAAAACCAAATACTTATTTTTCCAAAATATTACCAAAAGTTAAAGAAAAAATGAACAATAAAAAATATATCATCATTGATTGAATAGTTAGATAATGATTTGAATAATTATTTTTATAATTTATTAGAATTTCATAAATTAAATTTACGAAAATATCAATTTAATTGATATTTTTAATTAATTATGAGTAATGATATTCCCAATATTTTCAATTAATGATTAATGATTAGTATTCATATTTCCAGTATTTTCTAAATCTATATTCATAAGAATAATCAACAATTTTTAATCCTTATTCAATATATATTTTTATTAATTTAATATAGTTATGTAAATTAATAATTAAAAAAATTATTTAATATATTTTTTTAGTAATTTAATATAGTAATTTACATAACGTAATGGATTTGCTAGAGTCATCCAGCATCTTTTAATTTTCTTTAAAATTACTTAAACCAAAAAAACGACAGACACACTGAAATGTTCATGAAAAAGGATATGAATACATTTTGTTTTGAAAAATATGAGAACACAACACCATTATTTTATATATTTATTTACTTACTTACTTACTGGTATTTTACATGGTCTTAGGGAAGGAGCATGCATCGAATGCTTGCCCTGATTTATAAACAAAGTTTGACCTATTGCAGCTTAGTGGTTTTCCTAATCTCATCAGCGAAGGTCTACTGCCCATTGTATCCGTTCTCTTTGGTCTGCCTTCTTCTGCGTTTGGTGAAACATTGTTCCTTTCATTTCTTATGCAACGCAGCCTTCTTGGCACTCCATTTTTCCAGAATGAAAAACCCGAGGAGGGATACAATGGCGAAAGCTGAGGAAACAGAGGTGGCAATATCGAGGGAAGCATGCCCCCAGAGATAGCCTCCACCATGAACAGTTTGCTGGTCTGCCACAATACAAATTCAACCGCAGGGCTAATTTCTGCATAAAAGTAGCCCATCACTTTAAATTAAACCATTTTCTTTGTAATTTCCAAGTATATAACTGAAAACCAAAATAAAAAATTGTATGGTTGCATACCTAACGGCAGAACAAAATCCAGGCGGAACAAGTTGCAAAAAAAAACCCAACTGTCACTGCCTACAGAAGAACAACAACTGGAAATGAAGGGTGGTCTCTATTTTTTTTTAAAGAGAAATGGAACTCTGGGATCCCATTTCATCTCCGCCCCTTCAGACGACCAAGATTCTGTTGAATAGTTACTCGAGAATCAGAATTGTGAGGACAAATGACTCTATCAACACCCAAAGGCCGCCTGGCCACAGTGTTTGGCGTCGTTCGCGGCGAAGAGACTCCGATGAGAAAGGAAATGAAAGGCTAAAACTCGCCAGTTACCAACGGCCGGAAACGTGCCTATTCAGATCCAATTACTCGCCATTTGAAATACCTAATTCTTTGTATAGAACGGGAGTTCGACCTCCGAAGTCAAGGGAAAAATCCTGTGAAGCTGTTCCCACCTTTTCTTTTTATAATTTTGTGGTTGATCAACCCTCACAGTGCTCACGACTCATAAGAAAATGTTTGTCATGCCGTGTGACGTCGATATGATGTTTGCAACTCAATAATAAAGTGGTATCTCACTGTATTGAACTAATACTACATTATATTACATTAAGGAACAGCTTAGTGTAATGATCACACAAAATAGTCAAGAAAATAATGGCAATTAGGGTAAGATTATGATTAAGTTTGGCAGAATTTTTTTAAAATCTAGGTTATCTTTCTTAAATTTTATCATTTAGAAAAAAAAATCAGAACTGGTTGAATTTTTTGAAACCTAGAGGAAAACCACTTCAATCTTAAAGTTTACATTTTCAATATTTTACAACATAGTCATGTCATGATGCGAACCTGGGTGGCGAGGTTATCATTAAACTATTTTCAACATCTTGGTGGGTTTATCATTAAACCGTCTTCAACCTATTATAATATAGTCATGTCATGATGCCACTGGAACCTAGGTGGGAGGTTATCATTAAACCCTCCCAACCGGATTAAGTGTCTAAGAGGTTTTGGATGGCTGAATCCATTTCCACTATCAAAAAAATTATTCAAACATTCCACCATTTTGATTTTTTTAATTTGTTTACTAAATTCTACCGAAAAATCTGCCATCCTTGCGAATTTGTGGTGTCTGCAAACAATACTTTACATTACTTTTGCCTTAAGTAGTAGTTTTCTTGTTCTATTTTTTTGATGTTTTTCTATTAATTAGTGTAAAATTTCATAAAATTTATTGGAATCATAATTTTTTACCTTTAAACTTTGTAAAATTTGAAAATTTCCGACTTTAATTTATTTAAATAATTAAAATAAAAAATACAATAAAATAAAAAAAATTGTTTAGGCAAATTCAAATAAAAAACTCTAAAATTTAAAATAATTAAATAATATCTAAATATATTAATATCTAACCGTGAAAACTTTCTATTCAATTATATCACAATACAATAGTATATAAAAAATATATACTTAAATTTATTTATATATATGAGATTTTAAATAAGAAGAAAATATAAGGGAAAAAAAAACACTTTAGCCAAATTCAAATCAAAAACTCCCCAACGAGATATGCTTCCAGGACGGGCTGGTCATCTTCATTTAGTGACAGTGAACCATATATGTATATGTATATTAAAAAAAAAAACCTTAAGTTTTCTCGAAAATCTAGACTGTGCGTAGACGAATTTTATTTTATTTTTCCCAAGAAAAATGAAGAAGAAGAAAAGAACAATGTGATGTCATTATCATCCAACAATCTATAAAAGTGGGAAGGGAAGCGGGGTTCCCTTTTTCCTTGTTAAAGTTTAACGAAATCGCATGTGTACCCAGTACGATGGGCGGTGGATATTACTATGGGTGGAGGATACTATGCGAAGTCACAAGAATTTGACTATCATGTAATTGAAAAGTTATTTTGGCATAAACATAGTATCATGATGATGGTTGTGGATATCCTTTGAAATCTTATTGATTTGATTTCTACCTAATTATTGAGATTTATGAAAGAAAAAGAGTGATGTGAAACAATTATTCAGGTATGGGAGATCATATTTAGAGATAGTACAAGCTCATCACTGTTTTGTGAGACAAATCTACGAGTAAAATTTGTTATTTAGGAGTGGAAAGTTTGTTAGGGTGTTCTCAATGATTATACTAAATTTTAAGGTGTATAAATTCGTTAAAAAAAATCAATCATGGATGGGGTCATTGGTAGTGTGTTTTGAATTTTTTGAAAACAAATTTGTATGTCAAATATTTAATAAGGATTCATGGAAATTAGCTAATCAATGTAGGTGTTGAATTGATATGTGCTAGGGAAACATCATAAGCACTGGGAAAGGTAATCACAATGGTATTGTAGAACAACATAAGGCTTTTTATATTGTTATGCTAGCCAGCGATTAGGTATCTGAAAAATTGCGGAGGCCTTGAGCCTAATGGGAAAAGGTGTTCTCTATTGTTTTTGTAATTGTGAAAGAGAGTTTCCTTCAACCATCTTTAATTTTGAGTGTGGACAATTTTCTCCTTATGTATCATGGCTTAGTTAGCAGGTTGCCAACTATAAAATGCAGGGTGTAGTGGATCCTATAATTAGGTGGAAAAGGATCCTTCTTAGATTGGTTTCTGGTAGTAGGTAATTTTATATAAATATTTCGGTGTTTTAAATTTGCAAAGTGGTTTTGAATTGATGTTATGGAAAAGTTGCTAGTGGTTGCTATATAACTTTCTACCTATTGAATTATGAAATTGGTTGTTTATGTACACTGTGGTATGTTGAATTTTTAGGGAAAATATGAATAGATAAATTCTTGATGTTATAGCTTTTTGTTATTATTAATTTTTTTTTATAGGGTTGTTGTAAGTAAACACATATATTAATATACATACATATATGTGTTGGAAGGGAAGAGTTTTCTAAACCTTAATATCCTTAAGCATCTATACATGTGGATTAAATGGGAAAAGGCCAATAATCGGTCGCTTAATGAAAGATCATAGCCAAGCAAGTGATTTCTAGCCAAGAATGATTATGGATCAGCTCTCTTAAATGGTCTTATGAACCCAAATGCAAGAAGGAAATACATTGTATTTATAATGAAAACTAAGTCATTAAAGTCATAGAAAATATGTGAAGACCAAAAAATACTATTTTCACTATTGAATGGTAATTCTTGAAAAATTAATATGTATAGGTCAACAATAGGTTCTTAGTTAGTTTGAACAGTGGAAAAGCTTTGAGACCTCCCTAGTAGCAAATGTAAAGCTATTGCATACTAATCAAAATCAAATGGTCTTAAAACTCAGTTGTAGCTTGAAGGCCTTACAATATCACCCCCTCAAAGGAATTAAGGCTAGTACTTTGGCTTTGACTTGTAATTTGTAATGGACTTTTGAGAAGCCTCAAATTATATCAAATCAGCTAGGGTAACAATTTTCACTTAAAATTTGTTAACTAAATATCAAACAAATCTTATGCCCTCAACTAAATTCTACTGATAACCTAGTATTTATATTTAAGTTTATTAGTTATAGGCAAGGACGTGACTTTACTAGGATTCATATTTTCCTAGAATAGCATATTATTACATATTACTCATAATTATTTCCACATCTTGGTAAGACTTTATTTACAACCTAAATCTTAGGTGAAAATGTTTTCAAACATAAGAAATTTAATTATCTCAGTAAGGCTTAGTCTTGAGCTTGTTTATTGAGGATATGTTTTCATAAGGTTTAAATAATTTCTTCAATGAAATCTCATCATAGAACTTTGATAAACATTCCTCGCGGAAGGTCAAGAGAACCTCCATCCGCACTTTGGTAGGCATGTGGGTTTTGGTTCACATGCTAGTTTTATTTGTGCTTGGAATATATGTGTGTGCGTGCATAAGTTAAATGCAAGTGGTATTGGTGTTGCCTTTGATTTTGAATATTTTTCTATTATCCAATGTCGAATAAGGAAAAATGAAAAAGTTTAGTTTTTAAAAAATTTAAATTAATTTTATATAACATTTTATTTTCTAAGATGTCTCCAAATATTTTATTGACAAGCTATTAAATAGTTTTCTACTCTCTAATTTTATACACAGGATAAATAACATTGCATTCATAGTTGATTAGATTGTCATAGTTAATCATAGTGTAATGTTAAGATTCATCTTTCAGGTTGATTAAGATTAATTAAGGGTAGGTGGAAACTAATGGTGATCTCTCCTGACATGCCAGTGACAATGTAAACCTGGAGAAAGATCAATATGCTAACTTACAATGATGATTAGAGATACCTATACAATGAATTTGTAGTGTGAAAAGATGAAATGTAGAAACAATTGTTGTCTTTCTAAATATATAACTTTTATTTATACAAATTGTGTTTGACTATGTGAATTTTGTGTTTTCCTAAATTGGTATGTTACTTTTCATTAAAATATAATACATATCTTTTTTGAATGCAACCTTTGAGTATCTAAATGAAGGAATCTTGTGATAAAATTTGCGGAGTTGTAGAGAATAACTTGTTCTTGTGCACAACTATTTTCCCAAAATTTATCATCTTAATTATATATGAAAATTATTATATCCTTGAAATTACAAGGCCTTCAAATAGTGCAACATGTTAATAATTGCTAAGAAGAGGCAAGACAAGCAAACTGACAGAAAAGGCTTAACTCCTTTGCATTGTATTGTATTGTTCTCAAGATGTGAATTTATAATACATCAATTGACCTTCTATATATTTTAGATCTCACTGACAATTAATGAGTGGACCATGATAAGACCTCATCAAAATAAGTGTTACAACTCATGGTCTCAGACTCTATGATGGTATAGAGACTCATAGTCTAAGATTCTCTCTCCCCCCCCTCCCCACACCCCTCCACCCCACTCAATCGCAATTCACCTCTACCAATAACTTTTGTTACATTCAATTTGAAATTGTTGAACTAATATTTAGTGAATATTTTCCTAAAAAAACACCAATATCTAAGTATATGGAAGTGAACAACTACTTTGTCTAAATACTTTCATTGAATAACTGAAATGATTGCTGAGGAGACTAGTTACTATGCTGCAGTTCCCAATAAATAATTGAATGTTGATCGAAATATATTTGATAATACTCATAGATTTGAAGCCTGATATATGAGGTTCCCCCGTGTTAGGTACAAGGTGAGAAGTTTGCAATAGTTCATTATGGAAATGATCCAAGCTAGGGTTTTGGATTCTTTAGGCGGTGGTTTTTCTAGTTGACCATTAAGCATATTCCATGGAATTTAGTGGTTTATAGTTTACCACTAACTAGTCAAATTTAAATAATGCAGTGGTTTTTGAATGACCATTGAAAGAGTCTTAAATTATAAAACACTCCTTATATTTTTAGGTTTTATGTCTTAATGTCCTCTAGTGCATCATATAATTTATTTTCCAAATGGTTAAGGCCCTAAAGAGTTATGACAGAAATAAATAATGGACGTATTTTAAGATTTTTATATATGTCAAGAGGAAAATGTGTTAAAAATAGTAAAAATTGTTAAATTATATATATAATTTACAATGTCAACTCCATATGTGTATATAGTTTCATGGATAACATATTTGTCTATGTTATACAAAAATAATGTCAAAGATAGAGATATATATGTTTTTTCTCAAAAATTGATATTTTTATGTATTTTCAACCCAAACCACCATGTTTATGATCCCTAACATATACATGAAGCAACCAAGTCATCATGCATGTAATATTACCACCATGAAAATTTAAATTAGAAAAAAGTGTGTGTGTATTCGTAGGACTAAAAATGTGTGAATGTTTAATAGCACCAACAACACATGCGCATTCGTAGTAGACAAAAATCATGTACATTTCTACTGTTGAGGTGGATGTGTGTGTGAGAGAGAGAGAGAGAGAGAGAGAGAGAGATTAAAATATTCAACTGCGGTCAAAATCCACTTTGGATAACTCATTTGATATAGATCATGATTGCATTGAATTCCTCTTTTTGCACAGACCAAAATCAACCTAAATATCACTCAAATCAAATAAGGGAAAGTGTACTTGCGAAGAAAACCCCACATGTGCATATTTGATAAGGTTAGCCCTAAAGAAAATTGGACACCCTTGTGTTGTAGCAGCTACAACCACCCTCCAAACTTTTGGCCTGCACTAATTTTGGAGCCTCCCATGGAGAGTTTCACTTGATGACTGCACAGACTTGGGTTCACTGTGTGAGCTCATGTGAGCCTTTACATTCGCCTTTCTTGTTTATTACATCCAAGTCTCTGTATGTTGATGTCCAAGTCATGCTTTCAACCGTGTTCTAGTTATGCTCAAAGTATTTGCTTTGTATGTGTTTGTTGTGTTCTCCATGAAAGCATCTGTCGCACTCACACACGGAGTCACATTAACTTTCGTGCAAGCGTCGTCTTGATCATGAACGATCAATCACAATTGTCGCACTTGTCGCTTGCACTCTCGGTCAGTCATGTTGAACATGTGTGTCTGGATGGTTTGGTAGTTCATCATCAATTCATGCGAGTGTGTGTTCGTGTGATCACCTATGCGTCTTTCAACTGTTCACACACTTAGTCATTTTTGCTGAAGTTTTGATGACCAGACTCCTCACTAATAGCTAGACCATCACCCTACTTTTGAATTGATCGAATATCAACCAAAATAGCGCAGAAGCACTAAGCTAGTATTTTGAAGCTGCGCTGCCCCACAAACAACTCAAGCAGCACTCATGTTGGCTACCCGGACAGTCAACCGACTCTTCATCTCAGAAATTGCATAGTGTTCATGAGCAGGCCTCCCTCTGCCCATCAGTCAGCTCGGCTCAGAAATTGCATAGACATGATCAGTAGGCTGACCTTCCGGCCTTAGTGTAGTTTTCCTAGCCAGTAACTCTAAGCAGCAGACTGCTTGTTCCCTCTAGGAATTGTGCATTTTCTGCTAACAGTGGCCCCAACAGCCAATTGGCAGTTCCCTCAGGGAATTGCACAGATCTGGTTGCCAGTGACCCCAGCAGCCAATTGGTAGTTCCCTATGGGAATTGCACAATTCTGGCTTCCAATGACCCCAGCAGCCAACTGGCAGTTCCCTCTGGGAATTTTGTGGTTTTGGCTTCCAGTCTCCTGGGTAGTTCCCCAGAAAAACTGCATAATTACTGCCTCTTGACCCTTCATGTAGCCCGATCTGTTCCTCTTGAGAATTGCGCAAATCTAGTTGTTGAGCCCCTGCTGACTGTTCGTTCCAGAAAATGCGCAAAGCATGCCTACCTTGCCCTCCTACAGCCTGGACTATCCCTCCCAAAATTTTGCACAATTTTGCCTCCCAGCCAAGCCAGAACTTGCAGACAATCATTGCTAACTCAGAATGTCTGTCTCCATCTGTTATATACATTTTTGTGCCTCGCGTCAAGAAGCAGGAAATGTCGATAATTACAGGGATCCTCAGTCCCTAAACATGTTGTTCTTACCCCTAAAAGAACAAGGTCATCAATCAACAGCACTTCCAATCAGTTCTCCACCTAAAAACACTTCAGAACAGGCTTATTTTGGATCATGTCAGGTGCTTAACTGAGCTTCTGCGCTGTATTGCAGCTGTCCCACTCTGTACCTGCGCTAGAAGTCAAAAACAATGAAGGCTACCTGCGCTGGGCGAGATTGGCCAAGTGGCACAGTCATCCTGCAAGGTGTCATTTGCCCAGGAAGCTTCCAAACTGACACTTGGGTCATGAGATTCGCCCTGTGATGAGTAAGAGGTACTTGATCACCATGTGTAAGCAAGGATCTCCAAGTGGACACAGGAACTGAAGATTAACTGAAGATGGAGAGGACACTAGTCAGCTATATGCCAGCCTCCAGCTGACTCATCCTTTCCTCTTCCCTCCTATATATAGAGCTCTTCTATGAGGTCTAGGGAGGCTGGAATTTTGTAAAAGCAAGGAGGTGCTGTTGGTATACTACCAGGATTATTGGGTGATTGTTTTACTAGAGGTGAAGAAGAGAGTTCTTGCTGCCGAGGAGGTGCTGCTGGATTGGAGCCAACATCATTGGTTGTAACTTCCTCTGGAACCCTGTTACTTTCTATCAATAAAGTTTGCATGTTCTTCTATATACTTGTTTTACATAGATGCTTTTGTGTTTACATGTATATTTGATGCAACCTAATCCATGCTTCAATTATGATTGCTTGTATCTCGTAGTTTGCTCCCTTTTGTTGTGCAGATTCTGTGTGTAGCTGGATTGGCTTGGAGAGCAAAGAGCTGGGAACAGGATACAAAGCGAGAAGGACAAGGATCGACTAAGCACAAGACACCAGGTTGGTTGACCCTCTTTCCATTCTCTCTGTGCTTTCATAAAGTGGAACATGAAAACTTTATCATTCAGTTGTTGCTAAAGACTGTCACCTTTAGAAAGGGTTAGTGTCATCCGCATCGGATACTTTTCCCACAACAAACTGGCGACTCCACTGGGGAGATCCTAGTATCTTGTTGTTGTAGGATTTTGCTATTCATTTCTTGAAGAAAGGAGTACCGAATCGAAAAGCTTTTGACTCTATCAAAAGCGAAGTAGAGGGTTTTGCTACTCTTGCTCTTTTGCTGAGCAAATTCAAGATTTAAAGAGCTAATCTACAGATGAATCTTTACTCTTAGTGATAGATCTTTATCCTCTTGATCATCCCTTAACCTGTACTTAACCCATAGCATTTTATTTCAGTCAAAACAGTACATTTTTGAGCTTTTTATGACCCGGAATTCTTAGCAGACGTAACTCTCGTAAGTCAGTGCAGGCTGTCCACAGGCAGTCTGCATTACAACGCAGGTGCTCCCTTCGGGAACTGTGCTAAGAGTGAAACTGGCAGACCAGTGCCTGCGCTGGTCCAGTTGGCCTTAGTCTAGCTCAGCTCTTCCTTTGTGTCTTGGCCCTTTTTGCACTTTTTTTTGGCTGATTGCTTGCTGGTTATTGTATTTGCTGTAGACCACTTCTCCTTGACATTATTCCGCCTCAGTTGTGTGATGAAATTGTAAACGTTCTTTCAGTATTTCTTGTTTCAGTTACAATTTCCCATTGTGAAAAGCGAACCTAGTAGCTGTGGCCTCTTAGATTGCGATCTTATGAGTTAGTGTTATTACTGTTCATAGCTGTTTTGGGTTGGTTTGCTTCTCACTTTATGGTTTGAATCTATACTTTTCCTGTATTTTAAACAAGTCTTTCATAAGGTGTCTTTTTGATTGTGGACAAGCTTGTTTATTTCTACTTGAAAGTTGATTCAAAAATCATACATTAAGGATAACGAAAAGAAATACATGCATTGTGCATTTTGCATTTGACTGTGTGCTTGACGATTTAGGAAAACGTGCATTTTAGTGTGTGTTCTTTGATCTGTGGAAAAAGTTGTGTCTTGCTCTTTCCTCAAGTAGATTAAGGTTTTCAAAGTTGAAAGATTGAAAAGATTTTGCTTCTCATTCTTAGATTGCATATAGGAAGTTGTATATATACATCTCGTGGCGAACCTGAAAGGCAAACTGTTAAGAAAGATCAACATTAAAATAAACTCAATTTACATAACAACGCTTTGGAATTTAACGCAAACATCTAGAGGTCTAGGTAGAGATGTGTTCCGGCGTCGTTAAACATAGTGACTGTCGATCTCTACGAAGGTGGGTGATTCCTCCTAAGAGTCGGTGGCACTAACACGGATTTGAGCTCCCGCGTACCGTCGCGTATATTGGGAGACCCCTATAGGCTTTTATCCTTTATCCTTAGGAAACCGTGTCGGCCGCCCTACTGATCGCGATGCAGTGAACACAGCATTCACGAAGATCGACCACCCGTACCGTAAAACGTATTCTGTGGTTTCGCGAAAGGTTTGGCACACCCTCTGCTTAGATCTCTAGAGCAGTTTCTTTTGGCCCTTTTCAAACTCTATAACTGAAAAGGTCCAACCGAGCATTTGTCACTTCGGGCTCGTTAATACATCGAAGGCGACTAGAGTCATCTTTAGCTTTTTCTCGACTCTTAAAACATGAAAAAGCAAGTTTGTGTCTAAAAGCGTCGTAAATAAAACTTATTTTAAAGCGGAACATAATCACCTGTTATTCCCACGTTGATCTTTCAGTTGAAAAGTATGGGGCCCACCAACCAAGGAAGTAACCTTGGCGGAAGTCCGAATCCCTTCTCCTCTTGGGGAGATGTTGGTGCGCCTCATATGGCTACATTGTCACTTCCAGGATTGACAATCGGCCTTCCTGTTTGGCTCTTTTCAACTAATGTTGTCCAAATCGCCACTAATCCTGAGCAGTCGAATCAACTGTCAGAACAATCTAGAACTACCCACCAGCCTTCTACTTCTTGTGATACTTCCTCTGATCCTTCATCTCCGTAGGGTAGAGCCGGCAAAAATCAGCCTCCCAAGGAGAAGAAGGAAAAGAAGAAGAAAGGGAAGAAGCAGAAGGAGCCTCTGGCGAAGGCGACTGGGGGCAAGCAGAAGAAAACTGACAAAAACCCACACACTACACCGACCGGGCCTAAATCGCCATGTGTCATTTGCAAAGGGATCCATTTCCATCATGATTGTCCTTGTATTCCCCGGATACTAAGGGACTGGTCCCCGAGGTTGCACAATCCGGTAGCATCAACCTCTGGTTGTCAAGTTGATTGCATTCCCTCAGCTAGCGAGAGTGAAGGACGAAGAAGGGGACCAAGATCACCCTGTCTATTGTGTGAAGGTCACCATGCCGTCCACAAATGTCCATTCTTAGATGAGGCAAAGAGAGTTTTGGAAGATCGCCCTGTGTCACCGGTGCAACTTCCGCCTGGATACCGAAAACTCGCGCCTAATCCCTCGATAGTTGAAAATCCAGTTGGACCACTCAAGTGGTCAGCTGATGTGTCAGTCATTGAGAATGAACCTACCGAATCTAGACCAGACGAAAGTCTAAAGGTTGAAACGGCAGTTGACCCGGTTCTTCCTTCAAAGGTTCTATCGTCCAATGACTCCGTCATTGAAGACCCGTCTTCAAATGACACCGTCACCGAAGTGTCATCTTCATGTGACACCCTCACTGATGAGAACAAGGATGACACCATCCAGGTTCTCTTTATCAGCACCGACTCCGACGAGCATCCGGGCAATTCGCCCATTCCTTTATCGCAGGAAGGAACATCATCAGAGTCGTATCCGGCCGTATATTCGGTCCCACCACCAAGCAACCTGGTTGTATCCTTTGATTGGAATCAACTAGGCAGACCCCGGTTACCAGCCAGTACACCATTTAGAATCATTGTCCAGATCTATAGAATGGTTACGGCTGGTACTATCATTGATGAAGGGGCGTCTGTGAGTATCCTTTCCTCTATTGCTTGGAAAGCACTGGGTTCCCCAGCGCTTTTACCTGAGTTGAGAAATCTCTCAGGTTTTGATAAAGGAACTAGTCGACCATTAGGAATCCTCCCCGATGTACCTGTTACATTGAAGGGGAAGACCGTCAGGATGAACGTGTTGGTAGTTCAAGGACCCTTGGATTATAACCTACTCCTTGGACGCGACTATATTTATTGCATGGGAGCGATAGTCTCCTCACTCTTTAGGGTAATGTGTTTTCCACACGAAGGAAGGGTGGTCAAGCTCGTAGACCAACTTTCATTTCCGGGATCTCGCATCGCAAATAGTCAAATACCAATCCTAAATGGTCTGTTCGCTCAAGATTCGCCTCCGCCCCCAGTCCTCCTTCCCGATGAATGCGAGTGATTCGGAAAGAAAGACTAGGACCCAGGGGGCATGCACCCTGGTCTGCTTCGGGCAGAAGAAACCTCGGGTATAAGAAAGAATTTCCGCAGATGAACATGACTAGTCCGTACCCCGTCCGTAGGAAGTGGGGTTGTTCTGGAATAATGATATTTTGTTAAAGTTATGTGTTTGACCGAAGAGTCATTCACCTTTGTCTAAAAAAGTGGGCAATGCCCAAGTAGGAATTCCCTTATTGCAACAAGTAGTCACCATCTTTAAGTTCAAGCCTCGCCCATCGAAACATATGTTTTGAAGGATAAGCAGGGGCAGTCTAAGAAGAAGGAGACCGTATTGTTGTGACAGAGGGTAACCATCTTTGGACAACCCAATGATAGACACCGCCGAAGAAAGAGATTGATTTGCGGCAGCGAATAGAACCACTCTTCGGATAATAAGAAAGAGGCAAGCCTCCCTCAATAATACCAATGTTTTATCTTTGAGTAGTGTTCTTCTATTGTCACAATAGCTGTTTGTTAAAAGTGGGCCGACAGGAAGTCTGAGTACTGCGTAAGACCCCTTAAAATAACGAGAAGACAAGTATCGTTAGCATTAGATTAGCAAGATGACAAATAACTGTGAACACCCAAAGAAAAGCAAAAGTAAAGGAGAGGAGGGGCAGCCTCGAAATTCTATCCTATACCTGGGGGCATGCAAACTTTTGGAATGCAAGCAAGGGATGACTATTGATTTTTTTAAAATTTTTAGGTCCTCCCTTTAAACCTGTAGGTCTAACCCTTTAAACTTGTAGGATTAGCCGTTTCCGAACTTGCATGAAGAAAGCCTGTGGGGCAAAAGTAAAATTTGCCAAAATAAGAGCATAGCTGTAGTAAGGCATAAGCTCTATAAAAATTGGTCCTTATAGGAGGCGTTCTTATGACTGGTATATCGAGCAGTTTTAGCATATAGTTCATGCTCGTTAAAAAATAAACGCGAAATTCGAGCAGTTTTAGGCCTGAATTTATGCTCGTTAAAAAATAGAAAAGTGTGAGCAAATGTTTCCCCCAGAGTTCAAGCTCATGGAAAAAATGAACCGGTAAATAACCTTTTGAGATCGTAAATTCATTAGCCATAAGAACCTTGATCATGTTTTCATCCACCACTTCCACCGTTCATTTGGCCGATCATTCACTTCCATTTATGTGTTTACCTCTTTTGAGAAACAGCTGCGAAGAGTGATTTCACCTAGCCATCCTTGTGACACTGCCGTGATTGGAAATTCCAACCTGTACCTGGAATCTGTAGCTATCCCTGTTTATCACTCGTTCCTCAAAAGACGAGTCTTCTTTCAGCTCTTTTCACTGACTCGTAAAATATGAAAAGTTTGCCGAGTTTTGGCCTTCCAGCTCGTTAAATGACCGGAACGCTATCCCTCCTCTAAATTTTAATCTTTTTGGACTTGAGGGATTATTGCACAAAAGGATCGAGCGCTTGCCTGGTTCAGCTCGTTAAAAGTACCGAACAACCATCCCTTCTGTATTGTTTTATACTTTTTCGGACTTAAGGGATTAGCTGACGAAAAAGGAATTATGGAGTTGACTTTCTGTACCTTTTTAGACTCTCTAAAAATGAAAAGGACCGAGTTTTCCTTGTCGTTAGACTCGTTAAAATGATTAAATAGCGACAAACTTGTCTTTAGACGAGAACGAGTTTCCCTATCGCTAGGCTCGTTAAATCTTAGCGATGGGCTTGCCCGAAGGGCAGGTTATAGAACAAGCATATGTTATCCTCCTCAAGCTTGACAAAAATAAAGAGGTACTGGTCAGAAATGACTGGGGAAAAATTGGGAGAACATCAAGGTTTAGAGGTAGCAAGTCACTCTTGAACATGACACTTTTCCTCCGTATCACATCGGGTTGGGTTGTCTCATTCACCGATTTCATCACCATGGTCCTCGCCACACCATCCATTCGGGGTAATGCTACCGATCCATCACATCAGTGTCGTTATATGTTCAAGAGGGGTCATTCAGAAAGTGTCAACCGTGTCCCATCCACTACCATACATTATCCTTCATCCATTTCATGATCGCCACCCTGAATCATATGTCACAGTTTGTTTCCACCTCCACTAAATCATTAGCTCCGTTCCGTGTCATTGATGTGGGATTCATTAAGGCCCTCCTTTGACGGATCGCTTCTTGTCGACATCAGCTCATTATCCAAGAAGTCGATCTAGGAACACCCCCATCAGTACTTTGAAGCTTGCATGCCTCAATGGCAAGTTTCTCACTTCCAGCGACAGGTATACATCAATGACCTTCGACCAGAAGATTTTGCGTGGCGTTCGACGCCAAGTCCTTTATTCACGCCACGTGAATTGTACTGCCGTACCTTGAAGGTCATCATCATTATTGGTGATTCCTCTCGCGCTTGTTAACGGTTTTCATTATTGACCGGTAATCAAGCGATGTCTTTCCATGTTCGACTTCAGCGCAATTCTCACATGGATCGACTTGTACTTAGAGTGAAGATCGAACGAGTTTGAAGACCCCGGATCTAGTTTCATCCATCCGGGCTGCGATATATATTCAGGAAATATAAAAGCATTTGCCATGTACATCATTGCAGCAGATGATCATCCTCCTCAAAGGATGATAATTTTAGCGGAAGATTATCAGTCTGTCTTCAGACGATCGTCTGTCATATGTACCAAAATGTATTTATAAAAGCTGAGCATGGGAATGCCCGCCTCAGCTAGACCGTGAAAATTGAATGAAAGATAATGTATTGTATTGTATTGTATTACAGGGCACTCTCCTCAGCACTGGAACGAACTTCAGACCCTCTAGCTAAAGCATTTCACCCGATTAACGGCCTCATACTTTAGGGGGAAACTGTTATAGACATTTTTGTGCCTCGCGTCAAGAAGCAGGAAATGTCGATAATTACAGGGATCCTCAGTCCCTAAACATGTTGTTCTTACCCCTAAAAGAACAAGGTCATCAATCAACAACACTTCCAATCAGTTCTCCACCTAAAAACACTTCAGAACAGGCTTATTTTGGATCATGTCAGGTGCTTAACTGAGCTTCTGCGCTGTATTGCAGCTGTCCCACTCTGTACCTGTGCTGGAAGTCAAAAACAATGAAGGCTACCTGCGCTGGGCGAGATTGGCCAAGTGGCACAGTCATCCTGCAAGGTGTCATTTGCCCAGGAAGCTTCCAAACTGACACTTGGGTCATGAGATTCGCCCTGTGATGAGTAAGAGGTACTTGATCACCATGTGTAAGCAAGGATCTCCAAGTGGACACAGGAACTGAAGATTAACTGAAGATGGAGAGGACACTAGTCAGCTATATGCCAGCCTCCAGCTGACTCATCCTTTCCTCTTCCCTCCTATATATAGAGCTCTTCTATGAGGTCTAGGGAGGCTGGAATTTTGTAAAAGCAAGGAGGTGCTGTTGGTATACTACCAGGATTATTGGGTGATTGTTTTACTAGAGGTGAAGAAGAGAGTTCTTGCTGCCGAGGAGGTGCTGCTGGATTGGAGCCAACATCATTGGTTGTAACTTCCTCTGGAACCCTGTTACTTTCTATCAATAAAGTTTGCATGTTCTTCTATATACTTGTTTTACATAGATGCTTTTGTGTTTACATATATATTTGATGCAACCTAATCCATGCTTCAATTATGATTGCTTGTATCTCGTAGTTTGCTCCCTTTTGTTGTGCAGATTCTGTGTGTAGCTGGATCGGCTTGGAGAGCAAAGAGCTGGGAACAGGATACAAAGCGAGAAGGACAAGGATCGACTAAGCGCAAGACACCAGGTTGGTTGACCCTCTTTCCATTCTCTCTGTGCTTTCATAAAGTGGAACATGAAAACTTTATCATTCAGTTGTTGCTAAAGACTGTCACCTTTAGAAAGGGTTAGTGTCATCTGCATCGGATACTTTTCCCCACAACACCATCTCTTAGTGACTCGTGCGTAGTTTTCATCAGCAGTTGCCTGGAGCCATCATCCCTCATCACAGCCCTATTACCTCTCCCGGTCACCTGCTTTTGAATGATCATGTGTCATGGTAGACTAGGAGGTTTTGGATTTGATGTCATTTCATCATGAGTGACTAAGAGTACAGGTACATCGACAAACATGTCAACATGATGAATGGGATGAACGAAGGGAGCACATGTAGATGGACAGGTTCACCAACCGACGAATGAACGAAGCATGCGAAAGAGACGAACATGACGAACATGCACCTTCACGAACAAGTGAGTCTATCAAGCCTTCCAGCATGAAAGCAAGGAACAACATGCTAAAGCTTCATCAAGTGAACCAAGGACCATCGAAGACTCCACGCACTTCGCCATGCAGAGCTGAAGCTTTGATACACCATGAAGACATCCATCACTCATCAACAATGTAGCTCGACATGCACTCCAGCAGCAGCATGAATGTACCATCATTATGATGTCAAGTCATGAGTCATGTTGCCCACATCTCCATTATGGGCTTGTTGTCAATAAATGTGTGTAACATGGAATTCTAAGAGACCCACTTGTTGAACATAGAGTCATGTAAGTTGAAAAGTCATGGAAGTCAAATGGTCATGAGGGTAGTCGAACAGCCATAAGTGACAATTCACCCTTAGCTATAAATACCCGCCTCATTTGTACATGAAAGGAATTTTCACCTCAGCTCCTCCCACATAACCAAGAGAGTCTATAATATTTTCTTTGAGGAGTAAGTAGTGGCTCCAATGCCCCGCTGACGAGGTTAGTGATGTATGGTGTAACGATGTGTCTTGGAACTTTTGCTTAATTCAGAAGCCTGTTAACAGGCCAATACATTTTCACACATGAATTGTATTTGTTGTAAGACTGATCTTTAACACTTGTAATGCATGTTTCTTTAACCTATATTCTACATCTGAACTAATTCATTTGTTTTAATGCATAATCTATTAATCAAAATGTGTTGTATATGTTGTTAATGTTGTCCCGTCCTTGTCGACTACTCTACCGGACACCAGACAAACCTTTCACATGAACCTTGTTATAACAACCGTTTCACTCTTTCGAACTTTTCCATACGTGTTGTACGTGTTATCTTACCTTATATGTTGTGACTGCCGCATCCGAGCGGACTGCTCTGCCGAAAGCTTTGTATGTCCTTTGTGTTTTGTGCTCCTAGCCGAGTTGGGACTGAACCCTTTCAATCTGGAACTCACCTTCACCTTCTTCCCCTCATAGTGAAAGAACCATTGACACAAGTACACTTAAACTCACCAGGCATGCAAACCTCACTTATCGAAGACAAAGAGAACCACTTTACTATGCTGACAAGCAAGAGCTGAGGAAAATCCTTAAGATAATGGAAACCGAGCCATCATACTAGATGGGAATCCCACACCAAATGATGTGAGGTCTAGTTGGGACTTCATACTGGGGTGATCCCCTGAATGTTGACGGGTCCAGCATCGTCAACATTTATGGTGCTAGAAGGAGGGTAGCAAGTTGTACATGGCTGAAATTCCACTCACACTCACTCATCAACCATCTAGTCAAGGTAGTAACTCACACTCCCTCTCTCACGGCTCAACGGTTGGTTTCTCCTCACCTCTCAAAATTGAACACGAGATTTCATATCAACACCTGCGCTCCATCCATCCCATCACTCGCCAGTTCATGAAAGTAGTTGGACTGATCCTAGGCGTATAGTACCTTCCACGCACATCTAAGAAGCCAAAAGCCACTCCCACATGATTTGTTGTATCATTGGCGGAAGAAGCCATCCTTGATACTCTTGAAGGTTTGGAAGAAGATATTGAAGATGGAGAGTAACCTCCAATCTTCCTTGAAGATGAGCAGGGCACTCTTGTGATCTTGGGATCAAAATCCAGTATAGGAGGTGGAAGGGAAGGCAACGAAGGAAGTGGAGGCGGAGGCAAACCGACAAACTGAGATCTAGAACCATCAGATTCCAAAGGAGAGGAAGAAGATGAAGAGGACGAAGAGGACGAAGAGATCGCTAACCCAAATCTTGAATGGATAACTCAGGGACCATTGGCTCTCCCGGCTGTTCTGCACAAGATGCTAAAGCGAGCAGAGAGGATGAACATCAAGTTCAACCCTGACAGTGCGGTGAAGGCAGAAGACCATTTAGACAACTTCTACCTGTAGCTGCAGACCCTTGAGGCATGTTACGACAATGTAGCATGTAGATTTTTCCCATGTACCTTGGACGGTCGTGCAGCTACTTGGTATCACAGCCTTCCACCCAACTCCATACAGAACTAGGGTTCCTTCAAACGTATGTTCCTTGAAAATTTTGCTGACGATAAGATCCAAACCATGCTACTCAAAGAATTGGGAAGCCTCAAGATGGAGGGAAAAGAGAAAGTGAAAGATTTCAATAAGAGGTTTATGTGTATTTTGAACAAGTTTACAGCAGACACCAAACCTCATGACTCCATCACTGTTGACTATTACATGTCTGCACTTCCAACCACCATTGCGCAGCTCGTTAAGTGAGCTACAAATCTAAGACTTTTAGAAAGCTACGAAGAGGCTATTGCTGTTGATAAGACTTGCATGCCATTGGAGTCATCAAGGATGATGAATCAACGAAAGACTCCAAGGATGCGAGCAGAAAGACCCAAGCAATGGCGAGTAAGGGTAGAGACAAGGAAGCAACTGACATTGAGACCCTCACTCGCCTTGTCAAGAACCTGAGCACTGAAATGTCCGAACTCAAGAAACAAAAGATGAACACATTCACGAATAGTCATCCACCCAAACAAAGATAGGCATGCAGTTCATCAACCAGCCCATCAACCAATAGCCGGTTCGGTTCCAAATTTGCGCAGAAACCTATGTTTCAACTCAATCAATGCATTGATCCTAAGTATTGTTCCTTCCATGAAGAATTTCACCCTGAGAACTCTTGTTTAGATTGGAAGTGAGTTGTTACCTCTGTCTGTACTCATACACTCGATGTGGATTGTGACATACAGGAGAAGCCGAAAGACACTGATGATAACGAAGAGGTTGCATCTGATGAAGCACCAAGTTCTCGACATTTGGTGAACACATACCAGTGCTGGTAAATAGTCTCAAAGACAAACATCAAGAAGTAGCCCCAAAATCAAAATTATCGTTACCATCTTAGGAGTAAAGGGGCTCCCCCTAAACTTGGGGAGATGCAAGAGAAGGTGAGATAGCTTATAAACAAGGCCAACCCACTAGCTGCCTCAACAAACACAAAGAAAGTCTGGGAAGACAACATCGGATAAGAGCACATCCATAGGCAGCAAATTGTAGAACAATTTGTCGAACAGCATGAGCATCTATTCCACCCCGAACACCTCAGTGAGTCTACCACCTTTGGATTACAACATAGTCGATGACATGAAGAAAACTCGTGCGAACATTAGTTTGTTCAAGCTAGCCAAAGTCTAGAGTCAGCGAGATATCCTGTTGCGCACATTGGGACAAACAACAACCGACAGCATGACCTCCACCAGCAAGGGAGCAAGCACACCTCCTGGATCACTATCCACTATGCTCAATACACTCCGAATGGAAGAATCAAACTCAGGTTTCCCCCCATTCCTACTTTCATTTGAAGTTTTCAACTACAATGTCCACAACTGCTTGGTTCATTCTAGTGCAGTAGCCAATGTCATGTCGCTCTCCATTGCTAAGAAGATCAATGCACGAAGGCGCAAAACATCCACAAGAATCATCCAACTTGATAGAATGTCAGTACCATCCATTGGTGAACTATGAGACGTGATCATCTGAATATCCCATGACAATCGAGTCCACCAGTGCATCAACATAGTTGTTGTACAGACATAACGGAAGCATATGGTCTGCTACTCAACAAAGACTGGTCAAGCAAGCTAGATGAATACTTTGCCACGGATAGGTCTCACATGTGGCTTTCGCACAAGGGCAGATGTAATCAAATCCAGGTGTTATTAGAGATGTATATGAAACACAATGTAACTCCCCTTAACAACGAGAACAAACCATTGGCATTCATAGAACTCATGTTTTCCAATTGCTTCCTGGAAAAGACATTGGAGTGTTATCTTACATGGAAAACCCCAACCTCATCAGACAAGAAGTTGGGACTCCTTCCTCGCCCAATTGATGATAATGAAACTTGTACAGTTTTTCTTTTTTTCCTGATAGTAGCAGTATTAGCAACAACGGAAGTAGCAGCAGTACCAGCACACCAGATGGTCCATATACAGACAAGCTATGGGCCATGAGTATTGGAAAAATAGGAACACATAATGGCTCAAGGACTGAGTGTATCTCAGCCATCCAAAATAATGACCCATGCATGATTTCAAGTTTTTTGAAGTCCAAAGTCACAAACTATGATGTTGAAACACTCATGCTGACCACACGAAGGACCAACACCATGAACACATAGAGAAACCTAGGAGCCCACCATGATCCCAAGATGGCCAATCTTGGTACAAGTTACACACTGTAGCAGCAACCAGTTGTTGACCACTTGATCGAATAGTACCAAGATGGGTCTGCACGAGTAGATGATGATCTGAGTACCCATTGCACCTGAGCAATCCAACATGAGATTCTAGGTAAAGGAGGAGACAATCCATTGTAGCTAAGAACAGGTATCACATGCATGTTTTTTGTTCTTCTTTTGCTGAAAAGATTGACTAACATTTTAAGTGTTTGGATTACTTGAAAAGTTCGAGATCATACATGGTTTTCTAATTTAAATCCTGCACGTAAGAAATCTCAGAAGATCCACTTATTCATTGACTTCAGAAATGTAAACCTTTCCTAGAATAAAAACAACTACCCCATGCCATCATCCGAGCCCATGTTGCACACAATACCTAAAACAATGGTGTTGTCTTCACTTGTAGGTCTTCTGGAATTCCACCAAGTTCCAGTAGCGGAGCCCGGAGGACTGGCACTGGTCCACGAGAAACTTGGCTGACACACGTATCATTTGCAATCACTTGACAGGAGGATTGATAATCTTCTTGTCAATGGCTAAGTCCTCAAACACTAGTTTCAGTAGGTCGGGTCGCGCCTGTGCCATGTACGTAGTCTGCTTGCTAATTTTTGTTTTCATTTGGTTTGTTTTGCTTATCATTTTTTCTTTCAATGTGCTTGACTCTGCTTACTATTCTTGTTCATGTTCATTTTCTTTGTTTGATATATGACTATTTTTGTTTCCGAAAATAAGTGTTGCCAACTACTACATTCTAGATTTTGAATAGATTATGTGGCTAAATCTTGAAGAAACTTGTGACACTACAGCACTTGGCCCGTCTTGTGTCCATTTTCTCTATGCTTGGTTACAACATTCGACCGATGAAGTCCTAACAAAAAATATGAACCATCTATAAGGAAATATTTGGTCCAACCATGAACCTGTGTCCACACTGGGAAGCCCCATGCCTATACTAAGCTTTCTGCTATGTGTGTTTAAGCTAATCCAACTAGTAGAAACGGAGAAGGGGAAAAATCTAAACGAGCAAACCTATCTCAGAGATCTTACATGCTTCTCTGAAGGAACAACCTCTTATTCTCTCAATAATTTGGGATCCCTCTTCTGCCCCAAAAATAAATAAGTTCCTATGCACAGTTATCTTAAAAAAATACAAAGGCGAAAGAAGAGAAAAGCTTCCTGCGCAAAGAGGTGATGCATGCAACTCCACCAAGGTATTGACCAGGCTCGTCGGTAGTGGAGCAATGTGTGTGTTCCTATGTGACTCCACCGGGGTACTATACAATCCTGTTGGTAGTGGAGCAACACTAGAGATGAAAACTTATACTCTGAAAATATTCAACTCACGAGCTAAACTACCTTCCTGGATTTGAAACACTAAGATCTAAGCTGAAATTTTTGTGTTTGACTGTGCGGGAAAAGGGTGAACCATGTATGTCCATGGGGTAAGTGGGGAAACTAAAGTAACCTACTCATCGATTCAATACTCCCCGAAGGACCAAGGCCCTATCCTAGCAATGAATCGAAACAGAGAAGCTAGAGTTCTACCAATGTGTCACCAAGTGTTGTAGCAGCTACAACCACCCTCCAAAATTTTGGCCTGCACCCATTTTGGAGCCTCCCTTGGAGAGTTTCACTTGATGACTGCACACAATCAGGTTCACTCCATGAGCTTGTTTGAGCCTTTACATTCGCCTTGGTTGTTTATTCCATCCAAGTCTCTGCATGCTGATGTCCAAGTCATGCCTACGACCATGTTCTGGTTATGCTCAAAGTCTTTGCTTCGTATGTGTTTGTTGTGTTCGCCATGAAAGCATCTGTCACACTACCACACAGAGTCATATTCACTGTCGTGCAAGCATTGTCTCCATCATGAACGATCAATCACGAGTGTTGCGGTTGTTTCTTGCACCATCGGTCGATCATGTTGAACATGTGTGTCTAGATGGTTTGGTCATTCGTCGTCAAGTCATGCGAGTGTGTGTTCGTGTGATCACCTAAGCGTCTTTCGACTGTCCACACACTTAGTCATTTTTGCTGAAGTTTTGACAACCAGACTCCTCATTGATAGCTAGACCATTACCCTCCTTTCGACTTGATTGACTATCAACCAAAACAGTGCAGAAGCACGAAGCTAGTTCTTCCAAGTTTCGCTGCTTGCAAGCAACTTAAGCAACACTCATGCTAGCTATTCGGATAGTCAACCGACTGTTAATCTTAGAAATTGCACAGTGTTCATGAGCAGGCCTCCCTCTGCCCATCAATAAGTTCATCTCAGAAATTGCATAGAGATGATCAGCAGGTTGGCCTTCCGGCCTTAGTGCAGTTTTCCCAGCCAGCAGCAAACTGCCTGTTCCCTCCAGGAATTGTGTAGTTTCTACTGCCAGTGACCCCAATAGCCAACTGGCAGTTCCCTCTAGGAATTGTGTAGATCTGGCTACCAGTTATCCCAGTAGACAACTGGCAGTTCCCTCTAGTAATTGCACAGTTCTGGCTACGAGTGACCCCAACAACCAACTGGAAGTTCCCTCTGGGAATTGTGCAGTTCTAGCTACCAGTGACCCCAGTAGCCAACTGGTAGTTCCCTCTAGGAATTGTGCAGTTTTGGATGCTAGTCTCCTGGGCAGTTCCCCAGAAAAACTACACAATCCCTGCCTGCTAACCCTTCATGCAGCAGGACCTGTTCCTCTAGAAATTTGTGCAAATCTTGTTGTCCAACCCGTGCTCACTGTTCGTTCTATAAATTGCACAGAGCATGCCTACCTTGCCCTCCTGCAGGTCGGACCGTCCCTCCAAAAAATTGCATAATTTTTCCTCCCAACCGAGCCATACCTTGCAGAAAGTCACTGTCGACTCAGGTTGTCTGTCTCCATCTCTCAGTGACACTTGCATAGTTTTCATCACTATCTTCCTAGAGCCATCATCCCGCATCACAACCCTGTGGCCTCTCCCGGCCACCTGCTTTCGAATGATCATGTTTCATGGTAGACTAGGAGGTTTTGGATTTGATGTTGTCTCGTCATGAGTGACTACAGGTATAGGTACACCAACAAACATGTCAAGACGACGAATAGGACGAACGAAGGGAGCACATGCAAATGGATAGGTTCACCAACTGATGAATGAACGAAGCATGTGAAATAGACGAATGCAACGAACATGCACCTTCGCGAACAAGTGATCCTGTCAAGCCTTCTAGCATGAAAGCAAGGAACAACATACTAAAGCTTCATCAAGCGAACCAAGAACCATCGAAGACTTTGCGCACTTCGCCATTCGAAGGTGAAGCTATGATACACCATGAAGACATCCATCACTCAGCAACACTGTAGCTCAACATGCACTCTAGCAGTAGCACTAATGGACTAGCATTGTCATGTCAAGTCATGTTGAGTCAAGTCATGAGTCATGTTGCCCACATCTCCAATACGGGATTGTCATCAATCAATGTGTGTAACATGTAAGTCCAAGAGACCCACTTGTTGAACATAAAGTCATGTAAGTCGAAAATTCATGGAAGTCAAACAATCATGAGGGAGTCAAACAATCATGAGGGTAATCAAACAACCATAAGGGTCAGTGTCACCCTTGGCTATAAATACCCCCCTCATTTGTACATGAAAGCACTTTTCACCTCAACTCCTCCCACATAGCCAAGAGAGTCTGTAATCTTTTCTTTGAGGAGTAAGTAGTGGCTCCAACGCCCCGCTAACAGGGTTAGTGATGTATGGTGTAACTATGTGTCTTGGAACTTTCGCTTAATTCAGAAGCCTGTTAACAGGCCAACATGTTTTCACACATGTATTGTATTTGTTGTAAGATTGATCTTTAACACTTGTAATGTATGTTTCTTTAACCTGTGTTCTACATCTGAACTGATTAATTTGTTTTAATGCATAATATATTAATGGGAATGTGTTGTATATGTTGTTAATGTTGTCTCATCTGTGTCGACTGCTCTACTGGACATCAGACAAACCTTTCACATGAACATTGTTGTAACAACCGTTGCACTCATTTGGACTATTCTGTGAATGTTGTATGTTTTATCTTACCTTGTATGTTGTGACTGCTGCATCCGAGTGGACTAATAGGAGCCCGCTGGTGCGCATAATCTAGTAAGTGTGAAGGTTGAATCGCGTACCTATCACCCATATCAGACATCCCCAAGGTGCAGAACCTTGGTTCCGACACCCTCCCATACTACTTCCGGTGAGACCTCAGTTCGCGCTCCGTAGACTATTGCCGAAAGGGCCAGTAGTACCGGGATTTGCTTGGCTAAACTCACTGCTGAACCTGGGTCAGGCCCCACGTAGCCAACAAATGGTTCCGTTGCTGGGACCGGGATCTACCTAAGGGATGTCTAATGTCATGCCACTGGAACCCAACAAAGAAGGAAATTGAAGAGTGCTTGGACCAGAATATTCACGAGTTCGTGACATAGGAAAACAGAACTCCACAAGTATCTGAGAAAAGGTTGCTGGATTGCTATGTGTATACGGAAATCCATGAGATTTTCTTTGCATCCTTTCCCTCTAAACTATATGAGTGGATTGTGAGATTAGCTAACAGCCAGGGAAGGTGTAAGCTCAACCAACCGATAGTGTGGACTCTGGAATTAGTGCACAGACTAGAGGCATCAGAAGACCAGATCATGCGAGCTATGGACCATTAGCTCAACTAAATAATAGGGGGATTTATCACTGAGTTTGCGGTGGACACGACCGTGAGCTACAACGAGGCAGAATGACGTTTTCTCAAGGGACCGCAAGGTAAGTATATTAAATCTTTGAATACCTAGATTAAGATGTTGTTATGTGAAAAATGGGTTATGTGAATACATTAATGTTTGGGACGATGCGGAGTGGAAAGATCTATAAAGGTAGTGGGGAATTAGGAAACAGTCCCTTAATTTCACCTTTGCGAGAGAGCGAGGAAAAGCTCGCTTGGGTCCCTCCGAGAAGTGCGGTCAGTTTGATAAGGCAGCGCATTCCGTAGTTACCACCTCCAACCATTCCACCACCCGCTTCACCTCCCTCACCTCCATCTCCACCCACTCCACCTCCACTACCCCCACAGTTCAGCATGGCAAGTGCAATCAAACTACCCATATATAGAGGAGTAGGGAATGAAGATCTGGACCAATTCTGGTTCATGGTAAGAATAGTATGGGAAGCACAAGGGGTTTCAGATGACAACATTAAGAAGGCTACATTAGTGAGCGTGCTGCAGGATCATGCATTAACATGGTATATCGAGCACTCTGATTACCACGCAAACACAGGGATACCAGAGATCCAAAATGCGTTGAACAGAGAATTTAGCCGGCCGAAATTATAGACATAGTCAATCATCAGGTTTAAAGAGATCGCGATGCTTCCAGGGGAGACCCCTTGGGATCTGGATCATCGGCTGAAGAGTACGATCTGCGAGGCTAATATGACGCTAACAGATGCACAGCACCGCGCATGGTTTGTGACATATCTAACACTGCACCTAAGGATGGCGCTGTCACAACAAAAGCTTTCAACCCAGGCTGAAGCATTGGAAATGGAAATGAGGTTGCATGAGACCCTGATACAAGATCCTGGGTTGGGAGTTCAACAAATCCACATGCAACTACAAAATCTCTGCCTAGAAATGCAGAGCTTGAAGCAGGATAGGGCACCATAGCCAGAGGCGCACGAGGAAGTATGGTGCGTAAAATGCAAAGGCTAGGGCCATGACAAGGACCACTATCCAGTATTTACGAACTACTTGGTAGGAGGGGGGGAAATTCCATTGAGACCGGAGGCATAGACGGGGCCAAGTGTGACACCCACGTTATGGTGTGCAATCTGTCAGATAGGAGGAAAACACACGACGGATCATTTCATTTGTTGCAGAAGTATACACAGACTCCCCAGCAGTTGTTCTGTAATTTCTGAAGGTTAGTAGGCCATGACGAGTAGACTTGTTGCAGTTACGAGTTAATGATAGATTGGACCCCAGCCTATCGGATGTAGACAGAAACGCGAGCCCTCGACCCAGCTATGGGGATGGAGTACATTGGATTTCAAGGGCGAGGTTGAGGACGAGGAGAAATGGGACCAAGAAGGGGCCGTAAACAGTTAATTTATTACAATTGTAGAGAGCCAGGGCATTATGCCCACGATTGTACCAACCCAACAAGGATATCATGTTCATACTGTGCTCAGTTTGATCATGAAATGATAAATTGTCCTACGTTGATCACACAGATACGCGAAAAAGGGGTACTCCAGCCTCCTCTAACTCAGAATATCCAAAATATGAGGTCTGAACCACACGAAGAAGACCCAAATGTGAACATGATTCTCAGGAGCGACATGACCACAGGGGAAGATAAGGGGAAGTAGCTCGAGGGAGATACATGGGTTTGCAAGGTTCCTGCAAAGGAACCTGAGTTTGACTTAGAACTCGCAAAGGAGACGTTTATGGAAGCTAAGAAGAGCTTCACAGAGGCCTCCACTTCAGGTAGTAAGGATCAACCAGAGCCAGGGATGGATCCTACTATGCTTACTACCTTTCTGGAGACATGCATGAAACTGCTGCACGACAACAAGGCAGTTAAGGGACTATAGGAGCTGATCACTCGGTGCGCAAGGTCAGGAGAACCGCGCATACTCCAGAAATTGGGAGAGCATGCCTTGCATACTGGAAGGGAGATGAAATTGATTGCACAGATTGGTGAGTATGAAATGGATCAGGTAATCTTAGACCTGTGGTCGGATGTGAACATGTTGCCAAAGCAAACATGGGAACGCATGGGCAAGCCCGCATTGCAGTGGTCCCCTATTCAATTATGAATGGTGAACCAACAAAAGATTTTGCCCATGGGGAGGTTGCAAGGGGTAATACTTGATATTGAAGGCGTGAGCACACAGACAGATTTTAAAGTGATAAAGATTATTGATGACAGCAATCCCTATCCCGCGCTGTTAGGAATCGATTGGGCCACTAATATGAATGGAGTCATCAATTTGAAGAAGCGCAAAATGATCTTCGAGAAAAAGTTGCTACGCATAGTAGTCCCACTGGACCCAGCCAAAGGAGCGTGCTACACTAAACCAGTGCGCGACGATGAGATGGATTGTATTTACAAGATAACTGTGCGAGACCAGGATTGGGTGAATCTGACTATAGATGGGAGAATATCATGGGAGCATGAAAGCTCCTACACTTTGGATTCAGACGAAGAAGTAGAGCACTGGCAGAATTGGTTGTATGAAGTGACAATGCTGAATTGCAACATGATGGTTAGATCATTTCTCTGTGTGACAACAGAGGCCTGAGAGCTACTGACATATGACAGACTGACAGCGGTGGATGAATTCCTGAGCAAATTTGAAAGCATAGTACCAGAACAACAGTGGTTCGATGCGTTGAAGTGGGCATTGTGCGCAACACCCGCATGATGGTGGGGTACCCATCAAATAAATTTTGAAGACTGATGTGGATGTAGAAGGATGATGTGCCTACAATTTGGAAGCCCCTAGTTTCAAATGAGAATTAGGCAGACAGGACAAAGAAGCTTGCGCACCCACCTGTGTCGATGCGTATAGACATGTGCTATGCAATTTACACAAACACACCCCAAACTAGGAATCGAAAATCAAAAAAGGACGCAAAAGGAGGAAAAGTGATGCCCCTCACAGAGGTTCCATGTAGAAGCATTCAAGAAGGTATGAGGAATCCTGAACAAGGTCCACCAGGCAAGCCGAACCAATTGGGACCTGCGCGTACTAGCAGTCTAATGGGCCTATAGGGCCATGCATGAAAACCTAAGCACGGAAATGATTCCGAAGACGATGAGCAGAGTCGAGGCCATAGTTTTGGGGGAAAGGAATCCTCACGCAATAACTCCCATAATTGGGATAAGACGCGAGGACCAAAATGAAGGAATTATGCAGCCACGTGAGGACGAACATATGCAGATTCAAGAAGCCATTCGGTGAGGAAACCTTGAGCTTCACGAACTCAAAGAAGATTGGGTACAACTAATGTAGAAAAGCATGTTAATGGATGTGGAAATCAAAAAACTGGAAACCAAAATCGCGCAAGCATGTCGTGTTCATAGAAGGACAGGACAAGATATGGGCACCAATACCACCACATTAGAAGATTGTTGCTGAGAATTTCTGGCTCTGCTACCATGGCACCTTATCAGAAAAAAGGGAGTGCACCACATAAGGAAGAACGTGAGGTGATGACTAGCATGAGGGTAATTGAGGAGGGCCCGTGGACCAAGCTGGAAGGTGAATTGAAGCCTCACACCGGTGGTGCGACCACCTGACTATCCATAGAAAGCACAGTCTCAGCGCTCCAAGTAGTTGAAAGAGAGCACGAGACTATAAAAGAGTCTGTATGGGAGTTGCGCGATATGGAGGTTGCGTGTAGGATTGGTATGTCACAGGGGTAGTAGCTGTGCATAGGGGGTTGCACTGCTGTGTGGGTAGGCTGGGAGGTGACCATTGGTGTCATTGTTCATGACAAGAGGTCCAATTTAAGGCAACGAGGAGCAGACAGTGGGCAATTAAGACACAAAGTCAAAACTAGATTTGGGACTATCTACTACCAATCCCACATTAATGAGCCAACTAAGGGGGCAATGGTCAAATTTGAATTCAAAAAGGCCTATAAATCACATGTGGCTCTCCATCAAACAACCCTTGGCATTTTGAGAATTTAGTTGTTTCGCTATCAATTGGGTATGGACCTGACGATTTTGGAGGCTTTGAGAGCAAGTTAAGTGTTTGAGACATTGCCGAAGGAGACACGGGATTTTCCGAATAGAATGATGTCAACAACTGAGGGAGCCACGTAGAGCCCGACGCTGCTAGTGGGGGATGCACCGGAAATTCCTAAATCGCCCCAGACACCAAGGCCCAAAAAGGATCCACAGGCAGCAGGATTGGTCCATATGTCTCCGTGAAATCTGTGGTTCGGTAAATTGTCTATGGAAGACAAGGGCAAGACTATTAATCTTGAGACAGATGACGAGGAGGAGGATCTCCAAGCATTCGTAGAAGAAATTGAGGCAGATGAAGAAATGGAGGAAGACATTCAGCCAGTGCGCGCTGCAACAGAACTGCCCAAGTATGTCCATCCACGGAAAGGGAGAGTAAAAGTAACCAAAGATTTGGATGTCATTAAGAGTGCACTTCAAACCCCATTTCTCCCGGATGGAATTCTTTTTGAAGGATCGATTCTGTGCCACGTGCCCACGATGAAGTTTGAATATTGGGACCTCACGGACAGCGAAAAGTTCCCACATTTGGAGACCAACCAACTCATGAAACAAAGCAAGGAAGGGTCAGTTACAGTGCTAAAGCCACAGAAATGGTTGCGCGGTGTGGAGGAGGCCGGGCTATTCCACATACTATGGATTCCACACTTTCTCCAGGTACCAATCACAATATTTGTCATCAGGCAACTACTTTTCTTAGTAAATGATGGGTACTTGTGGCCAGAGGAGCATATTCCCATCATGTCAAAGCTTATTCATAGGATTTCTCGCCTTCCCCGTACGGGAAGGGACCCCGCGGAAATAGCAGGCAAAAGTGGAGACTTGGCGCTCGCAAAGGCCATGAAGAAGAAATAGAAGTTGGAGAAAAAGTAGAGGGGCTACGTCATTACTAGCATTCAAGACAAAGGGTTTTGCATAGCCACCCAGCTACTAGCAGGAAAAGTGATGAGAAAATTCCGCAGCAATGAGGTACCAACAACGGTCATCGCGCCAGCCGAACAATGCGCTGAGGGGGTATAGTTCAACTAGGCACAGTTCCTCTATGAGGAGTTCCTGACGAACTGCAAGGAGGCCCAAGAGTACGGTAAGACCTTCCACTACACTTGGTTGCTCTTATCCATCTTGTTGGTTGCAGGGGAATTGCCGAAGGACAGTTAGTTTCCTCCTCCTAACCAGGAATTGCCAGAGGCAACGAAATACGCGTCGCTTTGGGCAACAAGGGACGGTACGCAAATCCGCGAGACCAAGATCTTCTGGATGCTCATGGAGGCGATCGTACAGATGTGAATCAAAAAATGGCCGTGCCCATCCCCCACGGTATACGATAGCCTGTGGAGCTTTGCAGACTTTAAGGTAGATATGCACAATGTGTATATCAGGGCGTGGAAGGATCTGGAGCAGAAATGGACCAAACTCCCCTTCCTTGTGATTGATGATGCTATTTTCGCGGTGCTCGACTCATGACCACCCAAATTGTGCGCCTCGCATCTGGCAGCGCACGATGAGACAACAATTCAAAGACAAAAGGATGGCACCAAGCTGCTAGCACAACAGAAGTGGAACGAGTAGCTTGCCGAGGAGGTAAGGGCTTCCTGCGACGCAACGAAGGCCGTCGTGGAGCAGACCAAGGCCACGGAAAAAGCAGCAGTAGCACTGGAAACTGGGGCAACCACGATGCAGGAGGGAAGAGGCCTAGACCTGACCATAGTACAGACAACACGGTGAAAGGCGCGGACCCAAACACGTCATCGACACAGCTGAAACGGCCGCACGGTACAGAACGGACAGGGCCCCGGAAGAAGACCAAGGCTTCCAAATTGGATGGGGAACCTATTACACTAACAAAGGGTGACCTATATGACATCGGTGACACCATTCACAAGGTCACCAGGGAAGTGCTGCAGGAGGCAATGTCAAAGTAGCAAAATGTGTTGGGAGCACTCAGGGCCCAACTGCAGGGACTTCAGGTGTGACTCCAACAAGAGGGGACGGTAGCCATCTACGGTGGCATGGGAACATTGGCAACAGAGCAGTTGTTGCGGGCCAAAATGGCCAACACCGTCGCGCTGCCAGAAGGAGCACTGACAGTGGACAACATGGAGCATAGAGCTGCGGTAGGATAAATCAAGGGACTCGGCCTAAACTTGGCTGCCCTTCCGCAGGATATTTTATACCAGCTGCAGGACGGAGCGACAACAGAACTTCGCACTAGGGAAGGATGCGTAGTGCAAATGCTAAGTGAATAGCGAATCAACATCGAGCAACTTAGCCTACAACACGATGAAGCGGTGGCACAGAACCAGCAGTTGGAGCAGATTGTAGAGGAAGCATGTCGCCGCACCCTAGAGCTGGAAATTACGACAAACCTACCAATAGGAATGCGGATCCACAAGTTGGCCAATGGATTCCATGAGGCAAAGGAGGAAGCTATGAGGATCCAGCTGGACCTCAACCCGCAAATTGCTGAACTAAGATTAAAGGTGCACTCATCCATGCCCCTGGAAGTTCGAGAACAGTGCATTGGCGATGTCCAAAAAGGGCTGGAAGAAATTGAACAGGCAATACAAAGCTGTACCACTTTGTTGGAAGAATCCTTCGGGGTCCTCACAGCGTTACAAGAGGACCCCACCATATAGCGAGTTGAAATAGAGGCACAGGAGCTTCAAATGCAATATGATAGTGTGCGCGGGATGGCGCAGATAATAGTCCTGACCTAGCGGCTCATGAAGCTATAGCAGGCGAAGGCATTGAAGGAACAAGTGGATGTTGCGCCCCAAAAAGAGGCAATACTTAAAGCACGCATCCAGCCCTGGATTGATGAGGGCTTCCTGATCATGGTCGACATCGAAGGAAAAATCACACAGATGAAAGCGATGCATGCTTTAAAATAGGGATTTGAACTTGATAGTGAGCATTCAGCCAAGCGAGTAGAGCAGATCCAACAGACAGCCGAACTGTGTGCTACGAATACCCAAGGTGCACGTGACCTCCTGGATGGACTTCGCGCCAAGATCGTTGCACTAGCCGAGTGACTCGGGATGAGTCACGATGATTGTGTTGGGGGCCTGCTGGGCAGCGGATCCCCCATAGCATGGTTTTGGGGCTTAAAGACCAAGTTTTGGTCAATGTAATGTAAAGACCCCGCGAAATGCGGGTGCGGAGCATGAAAGTTTAGGATGAGTCATAGGGTTGTCCACCCTAAAATAATGTAATTTAATGTAAAGTTGTGTCAGCCTACCCATTGTCCGCAGACCATTGGATTGTATAAATAGAGTGAGGCTCTAAGTGTAAAGACAATTCTGTGTGTTAGGCAAGTAATAGAGAGATTCAAAGGCATGGTTAGAGGATAGAAGTGGATCTAAAGGTATTGGGTCATAGTAGTAGGTAAAGGCTCTACAACTGAGTGCGTAGAGGCCTAATAGAGTCCGCACCTGAGTGCGCGGACCCCTGCAGCTAAGTGCGTAGGGCGAAGTCGTGTCTGTATTGAATTAAACTTGAAAAGGATCATAAATAAAGCTAAGTTGATTCGGCATATTGTGCATCTATTTCATAGATCTATATTTTGATGGTCGGTGACAATGGTATCTTTTTATTCATATACGTGCACTTGTATGTATGTTTATGTATGAAAAATTTCTAAGTAGTTAACGAACAGAACCTAACTAAGGAAGACTTGGGTAACTAAGACTGGTCGCACTGCGGTTGGATCTGCACGAAGGCAATCCCACAGGACGCTAGGAGCCCGCTGATGCACGTAATCTAGTAAGCACGAAGGTTGAATCACGTACCTATCGCCCATATCAGACATCCCCAGGGTGCGGAAACCTAGTTCCAACACCCTCCCATACTACTTCGGGTGAGACCTCAGTCCGTGCTTCGCGGACTGTTACTGAAAGGGCCAGTAGTATCGGGATTTGCTTGGCTAAACTCATTGCTGAACCTGGGTCAGGCCCCACGTAGCCAACATTGGCTTACACATATCTGAGCCTCATCTGCAAAGGAATGGGTTCGCTCGAAGCCGAAATTGTAGGGTTTGAAGCTTGCATCTCTGTTTTAGGGTTTTGGGGCTCAGTCGCAAGCACGACATAGGAAGAACTCGACCACAATCACACACTAACCAAATCAAACATGCGATTGAGGCTTTTAGTCACATGCTCATTGCCTCCTCCATGTGATCGACATCTAGGGTTTCTGAGTCTTAGTTGTAGACTATAGTCACTGGCTTATAGGCTCCAAGGAGCGACTGGAACCTTCCTAGTCTCACACATGACTCCTCCTCCATGCAACTGGGACCTAAATGATGAAATTTCAGTTGTATGAATATTTAACGCAGTGATCGTAGTCTTTGACAGTTGACCGTAGCCAAGGACAATTCATTACAGGCTTCAGAATCATAATTTTGTGTATAAGCATTGTTGGGTTCATTTCATGGATATTATGTTGTTGTGTTTGTGATGGATAGTTGTATAGATTAAGATATGCATCATTGTACTCTCTTTTGTTGAATCATTCAATGATATTCGAATAAGAAGAATAATTTGAAAGGGTTTTCCCCATAGTGGGGTTTTTGCTGGTCTCTGACCAATCGTGGTGTCTCTATGTGTGAATGTTTTTTTTCTATTGTTTCATTATGTTCCACTGCATTAATGATGATGATATTGTTCTTTATATAGAGTTTCATATGCTTATGAATAATGATGTAAGTATGAATGATGTTATGATCTTATGGGGTGAACTTAACGTATTAATGAATAAATGCAATTATCAAAGCAAAGAACAATATAGCCCTAAGAAATATTAACATGGTATCAAAGTTGGGCTAAAGAAAATTCAAGGAGATCACCCCTATGATGCTACCATTGATGCAAGAGAGGATGGAGGAGACCTAAAATAATTCTACGGTTAGAAGGAAACCCTAGGAAATTTGTGTATTAGGGTTTGATGGATATTATGAGGTTAGGGTTTGAAAGAAACCCTAGTTTATAAATGGATATGAGATATGAGATCTAGAAACCCTAGCATGGTCAATGTGAAGATGTTCAAGAACTTATGATAGATTTGAAGAATCCCTAGATGGGATGGTTTCTATTAGGCTTGATTACTGATGAATTTGATGAATATATATTGAAGTAATCAAGTGGACTATGGATAGTGATGGCTCTTGAAGGCTAGTTCAAGAGGGAGATGATCACCTCTCAATTTATGATTCTTTGTTATGTCTTTACGTTTGTTTAGACTTATTGATTTGATTATTGTATTACTTATACTTCTTGCATGTATATTTGAGTATTTGGATGCTTCTAACTTGTTGATGATATATGATAAGTGGATCCCACTTGAGGATCATTTGAGATGTGGGAAAGATGGCTAGTGCAGGAAGAGAAGAACTAATGTTGTAAAAGGTAAAGGGACACTTGATTAAAATGTGACAAATTGCTACAAGTTGCCTATGTAAAATAAGAAGGTGCATAGGTATTTGAATACTACAAGTTTTGCATGGTATATTGTTTCAATGTTATGTTTCAACTATAATATTAAATGGCAAGGTAAGCCCTAAGGCATGATGAGAATGTCTCCTTCACAAATGGCTCATGCATATTAAAATGTTTTGGATTCATGATTCACTTGGTATTGAACAAGTATCTTACCTTTTAGACATAATGAATTTCTTAATTCTATGAAGCTACTTAATATTGATCTTTGAAGTATGATGTTACACCTGTCACCTGCCATAATCATTTGGCTTTATCCCTTGATTGATGTCATGGTGTAATGGTGAAGTAGTTGATGCTAACATATATGACCATGATGCATATCTGATATAGTTTGACTTTGCGATCTAACAGATCTGCTGATGCATAATAGTATTATAGACAAATTGATCACTTGAATTAAGATGACTGAAGTGGATTCCAATTCAGAGGGAGAATATCTCCATAATATCCTCATCCCTATTATATTATTTACTATTAACGTATGATTTATGTGCATGAATAGATAAATATCTGATATTGATTGATCTGCAACAAAGATCTGATCTCAAAAGAGAGAGTTGTCCTTTACTCCAAACCTTAGTCACATGGAAGCATGCTTACAGGTGTAATTGTAGCTCTCATTTGCATGGAAGTAAGCTCAAGGGTGCAACTATAGCCTCCCATCTCTTGTAGGAATTCCTATGGGTCCGACTACACCTATAAGACAAAAGAGTGAAGCTTTGTGCATAAAATCAAAAGCACACCTGAAGGATGTGAGTACTATAGACATTGAGAATAAAATAAGAAGTTTTATGAGCAGGGAAGTTTGAATGTTTGACTTTCTATAATGTAAATATGTTGACTAAACTTGTGTTTGCAGGAGACCGGGATATGCATATTGTGATCTATCCATTAAGGCTTGTGTATGATGGTATTTGATAACAGTTGCAAGGGTTTCACTAGATTTGGTTGATTAATATAAATAACTAGTATTTGGAATTCTGACATGATGCTTGATAATGATTTAGAAGTTTGAGTTCATGATTGAGATATGTTTGGGCTATAAATCTCACTATGATAGCAAGTTTGGGATTTGACCTGATGACTAAATATTTTATTTGACTTGAAAACAATGTTATGTGGGCATAGTCACTTTCAATGACTTATATTAGTATTTTGTGTTGACATCATTAGCTTTGATTGAATGGTTGAAGTATTGATAGTTGTGATTCAGTATGAAGTGATATCACAATAAATGGATGGAACCTACATGATTTATTCTTGGTGTATGTATTTTCATCTAGTGACTTATATTATGATCATGAGGATGACTTGATGAAGTTTGGATTAATATTTCTTGGTAGATGACAATGTGTTGGCATGATAATAGATAAATTCATAACTTGATATTTGGATGTGAGATCTACCTGCCACTTGGTCCAAAGAATTTCTTACAGTGATATTGATGAGTTTGATATTAATTTTGGTTCGACATTTAAAAGTTGGCTTAGTTAATTTGATTACACAATATTGATTTATGTAAGGCTGAGCATGTTGGTTTCGTAAAGTGTTATGATTGCAGAAATAATTGTATGAAGCAAGATCCCCGATCCTAATATGTATACATTGATAATTATCTGGTGAAGCCAAGATGATGTGTCGATCTAAACCTCTACTTCAAAAGGGTCCAACGTATGACTTTTATTTTCATTTTATATAGTGATGGTCTACTCTTAACAGGTAATAAGCCTCTGATGATCAAAGTAAGAGGGAGATGGCTTCTAAAGCTCAAAATAATGAATCATGGCATGATGAATTGATTTTTGAATTTTGGAAAATAAAATCTATATTGCAAAGCTATTGAAGAGTTTTTGAAAAGTGGAAATATAAATACTTGGAAACTCTAATTGAATTTCAAGAAGTTGTGAAGAGATATTGTTGAACTTGACTTGGCACCTCATAATTGATTGAAGAATTGATGTTCTCCTTGAACACTCGTTTTCATATGTTGAGCATAGAACCTGAGTGAATCCATAACTGAGACGCTTCATACGCATTGAGTTGACATCAAGCACCCTTCAAGATATTTCCATGACATAAACTATTTCTGATCTGAAATATTCTTCTTGTGATATGTGACTGCATGGATATATTGATGATGATTCAAATCGTTATTGATAAGATGAGCACATCTGAGTGTTTCCTTGGTATGATATATAACATGATGTTTTTGGATGAAAGGTGTGTAGCTTTAAGCACGACCGCGGTTGAGTACAATGTTGCTAGCATGAATAGCTATGAGGCAGGATAAAGAAATCCTTTTGATAGATGTTTGAGCAGGTTCTAGATATGACATGAATACATTGTGATGACAAATATTGGGAATTTATTAGAAGAGAATCCAATATATATAGTTGGGAAAGAGATACCTTCATTGAGACATTTTTGTTTTATGATACAAGCTTAGGCTTCTAGTTGGCAACTCCTCAAGAGGGAGGATGACTATGGTATCCTTTTTATGATATGTATATTTTGTTCTAATATAATATTTGATTTGATGTCTTATATGAACAAGAAGCAACTGCTATTGATACATGATGAATATCGTATATGAGCATGATGATACGTTGTTGATCTGTAGAGAGCATCGTTGTTCGAGAACATTGAGCCAACACTTCCCCCCTGTCTAAGCTCCCAGGGTGAGGAATTGAGATAAAGGGCTCCTGGGGTTGAGGTATCTCTAGAAAATAGGGTCATAGATGTTGCTCCCATATATGTTACCCATAGGTTTGGATATGTTTCTCCCCTATATTGGCCTTTGCAGAGTATACCCCAGTTTCCATCATACCCCCAAGCTGGGCTTATTGGTATTACCACTTCCTGTCTAGCCAACGGGTTGAGAGTGTCCTTTGGGTGTACAACCCAAGCTGATTATGATGCAAGTGTTCTACCACATGACTATTGAGGGTCATTATTGGGAATATCGGTAGGAAATAGGATGGGTTGAGTAGTAGCTCCCCTATATCACCTATTGCTCGATATGGGGTTGTAGATGTTTAGCTCCCCCATGAGATTCTAGGTTGAGATATGCTCCCCGATGTGGTTCTAGGTTGAGATGTGCTCCATGATGATATTCTCTCTAATGATGATGTCGGTCATATATTTAGATCCATGTTAATTTTTCCTGGGTGGTAGCATTGGGCTCCCCGCTGGTAGCAAATCCTGGTGGTAGTAGTGGCTCCCCGATGGATAGAGGGTGGTAGATTGAGCTCCCCTCCGATGTCAAATTATTCTTCTTTTAGATTCAATAATGTTCAACATATGAGAAGGGACAATCAAGAGATAAGTAGGAATAACTAAGAGATGAATTGAGATGAATCAAGATGAATAGTGACAATATATGGTGATGAGAAGCTTGTGATTGGATATGATTTGATGACAGGATACATGTGACATGATGCAGGTGGAATTCTCCCTAGTTGAAAGGGATGTTAATATATGAATATGCAGTCAAATTCCACTTTGGACATCTCATTTGATGGAGATAATGATTGCATTGAATTCCTCTTTTCTAAACGACCAAAATTGACCTAAAGATCACTCAAATTAGATAAGGGAAAGTGTACTTATGAAGAAAATCCCACATGTGCATATTTGATAAGGTCGGCCCTAAAGAAAATTGGACAGCCTTGGAAGGCTATAAATATAAATAGAAGGAGGAAGGAGGGGAGATGATCAGAGAGAGGAAGAGGGGGTAAGTGGGGGTGGAAGAAGGAGATATGGAGGGGGATATAAACAAATATAAAGAGGAAGGAAAGAGGGAGAGGGGGGGGGGTGGGGAGAGAGGGAGTTAGGGGGAGAGACAAAATGAAAAATAGAGATAGAGATATATCTGTAAGGGGAATAGAGATATAAGAAGAGAGAGAGAGAGAGAGAGAGAGAGAGAGAGAGATGGGGATGGGAGAGAGAGAGTTAGGATGAGAGAATTATTTAGAGATAAAAATATGGAGGTCAGAGATAGAGGGATAGAAATAGGGGAGAAGAGAGATTGTTATGAAACCAGCTCACAAAAAGATAGAAAAGAGAGATCCACGCCTTAGAATTCAGCCTCTTCGAGGGGGCAACCTCCTTTACATTACATAAATGAACAATTCTTGGATGATACAAATGACAAAACCTCCTTTCTATATATAGGAGTCTAAGGAGTCACAATATAATCCAGCCGACCTAACAATAATAATATAAAGCCACAAAAATAACAATAGAGGGATTCTATGGGGCACAGAAATAACAATATGGGGGTAATAGGGGCACAACAATATAAATAAGGGGTATAACTACAATAGTAATGGGGTAATCACTAGTATTATAGGGACCCAACATGCCCCTCTCCTTCAAAAAAGTGTTGTCCTCAACGCTTGAGTAGTTCTGGATACTTCTGCATAAAATTCTCATCCTCCCATGTGGAATCTTCAGCGGATAAGTTCTTCCACTTGATAAGATACTCTGAAATTGATCGATTTCGTAGCTGTCGAGTTCTTGTTTCTGTGACTGCTTCTGGTTCCAATATAATTTTTCCTTCCTCGTCAAGTTCTGGCAATATTGTTTGAATTGGGAGCTTGTCACCTATAACCTTCTTTAAACATGAAACATGGAAAACTGGGTGCAATCGAGAAGCTGCAGGAAGCTCCAATTTGTATGCCATAGTACCAATCTTTTGCAACACCTTGTACGGACCATAATACTTTGGTGATAATTTATTATCCTTCTTAGCTTGCTTTAGGGACATTTGCTTATATGGTTGTAGCCGTAGGAATACCCAATCACCTACATCAAAACTTCTTTCACTGCGATGTTGATCTGCCTGTTGTTTCATTCTATTTTGTGCCAACACGAGGTTATCCTTTAAGAGTTGGAGGACTTGTTGTTGATGTTCGATGTGATGTTCCACTGCCTGAACCTTAGAATTTTCTCTTAAATATGATGTGATGGATGGTGGTTGATACCCATAAAGTGCCATAAATGGGGTCATTTTTGTTGCTGTATGGAAGGAAGTGTTATACCACCATTCAGCCAGAGGCAACCATTTGACCCATTGTGTCTGTTTATCAGATACAAAGCAACGAAGATATCCTTCCAAACATTTGTTTACTATCTCAGTTTGCCCATCAGATTGAGGATGATAAGATGAGCTATGAGCTAACTGAGTACCAAGACAAGAAAATAATTCTGTCCAAAAATTTCCAGTGAAAATGGGATCTCTGTCACTTACAATAATCTTTGGGTTTCCATGTAGCTTTTGAACTGTTTCCATAAATGCAGTAGAAACTGTACTGGCTTTAAATGGATGTGATAATGCACAAAAGTGTGCATACTTGGTAAGTCTGTCAACTACCACCATGATGACACTCTTTCCCTCAGACTTGGGTAAACCTGTGATAAAATCCATTGAAACCTCCTCCCAACGTTGGCTTGGAATGGATAAAGGTTGTAATAGACCCGGTGTCTTAATTGTTTCAACTTTATTTTGCTGGCAAACCAAACATTCCGCCACAAACTTTTGAATATCTGATTTAAGGCCATCCCAAAAAAATTCCTTCTTAACCCTGTGGTAAGTTTTTAAAAATCCTGAGTGCCCTCCTAAGGGAGAAGTGTGCAATTCCATAAGAATCTTTTGTTTTAGCTGGGAATTCTTACAGAGGTATAAGCGATCTTTGTACCATAACGAATCATTTTTCCAGCTAAATGTATCAGAAGTACTGGAATCTTGTTGTAGCTTTCGAATAAGTGCCCACACTTCTTCGTCATTCTTCCATTCCTCCCTTGCTTCGTTTATCCAATCTGGTTGGATAATAGAAATGGCACACAACAATGCTTCCACATCCTCATCCTTTCTTGAGAGTGCATCTGCCACCACATTTTGCTTCCCTTTTTTGTAGATGATTTCAAAGTCATAACCCAACATCTTTGTGACCCACTTTTGTTGCTCTTCAGAGGATAATCTTTGTTCTAAAAAGTATTTAAGGCTATCATGATCCGTTTTTACCTTGAAGTGTCTTCCCATTAGGTAGGGTCGCCATTTCTTAAGTGCATGGAGTATTGCCAACATTTCCTTCTCATAAATAGCTTTGCTTAAAAACTTTCCCTTGATTGGACGACTTTCAAAAGCAATGGGTCTTTCATCTTGCATTAGAACAGCACCAATTCCATTTCCTGAAGCATCACATTCCACAATAAAGGTTTTTGTGAAGTCCGGTGTAGCTAAGACCGGTGCTTGGCACATTGCCTCTTTAAGATGTTCAAAGGCCTTTGTTGCTTCCGGAGTCCATGAAAATGAATCTTTCTTCAATAATGTTGTTAGAGGTGCTGCTATTCTCCCATAATTCTTAACAAACTTGCGATAATACCCTGTCAACCCAAGAAATCCTCGCAGATGCTTTATGGATGTGGGGATTTTCCATTCCTTAATGGCTTTAATTTTGCTAGGGTCTACCTTAACTCCTTCATGAGATACAATATGACCCAAATATTCCACCTCCTGGACTCCAAAGAAACATTTGGATCTTTTTGCATATAATTGTTTCTCCTCCAATAGTTGTAGCACCCTGTCAACATGTTCAACATGATCCTTCCAAGACTTGCTGTAGATTAGTATATCATCAAAAAATACTAACACAAATTTTCTAAGGAATGGTTTGAAAATTGAATTCATCAAACCTTGAAATGTTGAAGGTGCATTGGTAAGGCCAAAAGGCATGACCAAAAATTCATAATGACCCTCATGAGTTCTAAATGCCGTTTTTGGAATGTCTTCAATCTTCATTCTGATTTGATGATATCCCGAACGAAGATCCAACTTGGTGAAGTAAATTGATCCATGCAATTCATCCAGTAATTCATCAATAACAGGAATGGGGAACTTATCTTTAATAGTGAGCTTGTTGAGCTCCCTATAATCTGGACACATGCGCCATGATCCATCCTTCTTGTGCACCAATACTACTGGAGCTGAGAAAGAACTTTGACTCGGTTGAATTATACCAGCCTCTAGCATTTCTGCAACCATACGTTCAATTTCACTTTTTTGGACATAGGGATATCTGTACGGCCTGATGTTTGGAGGAACACTTCCTGGAATCAGATGAATAGCATGATCATGATCACGCATAGGTGGGAGACCTTTGGGAGTCTCAAATACCTTGGAATGATTGTCCAAGACTTTTTGGAGATCTGGAGAAATAGATGATTCCAATGTGGAAACATCTAGCGAACATAATTGTGCAATTACACCTCTTTGCTCCTTTTTTAGAAGCTTTGTCATACCATTAGAGCTGATTATCTTTCCTGGTTTCCCTGCAATACCCCTTAATTCAACTTCCTTTCCTTCCGAAGAAAATTTGATGAAAAGTTCTTGAAAATTAAAAGCTATTGTACCCAAGGATTGTAGCCATTGGACTCCTAGTACAACATCAGCACCTCCCATTGGAATGGAAAGCATTGGGCTAGTCAATACATATTCTCCCATGGATAGCTTGATATTATGGCACTTTCCAGAGCAATTTATTGTTCCTCCATTTGCAATCATCACTTGACACTCTGGTGCTGGATATAGGAAGCAATTCAATTCTTTTGCTACCCTACAATGAATAAAATTGTGGGTGCTTCCTGAATCAATCAACACTATTACCTTTTTCTTCTTGATTTGTCCTTCTATCTTGATGGTTTGAGGAGTGGTAATTCCCGCCAATGCATTACAAGATATGGTCGGATTTATTTGTTCTTCATCTAGGCTTTGTTCCTGGAATATATCCTCTTCTTTTGACCTTTCTTGCTCCTTTTCTTCTTCCTCTTCACAATCTATGTAGAATAATTTCTTCTCAGCACACTTATGACCTTTTGTGTATTTGCTATCACAATTGTAACAAAGCCCTTTTGCTCTTTTTTCTTCCAATTGTTGTGGTGTCAACCTTGTAGGTTGTGGAAGACTATGGGCAACAACACTTCCGTCTTTATAGTTGTGAGTGGTATGCTTCCTAGTTGCCATAATTTTGCTTTCCATTTTTCTTGCTAACCTGAATGCCTTCTCTAATGAATCAGGTTCCCAAAGGCGCACATCATGTTGGATATTATCCTTTAAAGACCCTATGAACACATCAATCCTATGCTCCTCTGGAATATCTTTTACCCTTATGTTCAATTTTTGGAACTCCTCAATGTGCTCCATTATTGAACCCTTTTGTTTGAGACTTATCAATTGGCTAAAAAAAGTGTTGCTTTTTGTATCCTCATAATGTGCTATCAATTCTTCCGTAAAAATTGCCCAAGTGATAAATTGTTTACGAGAACAAAGCCATTGATACCATACAAACTGATTTGGTTCCAAATATAAAGTTGCCATACGTACCTTTTGTGTGTTTTGCACATTATTGAGATCGAAGAATTGCTCCATCTGTAATATCCATGTGGCGGGATCCTTGCCATCAAACTTCCTCATATCGATTTTTGGAACATGGTGAGTCTTCGATCCAACATTAGAGTCTATGGAATCATGATTAACATTTCTTTTGTTCTCATCATGAGTTTCCTTTACTACCTTTTCACCATTAGTGACCCTTTCTTGTAGCAACTTCTTCAATTCATCCATCTTATCATCCATGCCATCAATTTTAGCGTCCATGCCATTCACCTTAGCTTCCATGCCATCCATCTTAGCTTCCATGCCATCCATCTTAGCTTCCATGCCCTTTATCTTAGATTCCACGCCATTTGCCTTAGATTCCACGCCATTTATCTTAGATTCCACGCCACTTATCTTAGCTTCTGTTAGCTTTTGTGAGCGTGACATTTGTTGCACTTGTTCTTGTAATTTTGATATATCATGTAGCATTTCTTCCTCTTCTTCATGAGTCATGCTAGAGCTTTCAGGTTCCTTACTAGGTGTTTGCATTTTCTTTCCTCGGGGCATCAGTTACCGATAATAATGCTTTACTATGCCCTTTGAATTCCGTTAAACCAAGCTTACACAAAAATTTAAAAAAAAAACTACACACCTTTTTTCACTTTATAGAAGCCTGATATTGAATCTGATGTATCTCTGTAATTTCGGATCATCCAGTTCTGAAATTGCTACCTGTAGTAGCCTTCTGTGTCCTCTTTCCAATGCCACAAGTCTGAGCCAAATTGGATTCTCCAAGGAAGAGTTATGTGAAATCTCCCACAGTGACTTGCTTTTAGACTGGTTTAGTAGAGCGAACTTGTACGACGTGCCACGAGTCACTGTTTCAACCTTTGAATCTAAAACTCACCCAAAAGAAACTACAATCCGTCCTCTTTCTGTACCTTTTTACGAAATTTCAATCCGATCCTCAGAGAGAGAGTTATGACGATTTTCCCCAGGTCACCTGTTTTGAATGTAATTCAGGAGTCTGCAAAAAGGCAAAATTCCTCAGATCATATCTACGAAAATATCGTGCTAAAATCTCTGAAATTTGGATCCAAAGTTCAGCACCAATTCTTCTCAAATGGGTTTTTTTTTACGACTTCTGAAACGTCACAGAAAAAAAGTTATAGCGAAAATGCCACGATGACCTGTTTGGAGCAGCGAAACCCTAGAATCCAAAGCTCTGATACCAAATGTTATGAAACCAGCTCACAAAAAGATAGAAAAGAGAGATCCACGCCTTAGAATTCAGCCTCTTCGAGGGGGCAACCTCCTTTACATTACATAAATGAACAATTCTTGGATGACACAAATGACAAAACCTCCTTTCTATATATAGGAGTCTAAGGAGTCACCATGTAATCCAGCCGACCTAACAATAATAATATAAAGCCACAAAAATAACAATAGAGGGATTCTATGGGGCACAGAAATAACAATATGGGGGTAATAGGGGCACAACAATATAAATAAGGGGTATAACTACAATAGTAATGGGGTAATCACTAGTATTATAGGGACCCAACAGAGAGACACAAAGAATGAGAGAGAGGGAGATAGATATGGAGTGCGGGGGAGATAGGGGGAGTGAGGGAATATGAAATATGTATGTATATATAGAGAGGGTTTGGTCGAGAGAAAGATTTCATGATGGGAGAAGAGATAGAGAGAGTGTGAAGGGGGGAGAAGATAGTGATGGAGGAGAAATAAAGAGAGGAGGATCGAGTGAGGTAAAGTGAGAAGATGGGGTGAGGGAGATACTAAGAGACAAGTTGAAAGGGGGTTGTGCTGAAGGGAGGATGAAGGGAATTAGGGAGGGATAGATAAAGAAGGTAAGTGAGAGAGAGGAAGGTGGTAGTCAATGAGGGAGGGAGACAAAGATAGAATTGGAGGGAGAGAGGGAATGATTGAGGGGAGGAGGAAGATATAGAGAGGGAGAGTGATAAAGATGATGAGAGTGTGAGGAAGAGGGAGTGAGGTATATATAGATATATATGGAGATAGAGAGGGAAGGGAGAGATAAAAGGACTAGGGGGGACAAAAATAGAAATGGAGAGAGGGGGGGATAGTGAGATATAGAGAAAGATTTTATGATAGGGAGGGAAAAATAGATAGAGCTAGATGGAGGAGAGAGAGGGAGGAAGAGAGAGATAGAGAGGGATAGAGATAGTGAGGGAGTGGGAGAGGGAGGGAGAGAGATAAAGATAGATATGGATGGAAGAGAGAGGGAGAGAAGAAACGTGAGGGAGAAAGAGGAGGGAAGAAGAGAGATAAAAAAGAAGAGTGTGTTTGTGAGAGAGAGAGAGAGAGAAAGAGATGGAGAGAGAGAGAGGGAGGTAGATAGATACAACGATGGAAGAAGAGAGGGATAGACATAGAAAAATATGTAAATGGAAATAGAGAGATAGAGAGATGTGGGAGACAAATGTAGGGAGGGAGGAGGGAGAAGGATGGGAGGGAGATAGGAAGGAAGAAGAGAGAGAGAGAGAGAGGAAGAAAGAGATAGAAGGAAGAAGAGAGAGAGAGAGAGAGAGAGAGAGGTGGAGGTAGAGAGTGAGAGATAAGGAGAGAGGGATGGATGGAGAGAGTGGAAGGGGAAATGAGAGGAATATTGAGAGAGATGAGGTGAAAGATATGGAGAAAGAGAGGGAGTGAGGGATATATGAGAGAGAGAGAGAGAGAGAGAGAAGGGGAGATAGGGGAAGATAGAATCGGGGTGAGGGGAGTATATAGATAGGGGGTGAGACAAAGAGATGGATAAGGAGATAGGGAGGTGAGACAAAGAGATGGATAAGGAGATAGGGAGGAATAAATAGATAGATATAGAATGGGGATAGAAAGGAAATGGGGGGAGAGAGAGAGAGAGAGAGAGAGAGAGAGAGAGAGGCAGAAGAGAGAGATAGGGAGAGATTAGAGGGGAAATTGAGAGGAAAAGTTAGAAATAGAGAGATGATGGGGGGGAGAATGATATAAGGGAAGTGGGCAAGGGGGAGAGAGTGAGGCAGGAAGAGATAGAGAAGGATAAAGGGAGGGAGATAGAGATAGTGTTGGAGGGTAGAGAGAGAGAGAAATGTTGTTGTCAAGGATGGAGAGGGAGAATGAGAGAGGGATAAAGATAGAGTAAGAGTTGGATGGGAAAGAGAGAGGCAGAGAGACGGGAGACAGAATGTGTGTGTGTATGTGTATGCATGTGTGTGTGTGTGTGTGTGTGAGAGAGAGAGAGAGAGAGAGAGAGAAGGGGAGGGAGAAGGAGACAAATGGAGGGGAAATAGAAAGATCAAAATAGGGAAATATGTAGGTTTTAACCCTGTATAGAAATTACCTGCAAGTGACTTCTAAAAACAAAAAATAAACAATGACAAGAATATAAAACAAATACATATGGATTTTCCCTTGGATCCCAAAACCAGGACTACCAGATTGATTTTTCATTATATTCCTTTCAATGTTACAGTACATATATATACATGTTGAATCATTCACAAACCCAAATCCATTAACCCTGGATTAGAACATAATTGTAGTTCCCTTGACTGGATCTACAAAATACCATGGGTAGAAAACCATCACACCCAAAACCATGTGCAAAACCCATGCAAAAATTTACCATAGGTAGGTCCACCCAACTAATATAGGGTCCAGAAAAGACAAATTGGGGCACTACCCAGGAACCTGTGTAGTGGGGCTAGCACCCCCCTAAAACCCCCAATCAGGGGGGGTTGTGCCCCCCTATGAACCCCCTATTGCGCCCGATGCAACAAACATGGGGTGTTGTCACACCCCCCCCCCGCATGCGTGTGATTAGTGATGGAAAGAATATAGCACACACCCAACAAAATAGAGAGATAGATAGAGAGAAAGAGTGATGGGGAGGAGAGAGAGGATAAGGGAGGTATATGCTAATTTGGACGTGGGAGATAGAGGGAGAGAAAGACGGGAGAAGAGAGAGAGACAAAAATAAAAAGATGGAGGGAGACAAACATAGAAGGTAGGAGATGTATACAGAAAGAGTGATTAGAGAACATATAGATAGAAAGTGAGAGAGAGGAGAGATAGAGGGAGGGAGATGAGATGGGGTGAGGGAGAGAGGGAGAAATAGATTTAAAAGGGGGTTGTTGTGAAGGAAGGATTGAGTGAGTGAGGGAGGAATCGAGAAAGAGGGTAGGTGGGAGAGAGAGGGGGTTGGTAGTTATGTAGGGAGAGAGAGAAGGAGATATGGAGGGTATAAAAAAGTAGAATTAGAGATGGGAGAAGGAATATAGGGAGGGGGAGAGAGAGAGGCGGGGAGAGAGGGAGGGAGGGAGATTGTGTGTGAAAGAGGTAGATATATATAGAGAAGGGGGGGGGGAGAGAGATAAGGAGGGAGGGGAGGATATAGATATAGAGTTGGATGGGGAGATAATGGGAGAGAGTAAATAAGAGAGATAGAGAGAGAATGAGATAGAGAGAGAGATGTAGAGATGAAAAGTGAGTGATGAGGAAGAGATAGGAAGAGAAAGCATAAGGTAACTAGAGAGAGAGAGAGAGAGAGAGAGAGAGAGAGAGAGAAAGATGGGAGTTTGAGGGAGATAAGGGGGTGAGGGGAAAGAGGGGGGAGAGAGATCCATAGAGTGAGAGGAAGATTGACGGGAAGAGAGAGAAAGAAAGCGGGGTGGTGAGACATAGAGATAGATAAGAATATAGAGAGCAACAAAGAGATCCAACTTGGGTGGGGGGAGAGAAAGGGAGGAAGAGAGAAATAGAGAGACAGGGAGAGGAAAAGAGATAAAGAGAGAGTAATGGGGGAGAGAGGGTTAGAGATAGTGAGGGAGAGAGGGAGAGAGGGAGAGAAGTGGCATGAGCATGATAGAGAGAGATAGATAGATAGATAGATAGATAGAGAGAGAGAGAGAGAGAGAGAGAGAGAGAGAGAGGAGGTAGTTGATTGGTTGGTAGAATCATTAGATCGTTCATGAATGAATATGATATGGAGGATTGTATAAGATACCTTTCATGGGTAATAATACGTGAGTACCCACGTGAAAATATTTTATGTACAAATATCACAAACAAAAGGGGGAAATTTATTACACACAAGATAACAACAACATGATCCTTCTTTTAAAGGCATACAATGGTGTAATTTTTTGCAACTTCTTATTAAGTGATTTATGGTGGTAAATTAATGATCATATTTGAGAAACAATGATAATAATCCACTATTAGAGGGGAGATTCAACAAGTGTAATGCTCCTCATATCTAACCCCAAGGATTTATCTTACATGTATTTGGGTATTTTTTGACAAATATAGCTAGTGCATGAGAATATATGTTTACAATAACAATGGTAATGTAATGTGAAAATATAAGCATATAGAAACATAATTTAGCTACCCAATACAATGGGGGGCCTCATGATGTGCTCAAGCGTGGTTTTACATCTATTAATCAAATAAAAATAGCATTGGGGACATGTGGCACATAGTTAGAGGATAATAATCTTGCATGAGGACACTTGGATAGTAAAATATGGAAGAGGTAGCTTATGACCAACAACTTGATAGAGAAAGCACCATCTTCGATCCTAAGGAGGATCATGCTTGGAGGGCATTTGAATTGTATGTAATTATGTCTTTATTATGTTAGCCTCCCTCGCCTATTGTATATATAAGGGAGGATAGAGTTGTTTTATATTTTGTCAGCATTGTACTCTTTTCATTGTATTGTCTTAGAGATGTCTTATAGGGAGGAAGGCGTTAGGTTCACGACGAAACCTTAGTAGTATGACATTAGGGTGCATGAGGAAACCATAGAATAATAAAAGGGGAGAGAGATGCCTTTATATTTCATGGCAAGGTTTCTTTTGTATGAATTTTAGGTTGTCTCATGTGATGCTAGGTTTTATGCTATGCTTGTTGACCCTAGAGAAGAACATTGAGTTGGTGTGATTCATGATTAAGACTATGATTGATCTTGTTGTACTACTAGATTTTCTAACCTAGTGGACAAAATCAGTGGTGGAGCTAACAAATTGAAAGATTTTAAAAATTTGTTCATATAGTAGGTGAGGCAAGGAAAAGATCATGGTGAGATTTAATTGATGAATCTTAAGTATGGCATGATGTCATTCTTAGAAGACAAATTGGTTGTTATATTTTTCATGATATTATAGGGACTTGTTGTTGCTTATGTTGATGTAAGAGTTGAATTTAAATTATTTGAGTACACAAACCTTAGAATGGAAAAGTATATCTGGAGACTAGAAATACAGTTATCTTTCCATGCACTTATGTGATGCAGCATGGATAACATTTATAAACCCCAAGGAAGGAAATAATGCTAGTGTAAAGAGCATATACGACACAAGCGTATTGAAGCCAAGGGAGGACTTGGTGTTGTTAATTCTACATTGTTGTCAATCTTTGATGTGGGATATGTTTTTTATGATTTTACCTTGTCAGACTTTGGAGAACTTGATGCAGGAGAGTCTAACCTAGGGTTACATGTTTACCAAGGGAGTTGGTTCCCTAAGTTAGTATTTAATTATTTATTTTATTTTCCTATAGTTTTAGGAGAGAGTGATAATTATTTAAAATAGGAGAGAGTTTGAGAATATTTGGGAGAGTTAGAGATATTTGAGGGTTAGTTAGATCTCATCTAGACATAAGGGATTAGGTGGGCATCTAGAGAGAAATTGTAGGAGTTTGTTTAGGATCTAGAACCAACTTTGGGTTCAGATCCATTTGTATAAATCAGTGATTCATGTGAAGGGGTGTTTTTGAATGAGAGAGAGGAATGAGATGCCAATTTTTTTTTTTTTTAGACAATGTTCGGGTGCTATGTATTGATCTGAAAAAAAGAGGAGGAAGATTGCCTTACATAAGATGCTTCAAGAGCATTTTGTTGCCAAGGAGTTACAAAAAGGGATATTTCCTTGGTTCTTACTTTGATTAGATTGTGCCTATTGCTGCTTATACTACTGTAAACTTTAACATATTGCCGACCCCAAAATTTACATTTACAAAACATGACTAATCAATCTCAATATGGCTCATCTTTCTTGCAGTTGATCCCTCTGGATCCTGTTCAGCTTCAATTGGTTTAGCGCTGGAGGAGGAAGTGGCATCTTTCTTTTCCATCATTTGCTTGAACTGATTGGTGGCGCTGCTCCTTTGCTTGTCTTCTTGCTTCTGTCGATTTGCCTTGCTGATATTGAGATCAACAGTAGTCAGATTCTCGGAAATGCTGAGAACGTTTGGGGAAAGTCGATCAGACTGACTGTAGCTATCGCTGATTTCGCAGGAAGAAGCGCAGCGAAGCTCTGAAGAAGGCCCGCGAGTTAGCTTACAGAGATAGGCTTCAGCAACGATTCCTTTCTCTATCTTACAGCAATAGACTTCAAGTGTGGGGAGTTTAGTTTGCATAACATGAATATATAAAGAGTTTCTATGTCTACGAGATTGGAAAGGAGAGCTGCACTTCCCGATAATTCTCTGACTCGTCCTGCACATATCTTGACCCAAATCGATTTTTTGATGGCGAGGACGATCTTCTGCGCTATGAATCCTGATTCCCATGCCCTGAACTGGTTTCTTGATCAGACTTTTGTCAAAATTTCTCCCATCCTTATCTGTTCTATCCTCTGTTTTACTGATTTGTTGGCTGTGGTAGATTCTATTGGGTGTGGTGCCCCGCGTACTGATTGGATGTATGACTTTCATGGCAGTGGTTGGATGGTTAGAGTATCATTGCAGCTAAGCTGGCCTTTAGGACGAGCACAGGCCTTGCTGGCGTGACGGTCAGCTTCCTTATTGAGATCCCTTAGGATGTGGTAGTAGTGGGCTTCCTCCAGCATACCATGAAGAATTTGATTCCTGTTGTTAATTTGTTGCAGCAGAGTATTCGGCGAGTTTTGCTTTTGTTCCATAAGCCGGATTATGATCGCAGAGTCGCCAAAGACATTTACCTTTGTGATTCCCAGATTGATTGCTTGGTTGAGACCTTGATATAGGGCCAGACCTTCAGCCCTATTGTTTGAGAGGTCGCCCAATCCCCATTCGAAATGCAGAATAGGCACACCATTTGCGTTGCATATGAGACCTCCTACGCCTGCTTGGCCAGGATTAGATTTTGAGGCACCATCGTAAAAAAGGCAGTATCTGTTGCATTTGCTCAACCATAGAGCAAATTCCTCTTCCTTGAGCCTAAGTTTCCAAGCCATAGATGACTCCTTCAGGTTTGATTTTTCTTTTTCTAATTCCTGGGAGCTGATGGTGCTACTGTGTCCAAAATTAATCAAGTTTCTTTCTTCTACACTGTAATTACTGAGATTGATTTTACTGTGATTGCGAATTGTGACAGCTTCCACCGCAAGACTCATGGCTTTGTGACACATGGTTCTTGTATTATGTCCTTTGTCTTGGAAAACTTTCTTATTTCTAGCTAACCATATGCTCCAAAGGAGTGTTAGAGGTAATGTGTTCCATATCCTCTGTGATAATTTACTCTTTTTGCTCTTCCATGGGCAAAGTTTCTTCCAGGTATGGACTGTCTCTGCTATGAGTGGTTTTGGATCCCAATCGACTTCCCCAACTGAAGCTATCTCCTTCCAACATTTTACAGCAACTTGGCAGTCTAAGAACAAGTGCTGCATAGTTTCTTCTGCTTGGCAACATATTGGGCACCTGGAAGGGCCCAGAATGCCCCTTTTTTTTAAGTTCTCAGCGGTTAAGATTTTACCTTTCAAGAGTAGCCAGCAAAAGAATTTTACTTTTGGAGGGGCTTCCGCCTTCCAAACTAATCTCCAATGATTCCAGATGTCCTGTGGGAAGGCGCTTTCACATAGGTGATGGTACCCTGCTTTAGATGTGTACATGGTTCCCGAAGGATCCCAGTGGTAGCTATTTGTTCCTCCTCTATATATCGGGGCCTTGCTATGCAGTTGGTTCCTTAGAGAATTGAAACTTGTTTCCAATTCCCCTGGATATTCCGGCAGAGTCCAGCCTGTCCAAACTTGGGAGGGGTTTCCCCACTGAGCAATTTGAGCTAGACACCAAATGCCTCTACTATTTAGCCAGTTTATGGCTGGAGTTGCATCTGCATTGGACCCTATAGGGCTCTGGCCTAGGATTCTATCTCTAGAAATACTGATGCTGCTTCCCCCTCCTGGTACTTTTAATATGTGTTGAGCCATAATTGGGATTATTTTCTTACATAATTTCCAGATGTTGGAGCTGTCCCTGATGGGGATATTGGATTCCAAGAGCTTATGCCTAGTACTGTTGAGATACTTGGCTTCTAAAACTGATTTCCACCAAGCTGTGTCCCCTGTGATTAGTCTCCAAACAGTTTTAGCCCCGAGAGCTAAATTCAAAAGTTTTGGAGACCTTATTCCAAGGCCTCCTTTTTCCTGGGGTTGGATGACGGATTTCCAGCCAACTAGGTTAAATTTTTTCTTTTCCGATTTCCCTCCTTGCTAGAGGAAATGTCTAAGAGCCTTTTCCAATTTATGATGGAAAACCATTGGAGCTTGTATCAATGAAAATCGATAGATGGGAAGAGAGGCCAAACCTGATTTGAGAAGGACAAGACGTCCAGCTGGGTTGAGCCACATAGTTCCCCATTGCTGGATTTTCCTTTTGATTTTGTCGAGGATCTCATTCCATGTTTCGATCTTCAGGGGTCCTGTACTCACCGGCATACCAAGATAGATGAAGTGACTCCATCCAAGCTTGTATGAGACCTCTAATATATTTGCGATGCTGTGAATGGTGTGAGCTGTTACATTCCATCCATAGATGCAACTTTTAACTTGATTAATTTTCCCCCCGGAGTAGTCCATGAATTGATCCATAATCTTTTTGAATCGCCTTGCAATGGTGTTTGAGGCTCCGCCCATCAAGAGGGTGTCATCTGCGAATTGGGAGTGGTTGATATTCTTTGTGCCCTGCTCGAATTGGATACCTGTGATGAGACCTATTCTTCGGTGGTAGTCCAAGGCTTTTCTAAGGGATTCAGCCATGAGGATGGAATGAGATGCCAATTATTAATCCAATAGTTCTCTTGTAAATATTTTATTCTTTAATGAATTTATTTGATTTTGGAGTGCATTAGTTGTGTGCATTTTTATGTGTTTGTAGATTTTTAAATGCAAGCCCTATGGTCTGTGCCATCAGAACTAGAGATTGTACCAATTTTGTGATAAATTTATTCACATGTATTTAATTTTTTCTATATATGTATAAAGTATCTTTCTATCCAAAATTATGTGATTACAAATTTGATTTTTCATCTTGTGTTGTATTCATGATTAAGTAATTTCTAATATTTATCATTTGTATTGATTTGATATAACATAAGGTTGAAATTATTAAGTGACTTAATATAGAACTTGAAGATAAAAAAAACATTTCTATTAAATAAGTAAGTTATTGTAATAAAGTGATTTTCAAATTTGGCATGCGCTTGGAGAAGTGTGCCCTTAAGGATAAAACTTATTTCAATTTGTTTGGGATAAAACAAGGGGTTTGTTTGATTTATGACAATATCAATCATGCCAAGACACATGATCCCAAGTAGAGGGATATAATGCTCAAATATTTAAATAGTAAATTGACCAATTACTAGGCTAAGTGTTGGTGAAGGTAGTATCCAAAGACATAGATATAAGTTGAGGAAGTGTTCAGGTGGCAGGTGTTACAGGGAAAAGTGTCTATGCAGAGCTGCTACTCCCACTAAGGCTGGTAGCTACCTTAGAAACAAACAAACTTAAAACTACTTCCGTTTTCCTTTATGAGAGATAGATGAGAGAAGAATAAAGGAGACCAACCTCTGTCTTGCGCTTGGTTCCTTGCTCAATTCCTCTCTCTTTTGATAGTCCTTTGCTACTTGCTTTATTGTATACCCAACTTCACAGAGTACCTGTAGAATCAAAGCAACATAACACTATACGAGAACATAGATCTATCATCATAAGCAATATAGGATCAGATGTATATTAAACACACAAATGCATAAAACATCAATCACACAAGTGTATGGAGGAAAACTTGAATAGCTTTATTGATAATCAAGAAAGAGCCAAGAGAGTTACAACCAATTGTTCTAACCCAGCATCATCCTCTCAGCAAGAAGCCCTTCTTCACCTCATGACAAGCTTAGATCACCCAACACTATGATATTGCACCCAGAAACTAGCAGCACTTCCTTACGAGATACAAAATTCCAGCCCCTGGATCTCTGGGATGAGGGATCCATATATAGATGTCTGCAAGGGAGGTGAGTCAGCTTTTGAGATTTGATTAGTGTCTTCCCTCTGATAGTTCTTGCTTCCACTTGGAGATTGATGATCTCTTACTCATCCCTGGTCGAATTCAGAGAGGCAAGTGTCACAGGAGAAGTTTCTGGAAGATTCCATGCTTCTCCACCTTGCGGATTGACCCTGCCATTTGTCCCTTCTCGCCCATTGCACCCCATAGGAGGGCTTTTTGAAATGCAACATGCCTACTGTGTGTAATCAGGTGAGATGCAACACACTTTGCTTATGGAGCAGGTGAAATGGTCCAGTTTTGACTAGTTTTGAGTAGTTTTTTATGGAGAACTTCTGGGAGATGTTGTAATCAGTTGACCTTGTTCTTTTAGGGGTCGGAACAACACCTTTAGGGAATTAGGAGCCCTTGGTTTATGGACATTTATGCTTGGGGTTGTAGTGCCCAAAAATGTCTATAACAGTTGCCCCCTAAAGCATGAGGTCGTTAATCTTTTTGATGTCGGGTGAAATGCTTTATCATGAGGATCCGAAGTTCTTTCAAGCTGGAAGGAGACCTGTAATAAGATACAATACAATACATTATCTTCATAATATTTTCGTGATCTAGCTGAGGTGGGCACTCCCATGCTCAGCTTTATAAATTCATTTTTCATGTACATGATACAGATAATCGTATAACTGTAGACTAATGATTCTGGTAGAGCCATCATCCCTTAGATTGGATGATTATCTATGCAGCAATGATGTACATTTGATGTCTTTATTTTCCTGAATATATATCGCAGCCCGGATGGATGAAACTAGATCTGGGGTCTTCAATCTCGTTCGATCTTCACTCAAAGTACAAGTCGATCCATGTGAGAGATGTTCTGGAGTCGAACATGGAAAGACATCGCCTGATTACCAACCAATGATGTAAGCTGTTAACAGGCGCGAGAGGAATCACCGATAATGATAATGATCCTCAAGGTACTGCAGTACAATTCACGTGGTGTGAATAAGGGACTTGGCGTCGAACACCACGCAAAATCTTTTGGTCGAAGGCCATTGATGTAAACCTGTTGCCGGAAGTGAGAAACTTGCCATCGAGGCATGCAAGCTTCAAAGTACTGAAAGGGTTGTTCCTAGATCGACTTCTTGGATAATGAGCTGATGTCGACAAGAAGGGATCCATCATAGGAGGGCCTTAATGAATCCCACATCAATGACACGGAACGGAGCAAATGATTTTAATGGAGGTGAAAACGATCTGGTGATACAAGGTTCAGAGTGGCGGTCATGAAAGAATGGAGCGTAAATGTATTGCAGTGGGTGAGACACAGGTGAATTCTCTGAGTGACTTCTCTTGAACATACCGGCGACACTGACATGATGGATTGGTAGCATTAACCCCAAATGTGGATGGTGTGATGGAACCATGGTGATGTGACCGGTGAATGGAACAACCCAACCCGACTAGGATGCGGAGTGAAAGTGTCATGTTCAAGAGCGACTTGCTACCAACAAAGTTTCTTCAAGTTTTCTTCCCAATTTTTCCCTAGTCATTGCTGACCAGTACCTCTTTATTTTTTTCAGGCTTGAGGAGGATAACATATGCTTGTTCTATAATTTTCCCTTTGGGCAAACCCATCGCTATGTTTTAACGAGCCTAGCGATAGTGAAACTCGTTCTTGTTCGTTATGGACAAGTTTGTCGCTGTTAGGTTTTAACGAGTTTAACAACAAAGATAACTCGGTCCTTTTCAATTTTAGAGAGTCTGAAAAGGGACGTAAAGGAAACTCCAAAAATGATTTTTCGTAATTTAATCCCTTAAGTCCGAAAAAGTATAAAATAATACAGAAGGGATGAATTTTCGGTACTTTTAACGAGCCGAACAAAACAAGCGCTCGATCTTTTTGTGTAATAATCCCTCAGGTCCAAAAAGATTAAAATCTAAAGGAGGGATAGCACTTCCGGTCGCTTTAACGAGCTAGAGAGGCCAATGGCTCGGCAATCTTTTCATATTTTACGAGTCAGTTGAAAAGAGCTTAAAGGAGACTCGCCTTTGAGGAACGAGTGATAAATTCGGGTAGCAACTGATTCCAGGTAAGGTTTGGAATTTTCCAATCACGGCAGTGTTACAAGGATGGCTAACAGGATCACTCTTCGTAGTTGTTCCTCAAAAGGGGTAAACAATCAAGTGGAGGTGAATGATCGGCCAATACAGAGTGGAGGTGATAATGAGAACATGACCAAGGCTTCAAAGGCTGAGGTACTAAATTCCCGATGGTTATTTACTGGAAATTGGTTCATTTTTTATTTTAAAATGAGCTTAAACACTGGGGGAAACACTTGCTCATTGCTTATGTTTATTTTTTAACGAGCATGAAGTCCGCGTTAAAACTGCTCGATATAACTGTCATTTCTTGACTTTACCATTAATAGCTTTGTTCTTTCAAAAGATTGTACTGCATCCACAATTGCTTCATCAAACTAGTTAGAAATGAACAATATATGTTTGAAAAATGAGTTAAGACACTAATATTTTACTTGAATTACGTAAAAAGTAATTTAAAAGTGCGTTTACCCCTCATTTTACCATTTCATTTGAACTTTGGCTTGTTGGAGTTTTGGAGGTGCTTTCCCCCTTGATTTTCACTAGCTGATTCCGGGAGATTTTGTGGACGATTTTTGGCGTCGTCTGGACCAGATGGGAGCTAAACCCGAGCTCTTTCATTTCATCCTTTCCATTTTGCATTCTGGGCCTGATTTCTAGTTTTTCTGAGCCTCTGGGGTTTGAAAAACTCGCCCTGGCTCCATCGCACCCTTTCTATATCGAAAGGTGCATTGCATGTTGGCCTACCCACTGGACAGTTAGCATGCAATGCACCCAGAACACTGCTGGGGGTGCGATGGGTGCAAGGAGGGAAATTTGTGCATAGATTTCAATGGAAATTTTTGCCTTTTTTTCACCAAATCAGGATCTAACTCTTCTCTTGTTTGTTTTCAGAGATTCATTGGAGCAAAATGCCTGTTACATGGTGAGAACATGAGCATGAAGAAGAGGACATGCTTGCTTTACATGATCCGGCTACGGTAACCGCACTACGGAATTGTGGCCTGCTGAAGTTTTTCCGCATCTCTAGCATGAGGCAACAGATCAACTTGTTGCAATATTTGCTCGATGCATGGGATCCTACCAGCTAGGTGTTCCAGATTAGGGGAAAATCTATCCCCTTGACTGTCGTGGACATCTATTTTTTGACCGGCTTATCGAGGCGGGGTGTCCCTATCTCTTTATCAGGTTCAGCCCGTGGGGGTGAATCTGTGAGAGATTACATTCACAGGTATTGCAGAGAGGGATCTCAGCCGTGTAAAGATGGCAAGATAATCATCTGAGATGTCACTAACAGGTCCCTGAGGACCATTCTGTTCACTTTTGGTAGGATGCCTGGTGGTGCAGCTCTTCATGTGGCTAATCGTCTTACATGCAGTATGGCTTAGAATGTCTTGAACCGAAAGTGTTCAACTGGTGTGATGCACTACTCTTTGTGATGAAAGAACAATTGACCAAGGTGAAGAACGGAATATTGAAGAACTTTGGATATGGTTCTATTTTGACCGCCTTTTCCTTGGAAAAGATCCCGCTGATGCAGGCACAATATATTTCACTTGGTTTACCTCCACCGACTGAACCACGGATGCAGAGATGGGTCGACCATATGTCCAGACATGCTGGTCAGTCTCAGATTTCCTTTTCTTATACCTTCTTCGGGTGGTTCAATCATCAGGAGATGGTATTTTTCGAGTATCCATATGCTGGTATGGATTTCCGGGGTGACCTGGATTTGGTACTGCCGGCTGGCGAGCAGTGGGGTGCCATCGGTAAATTCTTTGACCATATTCCTATTTATCGTTTCTCTTTTATAATGTCCTTTTGCTTTATTCTGTCAAGACTAATCAGAACTCATGTGCTCATGCAGATGTCGGTCTCGTTCGGCTAGTAGTACGCCTGAGAGTGCCAGCTGCCGCTCCAACAGGAGAGGCTGTGGGAAGGGCTATCCTTCATGACCTTGATGTGGCCGAGACTCTTTCAGCATTACAGGATCAGGTCAAGGGCCTCACTCTCGGTATTCCAGATGTGAGGACTGACGAGCTGCCTCTGAGGTTGCAGCGACATACTACTGGTGTGCCAAGTCGATGGACTAGACTTTTATGCATGATTGCACAGGCGGTGAGTTGTTATCACCAACATCATTAGACTAGGGTGCCCCCTAGTGTTTTGAGTTTTGGGTCATTTGACCAATTTTGTCTTGGTTACAGAACATTATATGTAAACCATAAACAGTTATATATATTTTTGATTTTCGGAGTTTTACTTTGGTTAAGTTACATGATCCTAATGCAAATATTGATGAGATGCTTCTTTTTATCAATTTCGCAAATTTCTGTCTAACACATAATTTTCCAATGAGTCTGTTAATGTGTTTAAGCTTCTGGAAATATGCTGATATTGAATAAAATCAAATTGCCTTTCTAAAATCTTGACCCTTAGGAACATGCGATAGATAGCTGGATTTCGGACAGAGTAGATACCAGTGAGCTGTAGTATGATGAGCTGTGAGTCTAGCCTGACGACCAGTCGGCGTATGTCATGTGAGATGGCATCAGAGAGAAGTTCTATCAACGCGCTATATTCAGCGATGTTATTCGTTGATTGACCAATACATACCCCTCTGAAACTTACTAACTCGCCGCTTGGATCAAAAATGGCCCAGGCCGCAGAAGATAGGTTCCGCAAACTACGACTTGCTCCGTCGGCATATCCAACAAATGATTCCAATAGGTTCGACATTTTCAATAAATGTAAAAAGTGGATTACTTGACCAAAATAATTACCCTTAGTGAAAACAAAAATGTAACAAAATCATATGGGTTACTGCACTGAATCATGCATAGTAACGCTTAAGGTACAACCCGTTACAGGGTTGCGACAGTGGAATCCCATCATAATCCATCAACTCGTAGGCTCCTTTTGCTAACACTCTTTTAACAATATAGGGGCCCATCCATAAAGACTTGAATTTACCTGCCCCCAATTTATCAGATTCCTGGTCATAAAGTAAGACCAAGTCACCTTCTAAGAAGACACGGGGTTTGACATTCTTGTCGAACTGCGCCTTGACTCGTTTCTTATGGGCTTCTTTAGCCAGAGTGGCATCATGACGGGTTTCATCCAATTGGATTAGTTCCAAGAAACGAGCCTCCTCTTCTGAAGTTCCAGGGAGAAGGTTCATTGCGAGTTTGAGGGACGAGATTTCACACTGAACTGGTAAGATTGCTTCTAGGCCATACACCGGTTGGAAAGGTGTAAACCCGGTTGCATTCCTTACCGATGTTCGTTATGCCCAAAAGGCTGAGTACAGGATCAGGTGCCAACTCCTTTTGTGGACTCCAATCATCCTTTGCAGCATGCGCTTCAGGACCTTGTTGATTGCTTCAACTTGTCCGTTGGCCTGCGGGTAATATGGAGTAGAGCTGTCGTGAGACAACCCTAATTTGGCAGCTAATTCGGCCATCATGTGATTGCGAAAATGCGATCCATGATTTGTGACTATAGCCTGTGGAACGTCGAACCTGGCGACTACATGATTGAAAAAGAAAAGGGCAGCTGTTTCACCATTGTTATTTAATGTAGGCATCGCCTCGGCCCATTTGGTAAAATAGTCTACTGCGACTATGATATACCCATTCCCCCCGGTCAAGGTGGGGTTACATGTCATAAAATCAATGCCCCACTTGGCGAATGGCCCAATAGCAACTATTGGCTGCAGAGGTGCGGGTGGTCTTCTAGTTTTGCTATCGAAAATTTCACAGGCATGGCAACTTCTGACTGTAGTTATACAATCTTTGAACATTGTTGGCCAGAAGTATCCTGCTCGTAAAAAATTTTGCGCCGTAGTGTAACCGGATTGATGCCCCCCACACGCGCCTGAATGGCAATCATTCAGGACTTTTTCGGCCTCCTCATGGGTGAGGCACCTCCTCAGAACTGTATCGACACCACGATGGTAAAGTGTATCACCGACGATCATGTAGTCTTTTGATTGGTATCGAATACGTTTTTGTTCAGAGCGGGAGGTATTAGACCTATATTTTTGGGTTTGGAGATAGATGATTATATCTCCATACCACGAATTGCTTGAAGATATCAGAAACAAAGATTCATCCATGATTGTTTCTTCGGATGTTTCATCGTTGGACGATGATGGGAGATCGCATAATAATTCTGTGAAAACCAGGGCTTTCTTTGACTTGGATTTTACAAATTCCAGATCAAACTCTTGTAGAATTGCTATCCATTTTGAATATTTGCCCCCCAGCAACTGTCGCGACAATATATAAGTCATGGGGTTGCAATCTGACAGAATGGTAGTTTTTCGAAAGAGGACATAATGTCGAAATCTCTGTATCACTTGAACAGCTGCGAGCGCTAGCTTTTCAACATAAGAATATTTTCTTTCTGTATCATTTAAGTTCCTACTTAAATAATATATAGGATGTTCAATTCCATTGTCTTCTTGAACTAAAACCATTACGATGGTTGTATCCGCTGCAGCCAGATACAGGTTAAAGTCTTTTTGATAATCAGGAGCATACATTAATGATGCTTTCATTAGGGAGTCTTTTAAAGCATCAAAGGAATCTTGCGCGACCTGATCCCAGACGAAGGGCACTTCCTTTTTCAATAGACGTGTATAACCTTTAGCAAGTTTGGCGTAATTTGGAATAAACCTCCTCAGAAAGTTTTCTTTCCCTTGGAGTTTCTAAATCTGAAGCAAATTTGAAGGTGGAGGCAAATTTATGATTGCCTGAACCTTACATGGGTTGAGACGAATCCTGTCCTTTGAGACTACAAAGCCAAGTAAACAACCAGAACTGACACAGAACACACATTTGTGTGGATTGAGTCGTATCTTGTAGTGTCGACAACATAGAAATATCGCTCTCAAATGCTGCAGATGATCAGTCCGCTTTCACGAATGAGCCGGAAGGTCGTCGAGATATGGTTGAACGATGTTTTTGATGTCATGGAAGGCATAATTCATTGCCCTCTGAAATTTTTCCCCTACGTTCTTTAAACCAAAGGGTAATTTGTGATATGCGAATGTGCCCCACGGACAAATAAATGCAGTCTTTGACTGGTCCTGTGGGTGGATATTTATTTGATTATACCCAGAGAATCCATCCATAAATGAAAAGAGTTCACAGCCAGCGCATTCATCAATTATCTGGTCAATAAAGGGTGTAGGGTAGTTGTCTTTTGGACAAGCTTGATTTACATCCCTATAATCGACGAACACTCTAATCGTTCCTTGTTTTTTCATAACAGGAACTATGTTCGATACCCAATCGGTTAGAGGAACCAGGTAAATGAAACTAGCATGGAGAAGCTTTTCAACTTCTGCCTTGATGGTAGTGGCTCTCTTGGGGTGCACCTGCCGTAGCCGTTGTCGTACTGGTTTGACATCTGGATACATCTTGATTTCGTGTTCAACTATACTCGAGTCAATGCCTGGCATTTCATCATATGACCAAGCAAAGACATCTCTGAATTCACGAAAAAGAGTGTTATATATTTCCAGTTCTGAAGGAGAACAACATTTGCCAACATAAATATTCTCTACAACATCTGTTTTGGTCGAGATATTTATGGCGATAGTCTCTTCGATGTTGGACAAGTTTCGCTCGAAATCCACCGTGTTTACAGTATTTGATAGGAAATCAAAAACTAAAGGATGATGAAGGTCATCAGGAGTATCTTCTTTACAATCCGGAAGATGGGAACGATGGTGGTAATCTTCCCATGGCGCCCCTTCAATTACCATTTATTGAACAATTCCTTTGTCGGTGTAATGTACTTGCGACCAAGGATATGAAGGGGTGCCATATTCCTTAGACCTATCTATCCAAACGCTTGATGAGTGTTGATTTGGGTTTTCCTCCCATGCTAGAAACATTGATTGCTACAATATTTTTATTGGGCTTGGAGGCAATACCTGCGTATGATCCATGTTTATATCGTTTTCTGAGATCTTTTCAATCGAAGATATCATATTGCAGGTTCCTACCGACGCTACTTCCGCCAGATTGATTGGAGGCAGAAGGGCAAAAGTTACCATTAATATAGGGTCTTTTAGTAGGCCTACTCCAATATTTTTAAGTGAATGGGGGATTCCATGGATCATCGGAACGCTTCCCGTAACTTGGGAACCATTGGGGAGGAAAGTTTGTTGATCGATGATTGTAATCCCTCCTTGAAAGGGAAATGCAATCTTCTTAAAGTAGGTCGACACAACAGCAGCCATAGCATATATCCATGGTCTTCCCAGTAGGATGTTGTAATTGAGGTTTTAATTGAGGTTTCCGTTGATTACTTCGACATCTATTTCTACTGTTTTCCCTCCTAGTTCAACTTGCAAGTTATTTAGAATACCGTATGGGGTATATGTTCATCCGTCAAATGCTTTTAATGTTGTTTAAGATCTCGACAAGGTTGGAGATCCTAAAGTTTTCCAGCAACTCATCGACATAATACATGTAGATGCCCCCTCATCAATAATTGTTCGATGAACAGTTTTGTTGAGGGCTTTCACTTGAATGAGGAAAGCTAGTTGAGCTGGTAACTGAGGATCGTATCCTTTATGATTAAAGGACACAAGATTAGAATCCTTTGGGTCTATCCCACCGATAGCTGATAATAAAGCCTGCTTTTGGGATGGGCAATTTTGCAGTACCTCAAGTGTCGACATAGCAGATGGCGATTGGGCCAGATCTTCCACTATATTATAATGTTGCGCCGCTCTGGCACAAGGATTAAATGTCGACTTGTGTACTACTCCCTTTGGCGGTTTTATTGTCAGTTCAGGAATGATGGGTGGCGCAACTTCTGTCGAAGTTGTTGTCGAACTACTAGGTTGATCTTTATCCTTGTTGTTCGACAGCTGTGGATTCCCATAATCTTTATTCCTTGTCGATATCAAAGCATCATTTTGCTGTTTCGAAACCGACAACATCAACACTTGAGACGGGGAAGCATTTCCACTGTCAACCAGATTTGTTCCTGGATTTGGAAACGGATCAGTTAATACTGCTGAGGTTTTTGAATTCTTGCAGAATTTTTTAAGCTCAGCTTTAAATGGACAGTTTTTCGTCCAATGATCCTCATCACATATTATGCATGGATTTCTTGGTTTCCTATCTCCAGGAGGGTTTGCAGAAGATTTTTCAGGTGATGATTCCTCCTGTTTCTTCTTCTTCCCTTTGTTTTTCTTCTTGCCTCCTGGTTGCTTGGTTTCTTTGCCTTTATCTGTCGAGATGGCATTTACTTCCGAGGCAAGAATTTCTTCCTTCGCATTTTGACTAGAAATCTTACGGGCCTTTTTAGATGTAGCCTTTGTCGATTTCGTGTCTATCGCGCCAATCACGTCATCGCCGGCATGAGAGTCATTGTTCGATTTAGGAGGAGGGGGGACTGAAAATTCCAGTCTGGGAGCGTCACGGATTTTATCGTAGAGCGTGCCAGACTGAGTATAAATCAAGTCCAAATATTGCGCACAAGCAATAACTTGCTCTTCGGTGACGACTCCTCCTTTTGACACATCTTCTATAATGGAAGGTAACAAAGACTTAATAAACCATTCAGCTAAAAGTTGATCAGGAACATACGTTTTTACCATTCTACGACGACGTCGCCACTCATGAATATGATCGGATATGTGAGTGGCTGTTGTTTGCTTGAAATTGGTAAGAAGTTCCGTTCCCATTTCGTACCTTATCGGTAATTGAAAATGCGTTAAAAAGGTTGTTGCTAGGGTACTGAAGTTGTCAAACGAAGCTCTGGGTAATTCGATATACCATTTTGCCGCCGGACCAGTTAACGTCCTCTGAAAAAGGCGAAGCCTAATCGAATCATCGTTTAGGGTGTTTGATGAACACCATAGATGAAAGGTCATCACATGATTTGATGGATCTTCACCCGGATTTCCATTAAATTTAGGAATATCTGATGGAAGTTTATGCAGAATCGCTGGCCACCAAGGGCCGTAAGCGATTGGATCGTTTGTTAACCGATTTAGATCTGGTAACTCTAAAGTCGCCACGAAGGGTAACTGCTGATTCAGGTTAGGCGAAGCATACCCAAGATAAGATGGAATCACCTGAGCAGTTGGTCTTTGCATACCAGCATAATGCATTTGATGCTGGTAATTTTGGTAAGGTTGATGGGCATAACCATTATAGAATGGTTGATTTTGACCGTTTTGAATATACGGCTGCCCACTATTTGCAAAGATTTGTTGCTCAAACCCTTGGTATACTTGTTGGAATTGCGGTTGTTGGTATTGCACCAGCCATGGTTGCGAAGCCATGTTCTGTTGTCCAATACTGACCGTTTGACCAAGACGCGGGGTAATTGTACCCATTTGGGCCTGTGTCATTCCACTAGTTGGCGATTGTGGTTGAGTCGCAGGGACAAGGGGCTGTTGCATTACAACCTGAGAAACTTGAGGTTGACATACAACAGGCAACGCTTGTACTTGCGACACCGTCACAATAGCTGGCGTAGTTGGTAAATTTGACATAGGTAAACATTGTTGCATTGAATACACAACTCTTGGTTGTTGAGTTAGTATTGGCACCCAACCGCTAGATGTAATTCCATCATAATCTAAATTTTTTTGTGAACTCCCGTATGGTTGTCCTCCCTGAGGAGACAATGAAAGGGTATACTGCCCCCCATATGGCGGTAATCCGATACTTAAAGGAATTGTTTGCCCTTGAGGACCGGACTGCCCAAATTAACACCCTGAAGGATCAATTTGTTGAGACTCAACATGAGAGTTTCCGGATACTATTCCGGTTGAACAAACAGGAACAGACCATACTGTCGAAATAGCCCCTGAGTGGGCCCCTTCTAGCGATTGAGAGCTAGTTGGGACAGATAGTATACCAGTGAACATTGTTGGAGTGACAGCAGGAAGTTTTGTCGTCGCTATGTCGGACGACACAATCCTAGATGTCGACGGTTGTTCAGACATTTCTAGTCTATCCAAAAGATTGCCTAGCTATTCTACAGGATCTTCCGATGGCGGTAGACTAATTTCTGATGAAGAAGGATACAGAGTGATCCCGACTCCAAATTGCAATGGAGCACTAGATGGAGGATCCTCCACAATCTCTTCTATAGCAATCAGACCCGGTGGAAGAGGTAGACCGTCTGGTCCGTAAAATATTTCTGGTGCCAAAGAAGGTATGGAATCTGTAGCGACAGGTGCTTGGGGAATAACACCCTCCGAATCAGCTGTAGATGGAGCTGGTTCAGTAACACAAGTGTTTACCCTCACACTAGGATCAGTGCTACTGTCCTTCAGTGGCTGTTGAACTTCTTCTGTAGAGGCAGGGATACTAGAAATGTTTGGAGTAACCGAAGATTCTGATGGTGTTGGAACACTTGTTCTAACTTTACCAGGCGATTTGGAACCGGTTAAACGAGTTCGCTTTGTCCGTAACAGTTTCGATTTCGGAGACAAAGACGGTTGACTCGTAAGCCTCCGCGAATGACGAGGTTTCAATTGAATTTCTTCCACAATTTCGGATTACTCGATCAACTAAAAATCAAGGGGAAGTATGTTTCCGAATTAGATGAATTTCAGACACTTTGACACAACTTGTTTTTTCAATTTTTAAGAGTCGAGAAAAAACAAAAGATGACTCTAGTCGCCTTCGATTTTTAATGAGCCTGAAGTGACAAGTGCTCAGGTGGACCTTTTTCGTTAAGGAGTCTGAAAAGGAATGAAAGGGACTGCTCTGGAAATCTAGACAGAGAGATTACCAAACCAATCGCAAAACTGTAGAATACTTTTTACGGTACAGTAGTCAATCTTCCCGAATGCTGTGTTCAGTGCATTGCGATCGATAGGGCAGCAGACATGGCTTCCTATGGCTAAAGGATAAAGCCTATTGTGGTCTCCCAAAATATACTCGACGGTACGTGGGAGCACAAGTCCGTACTGGCACTTATTGTCTCAAAGTGGAGGAATCACCCAACCAACAGTGAAAACAACAGTTACCAGGCTTTACGACGCCGGAATACATCTCTAGCCTAGACTTCTAGGTGTTGTGCGTTAGGTTCCAAAGCGTTGTTAGATTCATTAAATTTATTTTATAGTTGATCTTGCTTAAGAAATTTTCCTTTCAGGTTCACCACGTGATGTAGATGTACAATTCCTAAAATTCAATCTAAGATGATAAACAGTCGTTTTATCTTCTTTGTGCAATGAAAATCCTAGCTACTAAGGAAAGAGAAACAGTATTCTTTCAACAAAGAGCAAAGAGCACACACTATATGCACTGTCCTAAATCAAACCAATCAAACAGTCTAAATGTAAATGCACATGCATGTATTTTTTTTTAGCCTTCTTAATATGTGAATGATAAAAAGAAAGCTAATGCGTAAATCTGAATTATTTTTCAAAGTGACAATTACTAACAAGTTTCTTTTCAAAATCAAAATGAAGACAATAACAACACTTTGCGATTTGGAATTGAAAACTTGCTTTCGACACTAGAAAAAACTACTAATTCAGATCAAATACAAGAGTAACAATGTAATCGACTATCAAGAACAATTAGATTCTCTTCTATGACTGAAAATGACACTTGCGACACTTTCAAATCAAGAAACGACAGTACAATTACGCTACTTCTTTGTATAGGAGAACTGAAAATGACTCAAAAAATACATAAAAACATTTACAGTTCTTTGCACAATGGAGGTGGAATAACAGCAAGGAAAGGGGTTTCAAACAGAGGTGTACTGACTACATGCAGCAAAATTCCTGAATAGAGCTGAAAAGAATGAACACAGAAACCAAAATTTAGGAACAAGGCCTTGTCTGATCAGCGCACCTGTAACACAGTGAAACTGAAATGCAACGCACCTGCTACACTCGGGAAGTGCGCTGCATTTGAAGTTCACAAAACAGACAGTGCGCTGGACCAGGGACGAGACTTCGATTGGGTTCCGGGTCACAGTTTGTAGTCAGTTCAGGGATTTTGGCCGAGCAAATGGTAATCAGTAAATCAATCACAGGGGTAGATCTAAGGAGGTTACTAGAGCCACCACAAGGGCAATTAGAGAGCTTGTAAATCAATTGTTTAATTCATAAACAAAACCTGGAGATTGACTGAAGCAGCGTTAATCTACTTTGCACTTGCATAGCAAATGCAGTTTGAAGGCTAGCTGGCTTGACTTCAGGCTCCATCTGTAAGTTTATAAAGTAAACAAATGTAGATGAACAAACAATCTACTCGCTCCCCAGTGGAGTCGCCATTTTGTTAGAGGTAAAAGTGTCTATGCAGAGCTACTAATCCCACTAAGGCTGGTAGCTACCTTAGAAACAAACAAACTTAAAACTACTTTCGTTTTCCTTTATGAGAGATAGATGAGAGAAGAATAAAGGAGACCAACCTCTGTCTTGTGCTTGGTTCCTTGCTCGATTCCTCTCTCTTCTGATAGTCCTTTGATACTTTCTTTCTTGTATACCCAACTTCACAGAGTACCTGTAGAATCGAAGTAGCATAACACTATACGAGAACATAGATCTATCATCATAAGCAATATAGGATCATATGTATATTAACCACACAAATGCATAAAACATCAATCACACAAGAGTATGGAGGAAAACTTGAATAGATTTATTGATAATCAAGAAAGAGCCAAGAGAGTTACAACCAATTGTTCTGACCCAGCATCATCCTCTCAGAAAGAGGCCCTTCTTCACCTCATGACAAGCTTAGATCACCCAACACTATGATATTGCAGCCAGAAACTAGCAGCGCTTCCTTACAAGATACAAAATTCCAGCCCCTGGATCTCTGGGATGAGGGATCCATATATAGATGTCTGCAAGGGAGGTGAGTCAGCTTTTGAGATTTGATTAGTGTCTTCCCTCTGATAGTTCTTGCTTCCACTTGGAGATTGATGATCTCTTACTCATCCCTGGTCGAATTCAAAGAGGCAAGTGTCACGGAGAAGTTTTTGGAAGATTCCATGCTTCTCCACCTTGCGGATTGACCCTGCTATTTGTCCCTTCTCGCCCATCGCACCCCATAGAAGGGATTTTTGAAATGCAATGCACCTACTGTGTGTATTCAGGTGAGATGCAACGCACTTTGCCTATGGAGCAGGTGAAATGGTCCAGTTTTGACCAGTTCTGAGTAGTTTTTCATGGAGAACTTCTAGGAGATGCTGTAATCAGTTGACCTTGTTCTTTTAGGGGTTGGAACAACACCTTTAGGGACTTAGGAGCCCTTGGTTTATGGAAATTTATGCTCTGGGTTACATTGCCCAAAAATGTCTATAACAGCAGGGTAGTCTCAAGGAAGTGCAATCTTGTTGTTAGAATGTAGTTAATGGATATGTAGAAACAAATCTACAAGAGAGGGCATGTGGGGTTTGACAAAAACCTTAAACAATACTTACAACATTGCTAAATTATGGTACACTTGGTGTGCATTGACCCAATAGAACCAAAATTGAATAGAATAAGTACTAAATGGATATTTTTCTTGGTTTCACACTAAGAAAGGTTTGGGTGGGGCGTTTATATGAATGGAATGAAATTAAGTTAAAAGATGTGTTGTGTGGAAGAATGGAATTCAAGAAAAATAATGTTATTGAATGTTGGGGAGGATTTGAGATAATGAACCAAATTCGAGTAGAAAGAAGACCTAACTAAAATACTCTAGTATGAAATGATGAGGAGAAAATTATAGCTTACAACTAAACACAACAACAATAAAAAGATGAATGTGATATCAGAACTAGTTGACCATATTTATTTATCTCACAAAAGGTGTATGTTGTTTTGCAAATTGTCCATAAATTAATTATTTAACTGCTTGTGTGTGGTTCAAATGATAAAAATGCTAGCTGCCCTTAGATTGCATATGTAAGTAACTCAAAGGTTGAAATATGCAACTATCTATACATGAATTATGATATTTATATAGAAATTAAATCTTGAGAGTGATGCAATCATGTAAGCACATCCTTAATGGGAGTCATGATTGATGATGCATCCTTTTTGGTAGGTGTGCCCTTATGTTTTAAGTCAAACATACTATTTTATACACACCACAAAAAACAGTGACATCTCTAAGAGAAAAGAATACATGTTAAAAGAAATAATAAATTATATGAACTAATATAAGGGATTAAACCATGGTTTTTGTCTGGGGTAATGGCTGGGGTAATAAAATAATATTACCTTATCAATAAATAGTTGTGTGAATGTATATTTTTAAAATTTAATGTCGTGACTTTGCTAGTTTTGCATGATCATCAACAACATGTATCACTAGGAATATGCCTAACTAACATGTATTTAAAAAATCATGCCAAACACCTTCAACAATACCACATGTGAGAGTGATCACTTCACCATAGGTGATATTGCATCATCACCACATGCATGAAAATTTAACCTAGCAATCTAACATTTCAACATCAAATAAACAAACACTCCAGTTCATAGAACATGTGCCATGAAATACACACACACACACAAAAATTGTCTCAAATATACACTTTTAACAAAATGGTATAGCATGCCCAATACAAAAAATGAGACATAGGGGTGAATGATATGCAGGGGACATAGTGGAGAACTAAGAAAATGAAGGAACTTGCATACACATCTATAATATATTAATTAGTTAACCAAAATAAAATAATCAAATAAACATTGTAAAAAAATCGACAATATTGGAAATAATACTGAGAGGGGGGGTGAATCAGTATTATCAGATCAATAATTTTTCATCTCCCAAACAGATTTGTTAATGCTACTTCTGTGAAGTGAACTAACATGTACACACTACTGTGATTAGTGAAACCAACTTATACCCAAAGAACTTGTGATTTAGTTAATTTATCATGTGATGATATATAACCAGTGCATCTGTAACTTATTAAATAGTGTAGTAAAAATAAAATAAACCATCACACATAAGCAACACATATGAACATCAAGATTTAAGGTGGAAACCCAATGTGGTTGAAAACCACCTACTGATGTCGTCTATGTCTTTTTTTAATAATAAGAAAATCTATTTACAATCTTGTACTGGTACAAACTCATACCAGTGCGCAGGCACCCACCTGCAGAAGGCTACGACCTTCTCTCATTTTCCAACTTCTACTGGAAGGGAGCTACAACCCCCTAGCTCTTGTACTAGCCAATGTGTTTACTAGTACGTAGGCGCTGGCCTACAGGAGGATATGACCTCCTCTCATCCTCTAGGGACCACGTTTCATAAATTTTCAGACTGGATGCTCCTGGTACACAACAATACACGTGGTGGCCTTATTTCATCAAATTTTCATATTGGACCCATCAGAAACTTTTAAACTCAAACTGCATCAACCAACAATTAGTGGACAATCAGATCACTGTCACCAGATCACTGTGTTGAACCTAGAAACCTGCATCATCATTCAGAACCAGCTGCAACCTCAAAAATCATGCATCAGAATGTATACGCTACTTTACTGAACCCAACTTGCATGTATACACTACTTCCTTTAATCAAACCTGCATATACCTTAAAAATTACTACAACATGAAACTTTTGAATCAAGTTTGTACCACCCAACAATATACTGAACATCTACTATCAATTTATATAGCCTTACATAGGCAGTAGCAGAGATCACCCTTCTCACTTATACAATCAATCAGTGAGATATCAAACTCCTTATGCATTCAGTTGTACATTCAGATCTTAGAAGACTTCATTGACAGACAGTAGTAAAACAGCCGTACTAATCAAATAGATCAATCATCTCTGAACAACATACTTTTTTTTTTGCATACGCTACTTGGAAGAGCCAAACCAGTGTGTGTATGAAACTTCACCAAAGCGAACTAGCTTACAGATCTGCAAATATTAACTCATAACTTCGCTGCTATTCTGGACTTCGGAGAAACCCAGATCATGACATTCAAAGAATAAAACAGGTGTACACAATTAGATCTAGCCCAGCCAATATCAGATCATTCAATGATAAATCATTCCAGATTTCATGATCCTAATCCAACATTGAATTCAAGGTGCACAAAATATTTAATATCAAATCACCAAGATAGCCCCTGCAACATAAAATATACTTCAGATAGAAGTATTCCTTAGAAACCCTTTTCACTTGCACACACTGTGGCCTAATGATTGTCTCCTCCTTATATAGTTTTAGGCCTTGCTCAATACCTTGGACAAAAACCACTTAGGACCAATACCTTGGAACAAATACCTCAGACCAATACCTCAGACTAAATACCTTGGACCAAAAACTTGACTTTCCAACCTATACGTGCTTTTCCTCTTATGATAGTGTGTGTATACGTATCTGCTCTTTTTGTTATGTGTGCCAGCGTGTATACGTCATTTTGACTAAGTGGACCTATGTGTACTTCTTAAACTACTTTACATCAACCTTTTCCTTCACCTTCTTTATTTTGATCAGTAGACCTTAGTTCCATCTTCCTGTTCTTTTGTACCACTGCCATGTTACCTCTGAATATTCCTATTGTACTGTGAGTTGCCTTTTATCAAAACTGAATTGACTTGTGAGTGAGTGCCAATCAAGGACAACACTTGTATCATAATGCCAACAGACACATGATACCTAGGAAGGGGATAATATGGGTGAATGCATGAATATGGGTTACACTTTTGGGCCAAATGTGGTGATGAAATTTCAAAATTTTACTCTTTTATCGAATTGAAGCCCTCAAAACTCATATAAACATTGTGGGTTTTGATTCAGAGTAATAAAATAATTTGTGGAGAATTATGTTGTTGTCCTAATGATATTTTTTGCAAAATAATTTAGTGTCGTATAATATGTCAATTTTCCATTAAATGAAATGTTTGTCCTTGCAAATAATTTCACATCTTAAGAGGTATGTTTGTGTTTGTGTAGCATAACTTAGTCTACTATATATATGTGTGTGTGTGTGTGTGTGTGTGTCTGCAAAATGCAATTGAAATATTACTTTGCCAACTTCGAAAAATAATAAAAAATATAATTTTTCATTAAAAAATATTTTTTTATTAATATGATAAACTTAGGTTTCTCCATGTATATCATGCTTATCTATCTATCTAGCTAGATAGATAGATAAGCATGATATACATGGAGAAACCTAAGTTTATCATATTAATAAAAAAATATTTTTTAATGAAAAATTATATTTTTTATTATTTTTCGAAGTTGGAAAAGTAATATTTCAATTGCATTTTGCAGACACATGTGTTAGTGTGAGTTTATTTTTAACTATTTAAATAAATTTAAAAACCAAGAGTACCATTTTGAAGAGGACTTGTACACGAATATAGTGGTATTTTTTGAAATTTCTCCATTGTGTATATTTTATGTTATTGATTTTTTATTCAGACTCTTTGAAACTGTCCAAAAAAATTTAAGCATTATGTTTAAAAGAAATTAGATGAAAAATATCATATGAATTGGAAAATGACAAAATCATATTCAATTTTATAGAGGATTCCTTCATGAATCGAACATGATTAACTTCACCACTTAAGGACAAATTTTTTCCTAATTCTGCTAGGGTACAAAATGGTTTTGCAAAGAAATATACAAAAGTGGTATTAAAATTGTGGATTTTAATACCTCAGAAGCTCGATTGAGCGCTTAAATTATAAATTAAAATATCTTGATCAAGGGTTTAAGAAACCCTCAATCGAGCCATTTTCATGGTTAACCATGTGCTCGATCGAGCCTTCATAAAAATAAAAATTTTAGGATAGGATCCTTATGTGAATCCCATAGATTTAGAATCAAGAAAGATCTAAAATTTAATCCATTAATAATTTAACCAAGTTGATATGATATTATTTTACTAAAAATGAGAATTCAACGAGCTCTAGGTTATGAACAATGTTAGAAATGTTTTATGTTATTGCGCCAAGTGGCGCATTCTATAGCACAGTATGGGGGAAAAGTGTAAGTATGTCTATTCATGTTCAAAATATACCTTATCATATACCTTGAATTTGAATGGATCATAAATTTACCTTCCACAAAAAAAATTACCACATTAAAATTCCAAATTATGTAAAATTTTAAACATCTTTACTCTTTACTAAAGTCAATACCATTTCTTAAATCAAAAGAAAAAGGTTAATTTAACACAAAGAATAAAAAATCCTTTAAGTTTTATATAAAATGGCTCCAAAATATTTTAATATTTCTTTTAATTAAATATTTATAAGATGAATCTTTAAAAGGAAAAACCATCTCTTATGGATATATTAAAACTTTTAAAGACAAAATATTTCCAAGTCAAAGTTGTAATAAAAGTTGTCATATTTGAAAATATTAATTTGATGTAATTTTATTATAATTTTTGTTATCATGTCATGTAAAAACCTCATTAAATCTAATATTAATATTAAAAAAACATTATTAATTTTTTTGTTAAGCTTGGCAGGTCCTTAATTTTATATTTATAAACATCAAATTTACACAACTTATATGAGATAGGTGGCCTCAACTTGCCCAGTGGGAAACCAAGTCTATTGGCCACCTATCCTCATTATACGCCATCCAAAAATAGTAAAGTATCAGCCCTTTTAACCAATCTAGAGAAGTTTCAGTTTCATGGTAGGACTCTATATGTTTATCTATCATAAGCATGCATATTTTTCAAGTAAATGCTAACCATAAAAACAAACAAAAAGCTCCTAGATAAACTGGCTATTCTTGCTGCTCTTCTGAAGCTAACTCGATCAAAGTCGGGTCCTTAGTAGAATCCCCATGCACCTCAGCTAGCTCAATGATGCAAGAAAAATGCCTTTGAATTCTGTCTAGGCAGATATCTTGCTTGTGAAGCAGAAATTTAAATTGCTGCAAATATTTTTTATACTTGGGCATATCTTGGATGGTTAGCACCATCCTCACTGATATTTGCTCCATTGCCTTTCATAAGCTAATATAGATAAAGGGTCTCTTTAAAATGGTTTATTCTGCCTCTGGTATTCCCTGGATCTGGGATTATAGTCCTCCAGTTCTTAATCTCCTCTTTGGTCTCGCCTTCCTGTTTGATATCTCCCTCCCATTCTTCCAACAACTTACGGATACCAACATCTCTTCCCTCCCTATAGGCATTGTAGCTTCGTTGATGAGGTGTTCTACTGATTTTCTTCCTCTTCTTGGTTCCGAGCTGCTCGGGCCATTTTCCCATGCAGGTTCCCTCCCACGTCTTCCATGCCCTCTTCCTCTTGCCGGTCGAGCCATCTCTACTTTTTCCACACACTGTTCAAAGGCACGATGAGTTATCCTCAGGCTGTGAATTTTAATACCACCTTTACCCTTGTTACTTTGCTTATCCCTAATGCTTTCGGAGACAGGCACAGGTTGGGCGACAAGCCGTTTGGGGAACTGGGTCGGTCGCGTTTCCCAGTCTTACGGTTCTCTACTCCCTTCCCGCTACCACTCATGCATAGTTCGGTTGACCCACCCCACATGCGGCCAGGCCAGAGTGACCATGCACAGGTGAACCTTCTCATTCCCTTCTGCACAGTCAAGGGTCCCCTATCATGGTTGCGCCTTCCCATTCCCCTCTGCCCAGTTAAGATATGTCACTCCTTGACTTTCCCTTATGCCTACCCTTCCCCATTGCATTGCTTCTTCCACTCCACCCACCCAGCCATGCGAATTCTCTCTGCTGCTCTCAAGGGAGGCTTCCCATCCGCTAACCAGGTCGACACTCAGGATTCTCCAAGCCATAACACTAAACCAGACAGCAACCAACCTAATCTTACAGTATTCTCCCACCTAGCCCCCCAGTTCCCCTCTCCAGGCTTCTTCTGAGCCCTCCATCCATAAACAAACAGAGTTTCCATAGCAAGAGGGATACAAGACCAAGAAACATACCCGAATTCACTCCATTGATGGCATCGACAATACCTTCACCTCCTTGCTCTAGTGCTCCAGCTCCCACCAACATTCGAAACAATGCAGTTATCACTCACCTACATCGCCTTAACTCCACAATCTATCATGCCATGCCCTCTCCCCTGTCCTTCCTTACTTGAAGCACCTCCCACCTTGTCCTTGCCATGTCTGCCACCTTTCCTATCACCTCTACCTGTATGCATGCAGGGGGCCATCGCATCCATCGCCATGAGCATGTGGGGGGCGGTGGACGGTACCCTGCCATTAATATTCACCACTGTCATGACTGCCCACTGTCCCTTCCAACCTCCAACACGCACCCCTATCAGGGTTATGATTGATTGTGTTCCCATTTTCCTAGCTTTGTTGGCGGTCTTGGCCCAAAATGTCCCCCAAGGCTTTGAGTCTGTCATTCCTAGGGTGTGGTGGCCATAATGTTTCTAGCGGACCATGTTCCTGGTTACAACCCTAATTGGCCAAGAACTCAGCTTCTTTATTCCCTTTCCTTCTTACATATCAGACCACTATATAGTTAAACTTGTGAATAAGCTCCCCTATTTCTTGTATAAGGCGATTTTTCCTCCAACTTTGGCTCAATTTGTCCCATGACGTGCCATTGTTGAGTTTCCTCACGGTGTTTGTGTCCATACTAGAATCGCCTTCCACCACCACATTTCGATAACCCATTCTTACAACTATTTGGAGTCCTTGCATAGTTGCTATGAATTCTGCCTCATTGTTGCTTGCTATCCCACACGAGTCTGCATAAATGAGCCACGTGTTCGCTTGGGTATCTCGGAATATGCCACCTAGCCCTGCTATTCTCAAGTTCCCTTTTGAGGCCCCATCGAAATTAAGTTTTATGAACCCTTCCCAGGGGTAGTGAATTGCATCGAGGAGTCTATATTCATCCTATCTGTTTTCCAGGAATTTGGGGCTACCATTTCCATTGTTAGGTTAAGTTTTCAAAGAATTCTTGCTTCTTGGGGGGGACTTGCCAATCTTCAGGGCTCCATTGATCTGCTAGTATAGTTTCCCTAATGTTTCTAACAATTCCTTCCCATACCTGTTCCTAGGTTGAGATTTTATTTTTTAAAATTCTACTATTTCTTTATTTCCATATGGCCCATAGGTTTAAACCCAAGGCCAGACCCCAAGCTCGATTCAATACTGGACTTGAGAAGATATTGTTGCACCATAGAAGGATTGTTTCCTTTATGTTGTGATAGTCTTGATCCATCCTTCCAAAGACTCCTTGCAGTTGTCCCCATTTCTGTTCCGCAAACGGGCATGAGTTCAGCATATGCTCTATATCCTCTCTGTTCTGTTGGCACATCCAGCATAAGGACGGTCCCTGAATTCCTTTCTTCTGTAGTTGGTCCCAGGTAAGGATCCTCCCTTTACATACCAGCCATAGGAAATGGGCTACCTTTGGCCACCATCCTCCCTTCCAGATTTTTTCCCAGATAAGTCCTTGTCCATCGTTACCTTGTTTTGCATTTAATGCATACGCTTCTTTGCTGGTGAAGGTTCCTTTTGTTGAATGGCCCCATCTCATAATATCTGGGTCATTCTTAATTGTGATTTGTCTAGATCCCATTTCTTTTTCGAATTCAACCCATTGCTCTGTCTCTATACCATGGCCCCAGTCTTCCTTCTTCTTCCATCTTCTCCAATTTCTTGTCCCTTGCTCTTCTATCCAGAATTGTTCAACATACTGGATGTTGTTATCATTGGTAAATTGATGTATGTCTCAGAGGTCTTTCCTATTTATAATTCATTCTCTTTCCTGCCATGAGTCTTGCCAAAATCTTGTTGTTATGCCATCTTAGATTTCGCAAAAAGCATGCAGGGTAATGAGGTCTCGATTTTGGCTTGCTAAGTTCTGTATTGCCAAACCCTTGGGTGGGTCTCTGTATCGCAGGATTTCTTCGGTTCTTTGGCATGTTATACTTTCTTGTCCATATTTATTTTCATAGGTCCCTTCCTTCCCCTAGCCATCTCCACCATAATTTAGCTCCCATTACTTGGTTTAATGTGTAAGGATCCCTGAGGCCTAACCCCCCTTCCATCTTTTTTTTTTGTCAATCCCTGCCAAGATATAAGGGCCCATTTCATTTTCTATTGAGTTCCTCCCCATAGGAAATTTTTGAAGATATCAACCATTTTGGTGCAGGCCCCCTTAGGGGCTACCATGCCTGACAGTTGGTAAATTGGTATTGACTACAATATTTTTTTGAGGAGAATTGTTTTATCGGCTAGGTTGGGGAAACGAAAGGCCCAACTTCCCAGCCTTCCCTGTAGCTTCTGGAGAATCTATTTCAATCCTACCAGTTTTCAGGAGTTTTCTGATAGAGGAATGCCCAGATATTTGGTGGGGAGGTTACTTGTACTAAACCCTAGAATCCTAGCCAGATAGTTGTTAACATTCCCTTGGGTATTGAGGAAAAAGGTATAGGATTTTTCATTGTTTATCTAGGTCCCTGGAGCCAACATGAAGGTATTCAAGATTTATTTGATTCTACGGGCTTCTCTGAGTGATACCTAGCAAAAAAGCATGATATCATCCGTGAATTGTTGGTGTGTTATTGCATGGTCATTCCCCAAATCCTTAGGGCTTTGATCCTAGACTCTTGTGCTTCCTTCTTAATGTATCTACCCAGACCTTCCGCAGCTATAATGAACAGAAATGGTGACAATGGGTCACCTTGTCATAACCCTCGAGTAGGGTTAAAGGTTTGGGTAGGCGTCCCATTCAACATGATAGAGAAGACAGGGGTGGCTATCATAGCATTGATCCAGTTGATCCATCTGGGGTTAAATCCATAGGCTCTAAGGATACTCTTTAGGTACTCCCAATTCTATCAATCATAAGCCTTTGATAGATCCAGCTTTACCATCATGCTTGCTATCTTTTTTTCCTTGAGGGAATGGAAAACTTCTTAGGAGGTTACCAACCCATCTAAAATTTTCCTTCCTTCAACAAAGCTTGTTTGCTCCGGGGATATGATATTTGGGAGAAGAGGCTTTAGTCGCTTGACTATAAGAGTAGCTATAATTTTATAAATGGCATTACATAGGGCTATAGGTTGGAATCCCTGGGGATCTTCCAAGTTCGAAGTCTTAGGGATAAGAGTTATAAAACTTGAGTTAAGATCAGAGCGTACCTTTTGGTTTTTCCTTGATTCCTCCATGACATCCAGGATCTCTCTTCCCATAAAATACTAAGTGGCTTGGTAGAATTCAGTTGTAAACCCATTCGAACTTGGGGCCTTATTTTTTTCATGCCTTTGACGATTTCTTTCACCTCATCAAGCGTAGCTACTCTCATCAACGCTAAATTTTGATCATGTGTGACCTTGTGAGGTATATTTTGGGAAATTCTTTGAATTTCTTCCATTCTATCTTCTTATGGGTCTGTTAGGAGGTCTCTGAAGTGATTTACTAAGAACCTGTCCATCTCCTCATGTTGTATTTTGTGGTTCCCCTCTTCATCTTTGATGGAGAATATTCTTTTGTTCTAGCAGTGTTGGATTATGGCCTTATGGAAGAAATGGGTATTTCACTCCCGTTCTCTTAACCAATTAACCTTCGATTTTTGTTTCCATATAATCTCTTCTTTCTTTTTCCTTTCCTCCAGCTGACTTATTAGTTGACCCTCCTCTACTGCTAACTCTTTTGATCTCCCTTCTTGTATTATTTTTTGTTTCACTTCTATCATCTTCTAGTTTAGTTGTTATTGATCCTTCATGATGTGTCTAAAGTCTTCTTTCTTCCATTTATTTATCTTCTTTTTCATTTCTTTGAGTTTTAGTTGGAATGGGGCATACATTTCCTCCCTTGATGGTCGCTCTGCGTCCACCAAGTCTCGATTTTTTAATGAGAGCTGGGTCTCTGAGCCAAAAGGCTTCAAACCTAAAGGGTCAATTTTTCAGGCTTGTTTTTAGATCCATAGTCGAATCGACCAGTGGTCTGAGCCCATTCCAGGGAGAATCGATGCTTCTATGAATATATCTCTGCTAATTGTCTACTCTGAGATTAAGAATTGATCCAATCTGGAATCAATTTGGTGGATTCCTATGATCACTTAAAAATGGAGAGATGAGAAGACCACCATCATTTCCTCATGACCGACTAGTTCCACTATATGATGATTCATTTCTCGCGAGTCTACCCATTGACCAAATTTTTTCATATACATGTATGTGTGATGATGCTATTTGTAGCACTTGGAGGGTGCACGACTCACGTGACACAAACCAGGTACATCTACATGAAACTTTTGAATCTTATTGTTAAATTATGCATAATTATTTATATTAATTTAATTTGTATTAGATTGCATTTATATTAATAATCTCATGATAATATGTAGACATAAACCATCTACTTGGGTGGGCTTATGAGGTCATCCGAGGGGGTACTTGACCAACCACACTAACCTATACCAATGCATGTTTACATGGATTCTCCTCCACCTCCACCTCCTCCTCCATCTCATAACACTCATGTGGAGGAGAGTCACTATGTACAACCACATGGACCAACAATTGAGGTAAACTCTTTTATTCTTAAGATTTCAACATTTTCTTTTTTTAAGTTTCATGCATGCTAATTAATTTGTAGACTAAATATAATTTTTCATTTATATTGTGTACACAGGCCCATATGCAAAGTGTTGTCGATGTCGTAGTTATGTGGATGCATGAGTGGGATGATGGGTATATAGGAATTAACGATGGAATTCCATTGATGTAGGCCCCAATCTTTGAGCCACACGCAGGGGAGTACCAAACCTAGATTCATCAGACCCCCATCCTAGATGACTTTCATTTTGACTTGAGTGATGTTATTAGATTCATATATGTAATTAAAAATGTCGTTCAAAACCATTTATTTACATATTTTTTATTTTGTACAAATAGTGATCTAATTAGTTTTAATTTGAATGTGTTATATTGTAGTACTATATTATGGACACTTACTTTGCGCAACATAACTCACATTGGAGTTCTAGTGGTACTTAGAGTGGATAGTTTGTATATTTTCAGCCCCATTTCATAAGGCACATTCACATGTGATACAAACTTTGTATATTTTCATACATGTTATGGATGTTCATGTAACATTTGTAATTTGTATATATTTTCATATGGAAAATTTATTGATACATTTATTATTTCAATTTATGGATTTTTATTAATCTTGTTTATGGATGTTCATTAATTTTTGAAGTTTATGGATTTGTTAAAGTTATTTCGCTAGTTTAAAAAAAAATCTATATAGTATAACTTTTATTTATAGTTTCATAGACTGAGAAAATAAGTACAATATTAAGTTATGACGCAAGTCAATTTGATACTTAATATAAACTAAAATATATGATGGTTGAATTAAAAAACACAAATAGGATTGAAATAAGTTTTAAATTCAGTTTTAAAATATGTTTGGTAAACAACAAGCAAATATTATTCAAATTTATTTCTTTTGAGGTCATCTACAAGAGCTTAGTCATAACATGATATTTAACTCATATGTATTGGAATTTAATATATACTAAAAAAAAGAAATGATATATGCATCTATAATTTTATATATAACTAAATATGAACTTTCCTAAATTTACTTGGCTATCTCATGGTTCAATTAAAAAACACAAATGAAATTGAAATAAGTTTATTAAATTTTATATATTTTGATGTCATCTACAAGAGCTTAGTCATAACATGATATAAGTACAATCTTGCTATGATGCAAGTCACTTTGATACTTAAAATGAACTAAAATATGGCATGCATCAATTTAATATTGAGCATGGAAGAAATTACAAATATGCTTCATATTGGCTTGTAGAAAGTGCCTTTTAGTGAAATCAACATGTATTCTATTACAATAATTTTAAAAATAAATTATTTGGATTCTAAAGTCATCCGTATTATATTCTAAAAAATCTATATATGGAAAATTTTGCGTCACACCCATATACCATTGCATGGCCAAGCGTTTTAAATCTATTTCAATCAATTCCTTATCTCAAGGTTCAATTAAAAAAAAAATAGAATTGAAATGAATTTTATTCAATTTTAAAAGATATCTTGTAAACAACAATATATGATAACATTTCTATAATTCTATATAATGTTATCAACTTTCCTCAATTTATCATGGTCGAGCACTTAAAAATGGCTCAATCGAGCTCTATTTTTTCACCTAAATGCGCCCTCCCTTGCCAAAAAGTGTTACCCAGTGCCATTTTTTTACTCATATGTTTTCCCTAGGTCGGCTTGGCTCTTAACCTTGTGTCATTTGATTCTATAAAAACATTAAATGAACAATACAATTATACCCAAACTAGAATAATCTATAATATGGATTGCAAACATATGAAGTTTTTTGCAATGAATGATAGTTTTAATTCACCATACCTAAGTATGTGATAAACCAAATTAGCAAGAAACATCCACTATAACATTAGTGATCGAAATTGGCATTGATGCATATATGAGTGTGGGGGGTGTTATCAGGGTGTAAAAACAGCAAAATATATATAATTAGATATTTGAAGAAAGCACACAATAATATATATCGTAATGATGGTCAAAATAATAACCTCCTCATAAAATTTTCCTCCATCTACCCACAACACATATATCTATAGCTAGTATGTTTATCAGCCTCAATTGAGCCTCGATATGGCCTTTGTTGGTCACATTCTGATGCAAAGTCAGATGGTCCAACCCCTCCCACAAAATTACTTGTTGGCGGCTCCTACTGCAACAATGATATCACATTGCAATATTGCACTAGGGTGTGAGTCAATGCGGCTATTGTCGTCTAGGTTTCAATAATGCTATGTATTACTAGGGAATGCTAGGTAGGAGGTTAGACCTTTTTCTAGGTGGGTGACGACCTGCTGATGGGTTGTTCCAATCCTTTTGTTCCTTTTTGTTGAGATCCACAACACACCCTTTGGTATTTTCCCATGTCAAATTAGTTGACATGCAGTGCTATCCTAACCAATTGTCTTGAAATGGTTGGTAGGTGCACCAATCCATACAAATGCAGTTTTCATTGACTAGTAAAGGTTGGTTGGTTCTTGGGTCAATGAACAAAGATAAGAATCTTGTTTGATATTTTTGAGGTCTCTAATCGATCTTCATTTAGACTATTTTTATAGTGTTCATAAATTCTATCCCTGTAAAAAAAAATATTGGTTAACTGGCTTTAATAATTGGATATCAATGACCCAATTGAGATTAATGAACTTGCAAGAGACGATTATGATGACTCTCTAGTGTTTTGGAGATCCTGTATTAGTGACCTCAAGGTAGCCAAGCATCCATCGTTTTCATCGTTTGGATTTATTTTTTATTGGTTGTTCTAATTTTTTGTTTGGTGATGCTGGGTTTGGGTTCTAGCTAGGTTCCATAATAACAAATTTCCCTACAATTCAATAGGGTGAATGTGTTTAGGGTATTATTTAAGCATATTTTTTTAAACCAAATTAAAAAAAAGGAAAAAATTTCATTAGAATGCTTACGTAGAATTCAAAATCAACATATGGTATTGAGTTGTCTCTAAACATAGACTAAGAAAAAATATTTTTTCCCAATGACACCTAAAAAATGTGTTGTATTGTCCCATAATATAAAAAATGGGGTCAAATATGCATAAAATAATGATCGCTCCAAACACGTTTGTGCATTATTGAGCCATGTCGAGTTGGAAACCTGGCTAGCATCCTAGTTGGAATCTCATGTCTTATTGAGCTTGAATGCCCAAAAACCTGTCCACATTCATGGGAACTCACACACATTAGTGATGGCCCCATTTCCACTTTTAGGGCCATCATCTTTGTGATGTAACATTATGATTAGTCCTTGATCTTATTAGGGATTATTTAAATGTTTATCCTTTAATCCTGATTAATAATTAATTAGTGACATAGATTTTCTTATGATTAATTCAATATTATAATTAAATGGAATTCTAATGTAATCCATTGATTTTGACTAGACATTTGATATTGTAATAATTATTATATGGAGTGTAGTTAGATGAATCATTTGACCAACTAAGGATCTTTCAAGTGGGGATATGTGAGAGAATTTTCAGATTGTATTATTTTATGATATGGTGGAGTGTAGTCAAATGGATGCTATAAAAACTCGAGGATTCTTAATTTAGGGATAGTGAGGTATGTGAGAGAGATATGAGGATGGGATCAAGAGATTTTGAAGGGGATTTCATAAATGAGGTAGATAGAAACTTGAAGGGAGTAAGTGGACACTTGGAGGGGAGAGATAAAGGGAAGGGTTGAGGTAGAAACTTGAAGGGAGTAGGTGCACACTTGGAGGGGAGAGATAAAGGGAAGGTTTGAAATGTGGAATGAGGGTCCCTCGAGGGGGTTGGGGGAGAGCGGGATGTTTTGTTTTTTTTTTTGGAATAGAGGATTAGCATGGGGGATTTTATGTTGGAGTAGAGGAAGGTAAAGGAGGATTTTTGGAAACTTGGCAACAAGATTTTGTATATGGAAGTGGATATAGTGGATCCAAGAAGGATCTTGACACTTAGTGGTTAGACACAAATACTATGGTTGTGGTTCTAGACTTGGGAAAAGAGGGCTAGGAAACCTGTGGAGGCTAAATGGGTTAGGAGGACAGATAAAATGTTCCTATTTAACAAAGTAACAGATTAAATCAAGTGGTATTAAAAGGAGCAACACAATAAAAGGGAAAAAAAATCAAATATTTTCTTGTTATTTATTAAATTCATTTAAATATAATCATATAACAAATTGTTTATACTATGCATATATGGTTAAAAGAAATATAAATATATATATAAAACAAATTTCCTTTTTTTACAAGATTGAGGCCCTACCTCACGGATATACACTAGTGTGTAATAAATCATATCTTATTTTGTGACTGAGTTTATATGACTATCTAGGATTATATATATATACACAGACACGTAATTGTTTTGAATATGTGAATGCAACGCAGTGTGACGTTAAGACGAGGGTTCCACTAATAAATGCAGTGGTGAGCATGTGATAGGTTACTTTCCATTAGATGCATGTACAATTGTGATATCCTTAAAAGGAAAGTAAGACTCATGTAATAAATTCTGTGAAGTTGTCTTCTCCATGTATTGTACAATTATAATTAAGCACTATTAATTGGGAGAAATAATAGAGAATATAACATAATAATAGAGAATATTTTATGTTATAACCATGTTTTCTTTTGGTTATTATGATTTATATTATTGTTATGGGAAGAACTATCAACGTACTTGTAGCTAGTAAAAACAAAAAGTTGAAAAACAGTAGACAATAGTAGTTAGTAAAAACATTAAATGTAGTTAGTAAAAGCATAAAAGTTGAAAAGACAATATTTTACATTATAGCCATCTTTCATTTGGGTTACTATGATTTATGTAGAATTTTACGAAAGCATTTTATATACTTTTTATTAATAAGATCATGAAAATAAAATATATGGAAAAAGCAAAAAAAAAATTAAGATTAAATATTTTTTCTTAAAACATGTGGAAAAAATGTAATCATTGATTTTATGGTTATTTTGGTAAAGATAAATGGATCACTATTGATTTTGAAGGTTTTTTACAATTTTTTATAGGGAGTGGATGTGTAGGTGTAAAACTTAAAAGTAATATAGAGACAAGTATTGTGGAGATAAACATTTAAATCTTGATTGAATTAATAATAAAAATGATAAAATTTAATTTGTTATATTGTAATTGTATTGTGCAGTGAGTTTAGGTCTTCCAACTCAAATTAGAAATTACGCTCTCAAAAAAAATGCATAAATAATTATAAGTTACATTGGTCAATTAGAAATTAACAATGCTTGATAAACAAATCATCCTTTAGTCTTGCTTTGGTAGTAACTAATAAATTGAGATGTGTGGGAAGTAACTCTTGTAAGTATATTGTTTACATCTTATGCTCATCCATTATTTATACAAAGACTTACATAAATTATCATGGGAAATAATTGACGGTGGATATGTTATTTACTTGAGTATAAGTTATTGTCAAGCTTTTTATTTTTGGATGGTTTTCCCAAAGCTTATAAGTTATTGTCAAGTTTTTTATTTTTGGATGGTTTTCCCAAAGCTTAAGACTAAAAAACCACTACAAAAACATCTAAAAATCATGCATGAGTATTGCAACAATATCCATAAATTATGGCATAAAATATGTAAGGCATTGATCCACATGGCATTATATTGTGCAAAGGATCCAATCAAACCTTCGAGTTATGGTCCAATGAAATGTTTGAATTTTTTTAATAATATTGAAAAATAAATATTTATTTTTCAAAGTTAAACACTATAATTTGCACTAGAAAATGCTAAACTAATAGTAATCCAACAAATCTATTGTTAGATTCTTGTCTTGGTAAACACTAATAATGATTCCATAACCATTTTTTAAATTTAAATAATAAGCACATAAAAACTTAATACTTACAATATAACAAGTTTATTAACCATGGATATCCACCCCCACTTTACCATGGATATTATTAACTTTTAAATAGGTTTTGTTACAATACAATGGGACAATACCGTGGCTTATCAATACCACATGGCCAAAAGCCATAACTGGCTTCACAATAAAAAAATTAAAATGTAAAATATTTTAGACATTATCCATCCTATGAATGGAGAGAGAGGGAGGGGGACTTGGAGATAGCAAATAGGTAGATTGGTTTGTTGAGTGGATTGTGTTGTTGAGATATTTTCTCAACAACAATGTCTTAGTTTAGAAACTGTTTGATCTCATGAGCACCATTTATGTAGCTTGTATTTTGGTTTTGATGTGAAATAGTCAAATAGCTTTGTGAGTAATTTGTGTACAATGTTTGCTCTTCCAATTTTCCTTTTGGTATCACAACCTCTTTAAGCTTGACTCCCTTAAGGGAGGCCCCAAAAATATGTGAGAGTTGTGATCGCTGATTCCATGTAAATATGTAGGTGTGTGAGATCAAATTTGTTTTTCAGTGAGTTTTATTGTAATCCCATGACACGTGACTCCGAGCAGATTTGACAAAAGTGACAGACAATGTGTGGGAGTGGCTAGAAAGAAAATCCCCAGTCGTCCATCATATACATTTCCTTCAGCAACATCACAATCATAAACCTAGATCTGTGAGCCGACCTTGGGAATTCAAAGAAGTCAACAGAATTCCTTATGGGTCATTTGACCTCCTCTAGTGATTTTTCTTACAACTACATTCAAGGGGATAATATGGTCACAAAAAATGTGGTAAACAAAAATTGTCAATGCAAACTCTCGAAGGCCAGAAACAATCCGAACGAAGGCCAAGAAATCATTCTCTTCTCCTAAAATGCTTCCCTCACAAAAATTGTTTGCTTACTGCTGCGACTAAATTCAATTCAGGATCTCGGGCTGCATTGATTTCCTTTGCATCATATGAGCTACTATGGATTGTGTGAAGAATTTATAGTTATGCATCGTGTGGACATTGCTTCACTACTAAGCCTATGTGGATTTTAAGCTAGCCTAAAGAAGATGTACTTCCTGTAGCAACGCATGAAAACAGAGAAATCCTTATCATCAAGAAGAGATGCTTTCCGAAGAACAATCGTACCATCGATCTTGGTAACTCCCTTCTAACATCTATGGAACAGTCGACTCATTTCTTGTTGGCAAACTTAAACCCTATTCAATTAGAATACAACAAAAATGGAGATCCCCATAAAGGCAGAAGAAGAGGGCTGGAGCTAACCAGCCATATATTGGGTATTTAATGCCTTCAGAGCAGCACGCCACTTAGTCCGATAACATGGGAGCAAGCAAATATTATTTAATGTCGAATTTGCCCGCTCCCGTGTTATCGCGTTAAATCGCGTGCTGCTCTAAGGGAATTAAATACCCAATATATGGCTGGTTAGCTCTTTCCGAAGAAGAGGAGAAGAGGTGATTATGTCAGAGAAGGGACAAGGAGACATGTCTCTGCTCGAATGACAGCGGATAGTTTCATGCTTATTAATTTTGTTTGGTTATTTGTGTAGTTTTCCATTTTGTTTGTAAAAGTGAAAAATGGTTTAATAAACATAGGAATATAATTAACTTGTGTGAGTCTATTATATCTTGATGGGTCTCGTTGTGCTTCAGGCATCAAGAGCATCAGTTACATGTTATTTTTATGAGATCCATGTGTGTGAGACAGGTCAAATTGTATGGTCAAATTTTGAACCTATTCAGTACCCAGACAGCTACCTGATAGATACATCGAGCTATGTCATTTGATAGATGGGAGTTTGTCCATAGGATGGTTCATTACTTGGCTACTTTTTCTGACAGTTACAATGAGTTATGTAATTTGACATAATAAAGTATGTCATCATTGTTGATCATGCAAGTTCATCAAATATGGTCAGAGGCGTTTATATTTTAAATGGAGTTCAAGTAACAGCTTGAAGTTGAGGTGGTGAAGAGAGAGCAATGTTTGCGAGATTCCAAAGTGGATATGAGTGTTGATGAAGACCAGTGATATAGATGTGACTATATGTGAACTATAATTTGTTTTTTTTGTATTAATATTTGTAAGAATGTAATGTAAGCATTAAAGGGGGAACTTGGATATAATGCTTACATTAGTAAATAGGTAGATTGTTGTGTTGAGTGGATTATGTTGTTGAGATATTTTCTCAACAACAATATCTTAGTTCTGAAATTGTTGGATCTCATGAGCAATATTTATGTGGCTTGTATTTTAGTTTTGATGTGCAATACCTGAATATTTTTGTGAGCAATTTGTGTACAATGTATGCTCTTCCAATATCTTTTTGGGGGGAAGGAGAGAGGGAGGGAGATAGTGATAGAACTAGAGGGCAGAGAGAGAGAGAGAGAGTTGGGGAGAGAGAGAAAGGGAGGTGTAAGGGAGAGGGAGAGAGAGAAATGAAGAGAGATAGGAGTGGAGGGAGAGGAGAGGGGAAGGGAGAGAGAGAGGGGGAAGAAAAAAATGCATAGATAAATAGAGGTAGAGACAGAGGGAGTGTCAAGGGAGAGATGGAGAGAGAGAGAGAGATGGAGGGGGAAGAGAGAGAGAGAGAGAGATATGGTATGTGTGTATATAAAAGCCAACCTAGATCCATCTTAACCCCAAATCTATCAAGAGTTGAGAGGGATCAAATCTCTTGACATACAAACCTAACAAGTTTTAACCATGACTATCCACCCCCACTTTACCATGGATATTATTAACTTGTAAATAGATTTTGTTACAATACCATGGCTTTCAAAATATTTTAGACATTATATATAATATTGATTACATAGAGTGAAAATTCTTCATCATATGGATGGAGAGAGAGAGAGAGAGGGAGAGAGGAGAGGAGGGAAGACAGAGAGAAGGGGAGGAGAGGGAGAGAGAGGGAGAGAAAGGGAAGAGAAAGAGAGATACATAGAGATGGAGGACGAGAAAGAGAAGAATAGAGGGAGGGAGATAGTGATAGAGTTTGAGGGTAGAGAGGGAGATAGAAAAGGAGGTGGGAGAGAAAGAGAGAGAGAGGAAGGAAGAGAGAGAGGACTTGAGAGAGAAAATGAGAGAGGGATTAAGATAGTAGAGAAGGAGGGAAGAGAGAGAGAGGAGAGAGGAAGGGAGAGATAGATTCAGCTTAGATATAGTATGTGTGTATATAGAAACTTACCTATATCCATCTTAACCCTGGATCTATCAAGGGTCAAGAGGGATCAAATCTCTTATCACTTTAAAAAAGGTTTATATGTCAAGAAATTTAATCCCTCTAGCACTTGATAGATCCAAGATTAAGATAGATCTAGACTAATATATTTAATATACTACCTTATTTAATCAATTTGTTATAATTTTCTTTAAAAAAAATCCCTTTCAACGTCGTTGAATATGAATACCTCACTAGAATGACCATGAAAAAGCATATTAATACATTTTATATAAATATATCTTCACAATATAAAGCAGAAAATATGAGAACATAACATTTTATATATCTATATATAATCAGACTCTTTATGTATATACATCTGTATATGAGAAAGACGACTATATGTTTCACATGGCCGAATAGACCAGTAGTTTTAAGATCGTCGGTGGGCGCCAGCATGCATTGAAGGTTTGCTGTCATTTATAAACAAAGTTTGTTTTGAAGTAAAAAATGGCAGCTTAGTACTTTTCACATGAGCGAACGTCTACTGTTCACGCTATCCGTTATCCTTGTCTACCTTCCTCTGCATTTAATTGAGGCATTGTTCCTTTTATTTCTTATGCAACGCAGCCCTCTTGGCACTCCATTTCTCCATAATGAAGAACCCGGAGAGGGATACAATGGCGAAAGCAGAGCAAACAACGGTGGCGATATCGAGGGAAGCATGCGTCCCAGAGATAGCCTCCACCGTGAACAGGTTGCTGGTCTTCTTCTTCTTGCTGCTCTCCCCGTATTGCACTTCGCTCCCTGAAGCGTTCAACGCGTATGCTGTCACGAAGTATTTTCCTTTTGGCACGTCCCTCTGCAAAGACCATGTGATGTGATGATGTTGTTCTTGATGTTTGAATTATAGGGTAACTGCTCACTGATGTCAAACTGGCACGTCTTGTCCTTCTTCAGATCGTTGTTACTCTTCCTCCACCTTCTGTCCACTTGACTCACTGGAGCGAAACACAGCTTCACCTTCACAGTCCTGTACTCTCAATCCACCCATGATGATGATAATTCGTTTACCCACCATGACACCACCAGCTGGTCTCTCCCTGCCATGGCTACTGTAATATTGTTTCAAAACCTCAGTTGAGAGTTATTACAACTATCTAACAAAGTGAGTAATGATTTGAATGAAAAGCCAGTTAACTCAACTGGTTGTGTTTAATGTTTTCCCAACTCAAATTCTTTAAATTAAACACGCTAATTTACAACATCCTTTGATTAGGTTCCATAATCTACAACATCCCTTCGATTTCTCCTAGAGATTTCCTTTAAAAATGATAATAATTTAGATGAAGTTAATACTTGTTACCATTGGGCACTGTTGTTGTTGATGAGTTGATGGTTGCTATGACTTCCAGAGTATTGGGCAAGGAAGAGAAGTGCACCCCTCACTAATCCATGCCACTAAACACGAAATCACCACTATATACCACAGTTCAAATTCAACTGCAGAGCTCATTTCTGCATAAAAGTAGCCTATCAGTTTAAATTAAATCAGATGCTTTGTAATTACAACTATAGAACTCATTAAAAAACCAAAAAAAAAGGAGAATTGAATGGTTTGCTTACCTAATGGCAGCACAAAATCCAGAGGGAACAAGTTGCAGAAAACCCAAAGTATCACTGCCTACAGGGAAACGGAAACGGGCATAGATATGCTGAAATAAACTGAAGGGTGGTCTTTAATAAGGGAGATGAAGCTCTCGGATCCCACTTCATCTCCGCCCCTCCGGATGACATTAGAGTTGGAATTGTAAGGACAAATGACTCCATCCACACCCAAGGGCTGCCTGGACTTTCCCTGGAGTGGTACGCGGCGATGAGGCTAGGATGAGAAAGCCTAAAAGTTCCAAGTTACTGGCCGCCCTAAACGTGCAAAATCAGATTCAACTACTCGCCATTTGAAGCCTCCTTAATTAAATACAACTGGAATTCGACATCAAGTCATATAAAACGGCCACGTGTTTGATTTACGAAGAAATGCTAGATGTTGCCGAAGTGGATATATTTCCGCATTTGTCAGCCCGTGTGTCATCGGTATGATGTTTGCAACTCTGAATACAGTGGTTGATGTAACTTAATCGTGGTGTTTCAAATCTAATTAACTTATAAGAAAGACGGCCTTATTGACTGTGCTGACCATAACGTAATGTAGTATTATTTCTGATAACAGTACTTGACTGAACTACTTATGTTTTGTTCTTTTTGTTATATTTTGTCATCAATTTTACTTGAAATTAGATAAAATGGAATGTGTTAAAATTTGAGTGGTTAGTTCTTAATTTTTTTTATTTATTTGCCCTATTATATTTTTTATGTTTAAAAATATGGGAAATTATAATTTTATGTTAATGTTTAAAAATATAGCAAATTCTAATTTTATGTGAGATATATTAAATTTATGATTTTTAAATATTTTATTGGAGGTAAATTATATCGAGTTTTTTAAATATTCAATGTTTTTCGGCAATACTATATATATGTTAAATAGGCATAAAAGATTTTATTGATAAAAAAAGTGTTTACAAAGAATACATAGAGATAATTGGCATCACATATCACATATACTTATAAGTGTGTAAGTTTATAAAATTATCATTTTGAAAACTTACAAACTCACTCTATCATTCTTAATTTTTTAAGTTGTAAATTTTAAAATATAAGTTAACTAGCATAGCCATGTAAACTAGGGAAGCCAGTTTTGTCTATAAGTGAGATTTTTGAAAATTTAATTTGTCTATAATCTCATAGGAATTTATTGAAATCACAAGTTTGGTAGGCGAACTCTTTACAATTGAAGTGCCCTAGGGGTTTTTGAGGGTGTTGAATCCATATATGCAATCAAAAAAACCAGTTTAAACAACACAAATCAAGATTTCAACACAATTGTTTTTGCCAACCAGAAATTCACAAGAAACTCTAAAAAATCTCACATATAGACAAGTCCAACTCATAAATGGCTCTGCCATATAAGTTAAATGACTATTAAAAGAAATAAACAACAATCCATAATAATAAGCATAAAAAATCTCATAATACCTTAAAAAAACATGAAAATTAACTAAAACACAGTTTATTAGAAAATTATAAAAATAAAATAAAATATAACTTTATTTTAAATTATTATTATTATTAATAATTATAAAATAAATTACTATAAAATTTATACATATATACATTTAGAAAAAAACATGTAACAAATCTATAAACAAGGTTTGTTACAATATTGGTCAATGCCACAGTTTATTAATATCACATGCCCAAAAAAACATTACTCATTCACATGACACTTGTTCATGTGACTTTTTTTTTTTAAGAACTAGAAAGAGCATAAAAACTTTAAATATAAATGTCAATTTTTGATTTATGACCACTTTTAAGAATATTCTAGAATACTAGTGTAACTGTATAAATTAAATGTAATTTTTTAATTAATCAATTTAATTAAAGAGGTAGAAAGAGCATACCTAATTAGAAGATAAATTTAAACTTTTGATTTATGAATACAACTAAGAATATTCTAGAATTAATGGTTGGTGAACTCTGATAGGAATCCATTCATGATAGGTATCAAAACATTTACTTCGTGATACATCTCAAGTTTCTAAAATTAAAAAAAATCACAAAAATTAATTAAATTATAAATTTGTATTAAACAATTATTATTATTATTATTATTATTATTATTAAAAACTACGTAATATATAAGTTAAATATATGTATATTTTTATAGAAGCATGTAACAATATTCTTAGTCATGGAGGTTCACATCCACTTTACCATGAAGATTATTAATGTTCCTATACTATTTCATAAAAATAGTATATTGTTCGTAAAGATCCTATATTGTTCCAGTTTTAGTTTTAGGGATGAGAGGAAAAAAAACGTTTTAGTTTTAGGGAAACCAGACCACTCTATCTAGTAATTGTTGTTTCTGATACATCATATTCATTTATTGGTACTAGTTCTATCTTAACTTATGTGTAAAGAGGATTGTTACAATATCATGGGTCAATATCATGGCTTATTAATATTGTGTGCCCAAAAAAACCATAACTCAATTTATATAGAACTTGTTCATATGGCATTTTTTTAATTATTCAATTTCATTAAAAAGGCAAAGAGAACCTAACTATTTGGAGATAAATCTCAACCAATGATTTGTGAATACTACTAAGAATATTCTAGAATACTTCGTGAAGGTTAAATACCTACCATTACCATCCACCATTACCTACCATATAAATTAAATGGATGATAAACACCAATAGGAATCAATTCATATTAAGCATCAAAACACTTAAAAAAGCATCAAAACTCTTTGTTTTAAATTATTATTATTATCATTAATTATAAAAAGAATTGATATATAAGTTAAAAATATGTACATTTAGAAAGACATAGAACAAGATTATTTTTTTTTAACAAGATTAGTTAGATGATATATTACCAAAAAAGGGTGTAGAGCAATCTCCAATTACATTCAGCTATACAGCGATGGTAGACTAAGCAACGAGACGAGAGCACAATCAATTACATTCAGCTATACTGCGATGGTAGACTAAGCAACGAGACGAGAGCACAGTCCCTTCTCCTGTGCTTAATTTCCAAACTTCATAGATTCTTTTAACTATTCAAGAATAGTCGTATGTATTAACCTACTAAGAAAACAAATTTACATAACATAAATTCTCATTGGGTTTATGGCTTGTTGACTGAGTGTTCTTGGGTTGATTTAGTTATGTTGTTGTTGTCGGTTGAGTTTTCTCCTTCATTGCTTGTAGTGTTGCTCCTGTAGTGTTTTACTGCTTCCTGCATATGCTTGCACTTGGTTTTCACATCATTTATCTCATGTTGTTGCACTGCCATATTTTGCTTCTGAAAGTTGTACTCCATTCTCATTTCACTTCTTAGATCTTTGAGAGACTGTTGCAGCCAATGTATCATGACCTTGTTTCCTTTGCATGCTGGGCATGAGTCGTTCCTAGTTGCCTTCTCAATGGGGTTAAACTCCATCTGACTGTTGTTTCCCCTTGCTTTGTTGTAGCTGCCTGCGCTCCCTTGATCCATCGTTGCTCCGATTTGGTGGCCTCTATTCTGAACTTTTTGTGTTGCTATGGATATTGTCGTTGAGATAGATAATATGAGAGAGGGCCTGAGGTTGTGAAGAGGGGAAGAGGGGAAAGTAAAATGCAACTGTGAAACTCTGCGATAAGAGCTAGATGAGGGAAGGTAATGGCTGTAGGAGCTGAGAGCAAATGAGGACATAGAACAAGATTATTAACCATAGATATTTACACCCATTTTATTTTGGATATTTTTAATTTGTATATAGGTTTTGGAACAATACCACAATTTATCAATACCACATGCCCAAAAAACCATAACTCACTCGTATAATATTTATTCATATGAAATTTTTTAATTAATCAATTTAATTAAAAATATATATAACTAATTTAATAACAAATCTCATCCTTTAATTTATATAACTCTTATAAATATTCCAAAAAATTAAATCTTACCATTCAATTAATAATATTAATAATTCTAAATTCTAAAAATTCTATTTCAAAATACACATACTTATTAATATAAGTAACATTTATATACTTATAAACTTGTACTTAACATAAGTGAAATTAGATCAATTTTAAAAACAAAATATATGCTATACATACTTCTTAAATACACCTGGTATAAATTAGATTTCTCTTATAAAAATTAGAATTTTCATATAATTTATATATTTATATAATTTTGTTTTTTATTTAATTTCTCCAAAATATATAAAAAGGTTTATATTGATATTATAAAATTTTAATTTAATTATCAATAATTAATAAACGGAAGTTAAGGATTTAAGTTCTACAAAATTTTCACTGAATATTTTTGATAGTGGTGATGATCAAGGTTGAGATTTATGTCAAAAATAGTTATGTAAGTTCTTTTCAATTTAATTAGGACTACCATTAAATTAAGCATCAAAACACTTAACTCATGATACATCTCGAATTGCCAATATTAAAAAATATAATAAAAACTAACTAAATTATAACTTATTATGATTATTATTATTGATTCAACACTAGAATCTTTTTGAATGTCTAATTAGTTCTAGGTCTTTGGCAAAACCCTACCCTATGTTGTCGTCGACTGCCCTGTTGCTCACACCATCTCTACAATTCTTGTTGCCATGGTCAGCGTTGTAGGAGGGATCAAAGGTACTTCCTATATGAAAGTTATAGCAGGGTACCATTGCCCCATTCAATCAGCTAATCCTCGCCAGGATGACGTCCCAAAAAATCTAGTCTTAAATAAAGAACAAGGATCCTTAAGGCAAGTTTCAACCTTTTGGAGCCTTCCAAAAGAAACCATAGATCCAAAATTTGAGGTACATTCTAATTGAATTGGGGAGTACATTCAGTACATTAGAGATCATGCTTTAAGTGGCAAATTACTAGGCATTTTGCCCTTGGAAAAAACCCTCACGTATTATATTCAACACAAGTGGAAGCCAAAGGGACAAGTCAAAATGGAGTTGGGCAGAAAAGATTTTTTCACCATTATCTTTGCTAATGTGCAATATCACATGAGGGTTTTTAAAAATCGCTCATACTTCTTGAACTCTATAAGGTTATATCTTAGGTTTTGGATGAAGGCATTTGTTCTAGAAAAAAGAGGATTTTATGGAAGCCCTAGTTTGGATTTGCATGTACTCCTTTCCTAGAGAATTATGAGATGAAGAAACATTACCAAGCATTGTAAATGATCTAGGTCATTTTTTTCGAAGTCTTGGAAGCCACTAAACAAGTATATATGTGTATCAATGAGTGTGCATGTGTGTGTGTGTGTGTGTATTATCATGCTGAACTTTGGAATGAAATTTTGGACTATGAACAAATTTTGTTTTTCTATTGTAGATGTCAAAGTACATGCAACTCTATAGAAATTTCACCATCCTGGTTCTTGATAGCACTCCAAAGCAAGGCCAAGCTACAAATCATGATGGCTTGTCTAGACTAATTTATCATCATCATGGCCCAAGCCTCCACTCTCATAGATGGACTCTAGAAAAACTCCTTTTTACCTGCAACAACTTTAGACCACCTGCAATTCTCAAATACCCAACCCCTCCTTTGAACTTGTCACACCGAGAGATAGACATGCCCGATACTAGAATTTTCAAAAAAAATCTATGAGGCTCCTCATGTTGCCTCCTCACAAATCCCCAAACCTAGATCATGAGGAACCCTCAGAGAAACATTCCAAGTTTTTTCACAATAATGAGGGAACAAAAGAAATATATTTAGAGACTCAATCTCCCAAGCATTGTTAAGGCATCAAAAGATAAAGACCCAAATTCACTCCCATAGCATCAAGTCAAAATGTTAAGCATAGTTATTCTCAAATCAAGGCAACAAGCCCAAAAGGTGTCAATAGGACAAACGTGTGTCAATCCTTTAGGGGTCCATGCCCAACCTATGAAGCAGATTACAAAGAAGCATAATGATGAGAAGAAAAAGGGTTGTAAAATAAATCAACAATTTTTGGAAGCACTAGGTGACATTCTTGTTAACTTGGATAGAATAAAGTTGATCTCAGAGGTTTACCCCTCCACCAACTCATCTCCCCTATGAAGATAATCTCTTGGAATATTAGAGGTGTCAATTGCAAAGGAAAGCAAATGCTTTTCAAGGAAAAGTGTCTCATGGAACATCCAACCTTCTTTATGATTAAAGAAATTAAAACTTCGTGTGAAGTTGTATGCAAATTGAAAAGAAAATGGGGTTGAATTCTAATCAATAGTTATTGATGCCTAAGGTCAATTTAAAAGTATGATTATCATCTGTAAATCTTAATATGTATCCATCATTAACATGTTTCTTATTTTAGGATTCTTATTATGCATATTCATCTCATAGTATTGTCAAAAACCCATTTTCTTTCAAACATCTATGGCCCTTCACTTCCCAGAGATAAGCTACATTTTCTTAACTCCATTAAGAAGCTAAGTATTCTCATCTCCCTAAAATCTTAGATCTTGGGGTGTTTCAATTTGATAAAATCTTCAGAAGAAAAATGGGCGGTGTTAGAATTTTATAAGCAAAATCCAGCCTCTTCCAAGATGTCATGGATTCTTCTCATTTGTTTGACCTCAACACCATTAGTGGCACTTATACTTGGAACAAACAAAAAGGTGGATCCCAACCCATAGCTTCAAAGCTGGATAGGTATCTCATCTCTATCAAGATAAATTTTCATGGAGGCTTCCATCCTTCGTAGTCAAAGCACAAATCATTGGCGCATCAAACTAGACATTGAAATCAAGTCCCACCCCAAAAATAAGCTTTTTTGGCAAGAGTGTTTCTAGCTCCAACATCCTACTTCCTAATCCATCATCAAGAATTGGTCGGACAAGCTGGCCAACTTGGAAGGATTGACCATGTTCCACGTATAAAGGAAGCTGAAGCACATTAAATATCAACTCAAAACTTGGAATAAGGAAAATTTCTAGAACATTGCTTAGGAAAAACAAAACTTGGAAACCCAAGTGGAACACATCCAACAGGAATCCATTCACCAAGGAAGATTGAAGGACTTCATAAAAGAGGAAGCATGCATTCTCACTCTGCTTGAAGAAAGAAGAAAATATGAAGAACTGCTTTGGCAAAAAAAATATAGAATTAGATCGATGAAGGAAGGACAGTGAGATATTGCTTCCATCCACAAAATGATGCTTCAACGTTGACACCACAATCATATTCCTTCCTTAAAAAACTAGATGGGTGTCAAGGTTCAATATCATGAGGACATGGCTAATGTGTTGGTTCAATATTATAAAGAGATACTATCTGACCTCTAGTTGGACGGCTTGGAGGCTATACACAAAATAGTTCAACATATTATAACTCGGTTACAAAAGAATAGAACAAGGATTTCTTAAGGGAGATCTCTATCAAAGAAGGGGAAGAGGTAGTAAAGTATATGGCCCGAAACAAGGGCCTTAGATTAAAAAAATTCACTACTAACTTTTTTTAGGTGTGCTAGTCAATGATTAGATGTGATATCTGGAAAGCGGTGGAGGAACCAAGGAGATCAAAAACCATCATAAAAGTTGTTGGCGCTACCTTCCTTACTTTAGTTCCCAAAAGCACAAACTAGTGACTTCCTCCCATTGCTTTGTATATGTAATCTACAAAGTCATCACCAAAATAATAGTGAATCACCTCAAAACCATGGATTCTTTGCACCTTTGGATTTGACATTGACTAAATTTGTGGGGTCGGGAGCCTTATCTCTTCAACCTTCTTATCTATTTTACTAAATAGATCACCTAATGCACCCACTTTGGTCTCTTGTGGTATCCAACAAGGAGATTTGATGTCATGTTTTGTCTTTATTATAGTGGCAAAGGGTCTCGATTGGACATTCAATGCAGAAATTAAGGAGATTCTTTTGGAAAAGATTGTGTCTATTTGGTGACAAGTCACACCAACAATTTGTGGATGATATGTTGGTTATGGACATTTCAACTATTCAAGAAGCCAAAGGATTTTTTCAAATCTTGAGGACTTCTCTCTTACATGAAGAATGTAAATAAACATAGCTAAATCTCATATTTTTTCTTTTATATGCCTTTGGCTTTATAGAAACATATTGCAAAGATGTTTGGTTTTTGGCAAGAGTTTGTGGCAAGAGTTTTTAATGTATTTGTGGCTAATAAGATCATAAAAAATAAGAAAAGATTATTATTGAAAAGGAAGAAAATGAAATAGTAGAAAGCAATAAAGCTTTTCCTTATGCAATAATCCATTCTCATGAGGGCTTAAATTAGAGCAATGGGGGCTCCTTCGAGTCGGTGATGGAACATGTGGGCACCTAGAGAGACCATATTAAATGGTTTCATAACGTACACATATAAGAGGATTAAGCCCATGTCCACCTCTTTATTTTCAACGCCCACCATATTAAATGGCTTCATGACCTATGCACAACTTTTCCCCACTAAGAGCTCACTTGGCATGCCCGTAAAAATGTAAAATCCCACCTTCGAATCCCCAATTACTTGCCTTCACTTATAATCCTATTATTAGTATTCATGAACTAACCCTAAAATGAAATGTTTTAAATCTCAAAATATTAATAAAATCTATACAAATTTTGGATATGGGAAAAAATGTTATTATTAATATTTTTTTATATTTTTTTAAATTAATTATATAATTTTTGCAATAATTATTAAAACTACTTTATATTGTTTAGAGTTATTTTTAGAATTATTTTTAGATATAAATTTTGCGTAAAAATGTGAAACATTCAGTTTTTTGAAAGGACATTCCACCTTTTGTCGCGAATTAAAAAAGCTATAAAAAAACTACAATTTTGATTTAAAAAGAAAAGATTTTCACAAATAACTTTTGAGCCAATTGAATAAATTAAAATAATTAAATAAAAAATCATTGTAAAATATATTACAATTTATTTGGTTAAAAATAATAAATAAATGTACAAACCAATAAAGATTTGAAATATGAAACATGAGGTAGAAAGAAAAGTATTTAAAGTTTATAAAATTGATAGAGTACACGTTTTATGTCTATGGATTTGAATTGAATCATTAAATCATAAAATACCAATGAATATCTATATATAACATCAATGAACGATTTTAAATTAATAAAAAGCTCCAACACCCTTTTATGATATTTTGTTGTAACATTTTATAAAATTTTAACTTTATAAAAAGTTTAACAAATTTTTAATATAAGTTTTACAAATTTATAACACTATCTTATATAATAGATCTTACAGTCATTGAATATTCCTAAAATTTATGAATACATCACTGAAAAAGTTAATGAAAAGAAACCCTAATACATTTTATACAAATATATTTGTAAAACTATAATGCATAGCCAAAGAAATATGAGACCACCACATATCTCTGTATCTATAAAAGGCCGACCTAGCCCTCTCCATGGCCGAATAGACCGGTACTTTTCAAGTTTGTCGGTGGACGCCAGCATGCATTGAAGCCTTGCTCTGATTTACAAACAAAGTTTTGACTTGTTGAAGTAAAAAATGACAGCTTAGTGGTTTCCCGTCTACTGTCCATGCTATCCGTTCTCCTTGTCTACCTTCTTCTGCATTTATTGAGACATTGTCCGTTTTATTCCTTCTGCAACTCAGCTTTCTTGGCACTCCATTTTTCCAGAATGAAAAACCCGAAGAGGCATACAATGGCGAAAGCGGAGCAAACAACTGTGGCGATATCGAGGGAACCATGCCTCCCAGAGATGGGTTCCACCATGAATAGGTTGCTGGTCTTCTTCTTGTTGGTGCTCTGCCCGTATGCCACTTCTTTCCCCAAAGGGTTCAATGCGTATGCTCTCACGAAGTAAATTCCTTTCGGCACGTCCCTCGCCACAGTCCATTTGATGGTGTTTTTCTTGATATTTGAATGATAGGGTTGCTCACTCATATCAAACTGGCACGTCTTGTCCTTCTTCAGATCCTCATCAGTCTTCCTCCATTGTCTGTCCACTTGACTCACTGGACCGAAACACAGCTTCACCTTCACAGTCTTGTATTCTGAATCCTCCCATGAAGATGATAATTCTTTTACCCACCATGACACCACCAGCTGGTCTCTCCCTGCCATGGCCACTGCAATATTGTTTCAAAACCTCAGTTCAGACCTATTCCAACTAAATAACTAGCAAAGTAAAATAATTTTAATAAAAAGCCAGATAACTCAAGTGGTTGTATTAAATATTCCATTTCAAATTCTTTAAATTAAACCTAACAATTTACAACATCCTTTGATTAGGTTCCATAATTAGATTTCTCCTGAAGTTTTCCTTCAAAAATTCTAATAATTTAGATAGAGTTTATGCTTCCTACCGCCGTTGGGTAGTGTTGCTGTTGATAAATTGATGGCTGCTGTGACTTCCAGAGTGTTGGGCAACGAAGAGAACTGCACCCCTGCAGTAGCCCACGCCACTGAACACGAAATCACTACGATACACCACAGTACAAATTCAAGCATAGAGCTCATTTCTGCATAAATCAAACCCATCAGTTTAAATTAAATCCGATGTTTGTAATGTCCAAATTCTGAAAAGAAAAAGGAGGAAAATTGTATGGTTGCTTACCTAACAGCAAAGTAAACTCCAGAGGGAACAAGTTGCAGAAAACCCCACTTATCACTGCGTGCAGAACAACAAAACTGGAATTGAATGCATATGCCGAAATGAATGGACATGTTGCAATGGCATGGAGGGTGGTCCTTTTTTAAGGGGTCTGAAACCCTCGGGTCCCATTTCATTTCCGCCCTTTCGGACGACCAAGATTCTCTTGAACAGTTAACTTGAGAGTTGGAATTGTGAGGACAAGTGACTCTATCGCCACCCAAAGGCCGCCTAGACATTCCTCGGCGTGGTACGCGGCGAAGAGAAAAAGATGAGAAAGAGAATGAAAGGCTAAAACTCGCAAGTTACCAACGGCCCCAAACGTGCCAATTCAGATCCAATTACTCGCCATTGAATACAACTGGCCTTCAAATTCGGGCAAGTGTTTGGTGACGCGTAGTGCAGGGAGACTACGTTTTCTTTTTGGAAAATAATGGAATTTTTAATATGATTTTAATTAAATTTAGCTGAAATTTTTAGAAATTTCGCTTATAATGGTTAATTACTTTATAATTTTTTTATTTTTGATAGTAATAATCTATTTCCATTATAAAAAAATATTCAATCATTATTAATTTCAATTTTTTTAAAACGAAACCAAATTCCTTAAAAGGAAAAAAAAACCACCCAAACGAAATTATAACCTAAATAAAACCAAATTATAACCTCGCCAACGCCTTCAATGAAATCCTGTCACGTTTTCGTTTTCGGGTTCATTAACCATCACAGGGCACACGACCAAACCTGAGAGCGTGGTAAGAGAGATGGTGTGTTTCGCAAACAGTGTGTTCACGTTGGAGCAGTGCATTATATGTAATGGTGTATATTGCATTGCTTGTAACTGCATATTGTTCGTCTAATATATCTGCTGTTAGTTATATTGCGTGAGTGAGGTAAATGTGATGTTTGCAATTTAAATACAGTGGTTGATTGATGTAATGGCATATATTATAATCTATATAGTATTTAATGCATTGCTTTTATACAGTATTTGATGTTTCTCCGATGTTGTGAGGTAAATATGATATTTTCCATTTAAATATAGTATTTGATGTTTCTCCTATCTTGTGAGGTAAATATGATATTTGCAATTTAAATATAGTGATTGTGTTAATATATTTTATTATAAATATTTATATATGGGTATTTATAAATGTTTATTTAATTGTTTAGTGATTTTTTTTTATTAGAGTAAGAGGAGGGTAGATTTAGGTGGGAGTGGAATGAAATTTTGAAGAGGTTTTTAATTGGGTTTTAAACTCACATTAAAGGATTCAAAAAGTAGTATTTAAGCTTAATGATTTTACATTGGCAAATGGCAAATGAAGAGGTTATTTGAATTGGTTTTCGAGGATAAACAAGTGGAAAGGTATAATTTGTTTAATTCTTTCGACGACATCAAGAGGATGCTAAGCTCTACTTAAGGTTGGTTTATGTGGAAGAGTATATTCACTGTGATTGGGACACCACCTCTTAGATTGAGAGTGTTGACCTTGGGCCCATCTCTTCCTTTGAATATATGAATGATGTTTATGCTTATTAGTTTATTTAGAATTCTGCCATGTTTTATGATGATTTCCCAACATAAACACTCTTTTTGTAATATGAAACTATTTAAATTGTGCTTTTATACTCTCAAATAAACATAGAAAGTTTGGAATATAGGTATTCCTGTATTAAAAAAAAAACAAAATTCCTTTACTAAATTATTTTGATAATATAAACTACTTTAATTTACTAAAAAATATATATACATTTTATAATTTTATGAATATCTTTATCTAAGAGGTGATTTTAATTTACATTGAAAATAATAAAAATGGAAATTCAAATACCACAATATACTCCTAAATGTAATATACTTCATCGACAAAATCCTCCTAATTTATAATGATCTTTACAAATTTTTTATTTTCTTTTCTCGAAAATTGTTTACACCGACTATGTTTCTTTAGGAGGTGATTTAAATGGATATGGAGTATGTTCTCTATTAAAAAAAATATAATATAATAAAGATAATAAAAATAGTGTTCTTAAAATGATTCATGGTTTAAATTCAATTTTAAATTTTGTTATTTATAAGTAAATATATTGTTATTTATAAATAAATATAATTGTAGAAAAATTATTATTAGTAAATTTAGTTATGAATATAGATTAGTGTAACTAATATTTAAACTTAATTATAAATATGGATTAATGTAATGCATATTAAATGTAATTCTTAAATGATTTTAATTATTTAATTAAAGTTAAAAAATACACACAACACATGATGTATTATATATTTAAAGTCATATATTCAAAAAAAAATTACTTTAAAAATTTACTATTTCTCACTTCATATATGAAAAGTTAATTTTAAACCAAAAGTTTGATATAACATTTTCTTAATTAAAAGATAATTGAAAGAAAATAGTGAATTGAAGTCCCACTTCAAAGCACCTTTCATCATCATAATTTGCATTTAGGGGAGTTTGTGATAAGTACTTTTCCACATATAATAGGAATTTCATCATTACTTATTGAAGCATTAAGTTAGAACAATTTATTAGGAATTTCATCATAGAACAATTTAATGGGAATTTCATCATTATTTATTGAAACATTAAATTAGAATTATCTAGTCTATTTTTTATATTTTCTAATCATTTTAATAGATTTATAAAATATTAAATAAATTTATATTTTTAAAATGTACATATTTATCATACATATTAAATATTTACGTGGAAAGCCAAACTCACTAAAATATGCATGGCCATTAGAAAAATAAAGATAGATTTTTGAATATAATGTGCAATGCATATAAATAATATAAAACTAAAGTAATATGCATTTTATTCATTAAAATAAACTAAAAAATAGCATATTTAGGATTTTTAGGTTAAAATAGATTTCAAATAAGAAAATGTATGCATACCCTAATTACAAAATAGTTTTCATTTTTATACAGGGGGTTAAGAGAGAAATATTGTATTAGCTAATATTTAATTTATAAACATCGTATTAAAAATGATTTTGGTAGAGATGCATTATTGTAAATGGAATAGATGAAGATATATACACTTCTATATGTATCGAAATCAACATTAAAAAATAATAAATCCCTTTCGTTTACTTTTTCCAATTTAGGTTTGATATGTTTTTTATTGTTTTCCCAAAAAATTAAAAAATATTTTAAATATTTATTTTATTTTTATAATTTTTATTTTTCTCACATTTACTATCTTTATTTTTTTTTTCATTATTATTATTGTTGTTATTATTATTATTAATTTTGGGTTTCATTAACTTATATTATTTATCTTATTGTAAATGAAATATTATTTTCTTTAATATGTTCAAACAAATAGTCAATAAATTTATATTAACATTGATTGTGTGAGTTTATCCATTAATTTATACTTAATTAATTTAATAAACATTTACATAAAATGAGTATTTAAAATAGAAACTAACATATTAATTTAGAATTAATTAATAACAAAAAAATTAATCAACATAGTATATATTAATTTAGTATATATATGTATGGCTTTTTTTAGATTTTTATTATTATTTATCTCTACATTTCAATTTATTTATTTTTTTTTATGTTTTCCTTATTTTTCCCTTATTTTTTTAATTCATTTCTGCACATTTATTGTTTTTTTATACATCTTTATTTTATTCTCTTTACTAATTTTTACTATTTACTAATTTTTCATTATTTTATCTAAATGTTATACTTATTCTTATTCCATTGTTTTCTATTTTATCTTGTTATTCTTATTGTTCATATTTTACTATCAATATTTCATTGTTTTGGTCTTTGTTATCTTTATTACTTTAGGGAGTTTGTTCATAGTCTTTATTCTTATTCCATTGTTTTCTATTTTATCTTGTTATTCTTATTTTTCATATTTTACCATCAATATTTCATTGTTTTGGTCTTTGTTGTCTTTATTAGTTTAGGGAGTTTGTTCATAGTCTTTAGAAGGTTATTAGAACTAGATAGGTTGACAGATATTCTCTAATTAAGTAGTTTCATATATCGATTTGTGGTTGAAATATTTGCTTAACCAAGTTGATTGTGTTATGAATATTGATCCTCTATCTTCATAACTCAAAGGTTATTTGATTTAGTTAAGTTTGAGAGATATTCTCTAACTAACTAGTTTTGTGTATATTGGTGTGTGGTTGAGAGATTTTCTCAACGCAGCTAATTGTGTGATGAAGATTGTTTCTCATGTATTTATATTGTAACAATATTTGATTATAAAAGTGTTATCATGAAATTTTAATTTTACCATGTTGATATTTTAAGTGCTAGGTTTCATTAACTTTTAATATTTATCTAACAGTAAAGAAAACATTATTTTCTTGTTTTAAATGTTAAACTAGTGGACAATATGTTTATATTGAATTTAATTTTGTAGGTTTATCAATTAATTTCAATTTAAATAATTTTATCAATCTCTATCCTAGAACAACTATTTTCACAAAAATTGAACAGTGTAAAAAATAATTTAGCAGGTTATCTTTTGATAAAAAGCAAAAAAAAAAAAAAAAAACAAAGTTTTTGCAATATTTTTTCTGAGAAGCTCTGTTGCAACTGAGTGAGCATGGAAGTGAGTATTTTATTTTTAATTTACAAAGGATATGTACCAACTCTATGTTGAACATGGAAGTAATTACACATATCCAGTCTACACAACAAAAACAAATATTAAAAAAAAAAAAAAAACATTTTTAATGTGGAGTTTAAATAAAATAATATTAGGAAAGAAATTAATTACATATAGAAAGATTTCATATTTTATCTTCTTACTTGTGAACCTGAATTACATTAATGCTTAAATATTGAATTACATGATATGTGATTTTTTTTTAAGCTTGGCACGTCCTTCATTTTCTACTTATAAACAACAAATTTACACCACTTATGTGAGATAGGTGGCCTTAACTTGCCCAGTGGGAAACCAAGTCTGTTGGCCACCTATCCTCATTATACGCCATCCAAAAACAATATAGTATCAACCCTTTTAATCAAGCTAGATAAGTTTTAGTTTCATGGTAGGACTCTATATGTCTATCTATCATAAGCATGCATATTTTAAAAGTAAATTCTACTCGTAAAAACAAAAATATCCCAGATTAACTGGATATTCCTAATGCTCTTCTGAAGTTGACTCGAGCAGAGCCGGGTCGTTGCCAGAATCACCAAGCTTCTAAGCTAGTTCGATGATGCAAGGGATGTGCCTTTGAATTTTGTCCAGGCGGATGTCCTACTTATGAAGCTTAAATTGAATTTGCTGCAAATATTTTTTATAGTTGACCATATCTTGGATGGTCAACGCCATCCCCACTGATGTTTGCTCCATTGCTTTTGCCATTAGGCTCTTCATAAGCCAATATAGATAAAGGGTCTGTTTAAACTAGGTTATTCTGCCTCTGGTATTCCTGGGATCCGGGATTACAGTCCTCCAGTTCTCAATCTCCTCTTCAGTCTCGCCTTCCTATTTAATTTATCCCTCCCATTCTTCCAACAACTTACGGATACCAGCATTCGTTCCCTCCCTGTAAGTCGTCGCAGCTTCACTGATGAGGTGTTCTACCGGTTTTCTTCCTCTTCTCGGTTCTGAGGTGCTCGAGCCATTTGCCCATGCAAGCTCCCTCCCACGTCTTCCACACCCTCTTCCTCTTGCCAGTTGGGCCATCTTCGCTTTGTCCACACCATGTTCAAAGGCATGATGAGTTAACCTCTGGTTGTGAATTAGATACCACCTTTAACCTTGTTCCTTTGCCTATCCCTAATGCTTTCGAAGACTGACACAGGTTGGGTGACAGGCCGTTCAGGGAATGAGGTCGGTTGCCTTGTCCTATCTTGCCATTCTCTGCTCCCTTCCCACTGCCACTCATACACAGTTCGGTTGACCCATCTCGCACGCGGCCAAGAAAGCCCATGCATAGGTGAACCTTCCCATTCCCCTCTACCCAGTAAAGGGTCCCCCTACATTGTTGAGCCTTCCCATTCCCCTCTGCTTAGTTAAGTTGTGCCCATCCTTGGCTTTCCCTTATGCCTACCCTTCCCCATTGCAATGCTTCTTCCACTCCACCCAAACAATCATGTGAATTCACTATGCTGCTCTCAAGGGAGGCTTCCCATCCACTGACCAGGTCGACACTCAGGACTCTCCAAGCTAGAACACTAAACTAAACAACAACAAACCCAACCTTGCAGTAGTCTCCTCGGCTAGCCCCCCAGTTTCCCTCCCCTGGCTTCTCCCAAGCCCTCCATCGATACATAAACAGTGTTGCCATAGCAAGAGGGTTGGAGGACCAAGAAACATACCCAAATTTGCTCCACTGATGTCATCGACAATACCTCTGCCTCCTTGCTCCAGTGCTCCAGCTCCCACCAACGTTCGCAACAATGTAGTTATCACTCCCCTGCACTGCCTTAACTCCACAATCTATCATGCCATAACCTCTCCCCTGTCCTTCCTTACCTGCAGCGCCTCCCACCTTTTCCTTATCATGCCTGCCACCTTTCCTACCACCTCTGCTCGTATGGATGTGAGAGGCCACCACACCCATCGCCATCAGCGTGTGGGGGGCAGTGGAGAGTACCTTGCCATTAATCTTCATAACTTTCATGATTGCCCGCTATCCTTTCCAACCTCCAACACACACCCCAATCGGGGTTACATGATATGTGATATTAAAATAATATCAATAACAATAAAATTTCAATATTCAAAATTATTTTGCTATTATATATATGATGATGTGATAATCAATGTTGAATAAAACACACACACATATATATAGTGCATAATTAAATGTAAAAAAAAAATCGTATTTGTTAAAAGCACATGTGATAACTGAGTTTCTATCTCTTTTAAAAATAAAAATAAAATAATCACTAAATATAAATGTGTGTGTGTGCCCGTGCTATAATAAAAAACGAAATTAATATACATGTTTGGGTGAACCCACAAAGTTCGTTTACATCTTTTGGCAAGCACGTGGGGTGGAAGGGGAAGAAAACCAACTAAATTGAGTGCTTTTCAAGTGCTCGATTGAGCAATATTTTATCCCTCAGTTGAGATATTTGAGTGCTTAAATTTTTTCAATTAAGGTATAAAAAAAGCCATTGATCGAGGTGATGTCTAACTCACGACTACTTAAGCACTCGATCAAGCTATTATTTCAAAATTCCATCCAAACCATAATGGCATGGAATATTTAAAAAAATGCTTAGTTGATCCTTTTTAATTTATTTAAATTCATTGCGAGAGTATGCACAATCACTTTTTGCACATACTACATACATAATAGCTCAACCAAGGAGAACACAGGTTGTAAAAACAACTGTAAATTGTCTAGTGATCAAGGTAGGTTTTTTGCCATTGTATGCTTCTTATAATTTTTTTTCTTGCAAATGAAAAATGCATATACAAAACTTGTTAATTTCTTAATAAATTAATTAATTTTAAATGAAAACCACCACAGGAAAAACACCACAAAAATCCACCATTGAAAACCACCATAGGAAAACCACCACATAAAACCACCATTGAAAACTACAAATAAATTTTTTAAATAGGTTCCATGCATGGCCAAGATTGTATATGTTTCAATGACAATATTTATATTTTTTTATAAAAGTATTTTTTCCACAAGATATATCTCATAAAATATAGTTATTTAAAAGTTGAAAGTTTTATGAGAAATACTTTTCTATGTTTTCTTAGTATCTTGAGAATTTCATGATATGAAATTTTTCCAAGTGAAAAACTTAAATCAAAAACCTTACAATGACTCATTTGAAATTAATTCCCAAACTAGTCACAAATCATAAATTCCATAGGCTATATCCTAGAGAGGGTAATGAGCTAGATCATTACATTTTGACCACATTTACCTTAATATTTGTTCTTAGTCTCCCAAAAATACTACTAGCTAAAATTATCAAGAAACAAGTTATAGTAAAAATGCTAACTATATATCACTATAATAAACTATTATCAATTATAAATGATCACATTTAACTAAAACTAGCCTCGATCCATCTAACACCGAATCTATCATGCGTCGAGGGGGATTAAACCTATCGAGATGCAACCCTTGACAGGTTTGCACCTCAAGGGATTTGATCCCTCTCAGTGCCTGATAGATCCGGTGTTAGATCGATCTAGGCTAGTTCCAATTGCAGGCAACAATGTCACATTTTCATATTATCATTATTATGTATATTTTTGAGATGTACATCATACTTTGAAATTTACATGATTAAAAATATAAATAGTAACAAATGATATCAATGAAATGATGTTTATTGATCAACAAAACGAAATAGTTAGTATATTGAATAAAAAATATACTAATCATATCATTTAGATGTGATATGAAGAAAATATTGGGAAACACATAAATTAGTTAGTAATTGATATTAATCTCTCTTCTTCTACTTTTCTCTTAGACACATTGGCACAATTTTCCATCTTTCCATATTGATCATATAGAAAAGGAGGTTTATATCAAAGACCATCCAAATATTTAACTCGAGATATTGTAGTAAAATTGGGACCTTGTCGATTTGTCCTTCCAATATTAATACTTGTCTTCTCTAGTGTCAATCCCTGAGACTTGTCAATGTTAATCCCCAAGCAAGCCTCAATGGAATTTGTCTATTATGACCTCTTTTAATAGTTATAATAGGAATAGTATGAGGGAATAGCTCATCCCATGGAACTCCAACATAGTTATCAAATTTTACAAAAACATATGTTGGAATATTAGGAGGGGTTGTTCCAGTATTATAAATAATATCTTTAACTATTCCAAGGGCACCATTGACAAGTCTTGCATTAGCCCATAAATTTGAAGTAAGCATAACCCTAGCTCCAACAGAAATAAGGAGCTCATTATCCAAATTTTCCTCATCTACTTCAGTGGTGTGGTTTTTATCTAATCTTGTAGCAACACTATGTGCAACAGGGTGATTTAGGGATATCAAGAAATGCTTATTGCAATTATGAACATATTCATTTGTTACAAACAAATGTATAACCTTATTAAGTGACTCGTTTGTTGAAGCATCCAAACTGGAATATGTATGTTTCATTAGTAATTTGTAGTCTTCTATTGTTGGAATCGCATCTTTAATGTTCATTAATAGATGAAGAAAACATCTTTGATCATTGCTCTATCCATCTTGCTTGAATACTACATCAAGAGTTACAATATTTGTGGATAAATTTCATAATTCGTTTGCATGACCTTCACATGCATATGTGGGTCTATCCATAACAGGAGGTATTTGTCCCAAATTGACAACCAATATAATTGATCTACCTCCAAAAGAAACTTCTTTATTATCAAGAAAAGCTTGAAGAAGCTGAGAATCAATATGTGCCAACAAATTTCTCCCTATAAAACTCATCTCATCAATAAGGATGTACTTAACATGTCTCATCTTCTCTTGTAAGGTAAGAAAACTCGAACCTTGTAAATCAGTGAATTTCCTTACTAGTATATAAAGAGTAGAGTGTATTGTTGATGCAGATATGTTGAATGTTGCAACATTGGTAGGGACCAAAAGAAGTAATGGGCTCTTATGAGGAAGATAGTCAATTTCAAGTGTTTGTTTAATAACACCAATCAAGTAAGACTTTCCAATTCCTGTTGTCCCTTGGATAATCATACGCAAGGGTTTTTTGTTTCCATCTCCTTTGTAATGTTCAAGAATTATATTATATGCTATTTTTTCTTTTCTTCTAAAATTTCAAATGAATATTTTTTTAAAGATTCAATAGTAACAATTGCATTCACATTTTTCTTATCAGATATGAATTTCATTGCATGTCTTGATGTCTCTTCATCAACAAATCTAGAGCTCCATTTTTTCAGGAAATCGCAATCCCTAAATCCAATCATGACAAATTCACTGGCATTTATAAACGTATTCTTATACAAACCTGAAATATTTTGCTACTCATGTTTCTTAGAAACATTCTGTACATGTAAAAAATATTCATCCTTATCTGGACATTGAGTTGGAACCATTGAAGGTATTGGATTACGATCAATATGCCAAGCATTGTAGTAAAAAAAATCCAAATTTGCTATGATGTCATCACTTGTAGCTCCAATATCTATATCAAAATCATGAAATGGCTTGTACAATACCAACTTAGACAAACAAAACTCCACAAACCTATCATTTTCACGAGGGGGAACTAAAATAAACTTAGGAAAGACTTGTACATTGGTTGCATTATTTCGTGGTAACCATTTCTCATCATGGCAACGCTTTTCATATGAACAAGATCTAGTAGCTTCTATCAATGAAAGGTGCTCCATACTCATAGGTCTCTGTGTATATGCATTAATAAGAGAATTAGCATTATGGTCATTATATGTATCAAATTTTACTTCTTTGAAAACCTTTATCCCAACATTTAAAAAAATCAATCGATGACTACATCCAGAAAGAGGAAGCTCCAAAATCATTGATTCAGAAGGCTCTGGAGAGGCTAAAAATTTGAAATATTTAGAATTTTTCAAAACTAGGGCCAGATCAAAGAGCTCGTCATCCTACTTCAAAAAATGTAGATGACACTCAAATCCGACTTTATATGCGTAAGTTTTTAGTAGTCAAAGTTTCAAGTCAAAAGAGCAAGACTTTTGTCGCCGGATAAATTTGGAGGCTCAATAAATTTGGCATTTCAACTAAATCTGGTGGAACCCACTAAATTTGGCAGAAGCTAACCAAGAAATAAATTAGCACTACACAGTTGACGAAAATTTCCAAATTTTCGCTTGTTTGATTTTTCCTGTGAACCCTAAAACTTCGGCAATTGATTTTCTATTTGAACCCAAATTATATATATATATATATATATATATATATATATATATATCTCTATATATATATATATATATATATATATATATATATATATATATATATATATATATATATATATATATATATATATATATATATTAAAACGAATTATGATGAAGGGATTTTTGAATTTTGATGAAGGCTTAGCCAGTGGGTACAAGGTAAGCTTATTAGTGGAGACTCCATGTGGAATAGTCATATTCCCTAACATACAACTAATATCGGCATCTGTTGTAGCTAACCTTGAGGTCTCCCTAGGATTAATGTATAACCCCAAGATTAGTCTTTGGTTGGAGGATTATAAAATTAGCTGGATATTCCATGAATCTATGGAGACTATTATGCCTTCCACTACTCCTTTTGGTTTGATATTAGAATTATTAGCCAACTGGAGGATAGTGGGAGTTCATATTAATCCTGATAAGCCCAAATTCTCCATAGTTTCTTTGGTCATTACATTAATAGATACCCTTAGGTCGATCAAAGTATTTACTATAGGGGCGTTGCTAATTTTAAATGTCACAACAAGGCTCCCTTTATCTCCATATTTTTCTATAACCACCTTTCCAGATGTTAAGTCGAATAATTTCCCTATGACTTGAATGGTCTTAGGGTCCTTCTTTTTCCTTCTAGTTTTCTTCAAACATAGTTCCCATACTGCTTTCGCATATATAGGAACATCCCTAATGGCTTGGAGTAATGGAATTTTTACACATAAATTCTTCAACTCCCCTAGAAAATCAAATTCAGGTTGTATAGGGGGTTTTTCCAAACTTATTCTCTCAAGAAAAGGAATAGGTTCCTTTTTAAGAGATTTTTTAGTGGTTGTATCTTGAATGGTAGGAGGAGGCAATCTTGGTTTTAGAGAGGTGTCCTCATCATCTTGTTCCTGAATGATGGGAGAGGTCTAATTTTGGAGCACCTTTCCAGAATGTAAATGAATGTTTCCACAGTCCATCAATGACTAATTATATTTAGGGAAAAGGGATAACTCAGCATTGTAGGTGGGCTAAGCTATTTTATTATTTGGGTTAGGCATGGGTTGCACTAGAAATTGAGGTCTTTGTTGAGTTTGAACTTGAGTGGGTTGATTTAAAGGTAATTGAAGTTGTTGTAAGATTCTAGGATGGTGCTTGAGAAGTCATGTTCCTGTAGGAAGAGGGTCCTCTCCACCCTAGAACCCACCCTTGGATTTTCATCTAAGGTGGCCATTATGGCCAAGGCATAGGAGGATACCATCCAAAGGTTGGAGGAGGAGGAGGATGTAAATATGATTCCTGGGGTGTGTTCCCAGATGGTCGAAAGGGCCAAGGTTTCTTTTGGGCCAAAAAATAGATTTGTTTTGTTCCTTCACTAGCCTCTTGAAATATAGATTTAAGCTCTAGAAGATAATGGATTTCTTGAGTTGAATTCTTCTGCTTCTCGTAGAGGATGGTTCTTGTGACATTAAGAGAAGAATATAGAAAGTGCCAAGTCAACTTCCTCCTCCTTCTTCTTAGCCTGAAAAACATCTACTTGGGAGCTTAAGGTGCAAAGGATATCAATTTTGAAATTTTATAATAAATTACCTAACTAAGCTTTTGTCACCCCTGGTCCACTAGATTTATTAACTTTGGAAGTAACATCATGAGAATTTCGATTATATTTTGAACTTCCTCTAAAATATCTTCTACATAGCTCATAGATCTTATCATAACTCAATTGAGAGACATCGCCTACCCCCATAATATTTAGGTTTTCAAGGAAATCTTCTTGTATCCCTTTAAGAAAGAGGATATGCAAGCTGTCGAGATCTAGGAAGTTTTTATGTTTCCTTTATAAGGTATACCAGAAATGTTCCACATAATCTTCCAAAGTTTCATCATCGTCTCAGGACATATTGAAGATTTCTTCCTTAATATCTCAAACTTTACAATAGTCATGATATTTCTTCAAGAAGGTCTTCTTGATGTCAGCCCATGTTTGAATGGAATTTCCTCCAAGTCCCATAAACTAATGGAGTGTTTAATATTTTAAATTTGAAGGAAACAAATTCAATTTTTGTGCATCTATGGAGTAGTTATAACTACAAAAAAGGACATCAAACTCAAAAAAAAATGTGTCAGGGTCTTCCTTACAAAGGCCATAAAAATTGGGTAGGGGGAGAGAGGAATTTTCTTCATTTTTACCATCGCATCATGATCTTGGATGGGGAACTCAAATTTAAAAATACCTTATGGTCCACTTACCTCTTCGTCCAACATATTCTCCTCATCTAAAGTTTCATGGGTTTGGATTTTTTTTATATGCGGAAGAATCTTTTGTTCCTTCATGAATAAAGTTCCTTCCCCTATTGATTTCCCACTTTTCAGTGGTTTCCCTATTGCATTATTCTACGGAAGAGGTACCCTCTCAAGTTTCCCTCCTTTGTCTGCCAAAGTGTTAGTATGAGTGGATCCTACTGCACCACGAATTGGGGTTTTTATGGATTTTTTATTTCTTCTACCCATGGTGTCTAATTGCAATGCTATAAATGCAGGACATTCAGGATGTAGGTTATTAAAAGGGTCACTAACTACCTCCCTTTGGTCACCTATACTATCAATGTCTTTTCCTATTAGACAGTAACTCTTACTAATTTGAGCACCTCCCTAGTAACAACACAAAAAATGATGGTGTGAATATGTATATATTTATTTAAAAATGATTCACATGTCCATTTAATTGTCAACCAGATCTTGTTAACATATGGGGCCTATACATTACATGGATAATACCTTAATTCCTATTAACGGGTATGAATGTGCATGAAACCTACGAGTGGTGTTAATCAATATTAAGACAGGTCAAACTATTATGATTGGTCTAGCCATAAGTTTACCCAATTACTGGAGTGAAGGTCTTACAAGCAGAATCATTAATTCATGAGGTTTTCCTCTCTGAATCTGATTTTGTAGCAGTTCTGCAATTCTACAGCAGTCTGTTGATTTCGCAACAAAGACTATTGATTTCATAGAAACAATGCAATCACTTTTCAAAAGAACACTCAAGGAAAAAACAAGGCCAAAAAGCAAATCAGTATTAAAACCACACCAACTATACTTAAGCACACCATTCAATCTATTCATCTGATCACAAATCTATATAACTTTAACCAAATTAAAGGTTAAAATAAAAGACATGTACATAAATAAATAACTAGAAAAGTAAATGTGTGCAAGCCTTGCCTCGTGCATGCCCAAACTCAGGGGATTGGTCTACGCCCAAATCTTAATTAGACAAATGAATTCAACAGAGATAAATATGCATCCATGAGAAATATTTATTATCAAAATTATAACATATTTTTTACAATCATCCCCCAATCCATCGAAGTTCATACATATTTATAAGTATGAGGGGGAGGAATCTCGACCCCAACAACAAACAAACATTATTCAAAGGCTTCGCCTAACTTTCTAAATTCATACTATACATAGTTACATATTGATTGGCATAAAGATCCTTGTCTATGCATCAACTTATGCACATCAAGGCATCTAAATTGTTGATTTAATAAATATTCAAGGCACAGAGCATTTTCCTCGGTTCGAACAAGATCAAGAGGAATAATGAACTCTTCTGATTGGCTACAAGCAACAACCAAAAGATATGCCAATATTAATTCATAATGAACATGCCAACACTCTAGAGAGATGTTTGTTAGTTGCTCCATTCTTTGAACACTTTGTATGTTCATATGTGTCAGGTCCAAATGATATATGCTTATGAGATATATGTCTGTGGTCTCAAACATCGAGAGTTAGTGACTCCATTTATTTCTCTCTCTCTCTCTCTCTCTCTCTCTCTCTATATATATATATATATATATATATATATATATAACAATAAGCACTCTTTAACTAATTTCTAGCTTCTTCATAACATAAAATAGAAAAATTAATGAGACATGTGTTATACCTTAATAGCTCATGGTAACCATAGGCTTTAGAGCATTTGGAAAGGAAAACAAAGGTAAAAAAGGGGAAATGATTTTGCAACAAAAAGAGTTAATTTTGTAGCAAAAATGGTTCATTTTGCAGCTCAGCACCTCCTATATAGGAAATGTGTAATTCCTTCCATACCAATATATAATTAATATGTGGTATTTAAGAAAAATATTAATATAAAATATTTTAATATGAATATTAAGTAACGTAACTTTATATCAATTTTATGTAGATATCAATAAAGTAATTAAAAATGAAAATTTTCAATTAGTATATTTCAATGACCAAATTGAGTAAAATATTTCATTATCTATATATATATAACGAGCAAATATCCACTTGAAACCCAAATATATCAAGTAATAAAAGAGATCAAATCTCTATAGGTTCAAACATTTTTTCATTTTACACTCTTAAAAAATATATGCACAAGAGATTTGATCTATTTAGACTTCATAATTTCTATTTAAAATAGATATATACTGATAATTAATATAGATTATTGGATATATTAAGTGTATCTATATATTTATATATGGCCACCATGCATTGTTTAAAATGATATTAAAATATTTTATTTAAAAAAAATATTAAATCCTTTATTTATAACTAATATTAAAATGTTGTATTCAAGATTTTTATTAAAAGAATATTTTGTTATTAATAACTTTGTAAATGTTAAGGTTTAACACCATGTTAGGTATAAAAAGATATATGTTTATCTCCTTCATATTGAGTCACAAACAACATTGAAATTCTTTAACCATAATTTTTTTGTATTTTTTATTTATTTTAATATAATTTATTTTATATAAAAAAATTTAATATTGAAATATTTTATTTACAAGAATATCTAAAATTTTATTATTAATAATTTTTTAAATACCAAAACTAATTTTATATTAATTATAAAATGTGTTTAATATTTGTACATTAAAATGTATTTTTTTTAATATCTTTTTAAATGTTAAAGTTATTAATATCTTTTTAACATTTCAAATTCATATTGAATATATAATAAATTATATATGTTTTTCATTATATTGAAAAGCATATTATTAATCTAAAAAGATTGAGGAATGGTGGGGAAGAGTGAAGAGCAAGAGAGGAACTGCATGCACACTTTCCAATTAAAGTTGAAGGAACTCAAGCACAAGATAAGGAAATGGAACAAGGAATAATTTGGACATATTATGAATGTCCAACATCAGTTGAACAAGAGAATGGGGGAGTTGCAGCAACAAATGATACAAGAAGGGAGACCAGATAACCTAGTGAAAGAAGAAGGGCAGTTAATCAGTCAGTTGGAGGAAAGAAGAAAACAGAAGGAAATTCTATGGAAAAAAAAAAATCAAGGGTGAACTGGCTATGGAAAGGTGAATGAAATACTCGTTTCTTTCACAAATCCATGGTCCAACATAGGTAGCACAATCGAATATACTCTTTGAAAGATGCGGAGGGGAATATCACAGTTCAACATGAGGAAATGGATGAATTACTAGTGAACCACTTCAAAGACCTCCTTACAAAACCACGGAGGACCGATTTGAAGCTATCCAAAGGATTATGAACAACATTCCACAACTTGTATCCTAGGATCAGAATCTAGCACTCGTGAGAGTAGCCACATTGGAGGAGGTCGAAGAGGGTGTAAAAGGAATGCAAAAAAAATGACCCCTAGCCCAAATGGGTTCACAGCAGAGTTCTTCCAGGAAACGTGGAGCTTCATGGAACAGGACATTTTGGAGGGGGTGTACGAATCACGTCACAACCAGAAGGTATTCCCTAGTCTTAATGCCACTTTCATTGCTCTTATTCCTAAAACTTTGAAATCTGAAGATCCATAAGGCTTTCACCCCATTGCATTATGTAATTTTATATACAAAATCATTGCTATGGTTATTGTAAAGCGTCTTAAACCTCCCCTACCCAAACTCGTATCTCCAGAGAAAACTAGATTTGTGGAAGGTAGACAAATCCTTGATGGGTTTGTAGCCTCTTAGGAAATAGTGCATTCGCTAAAGACGAGAAAGTTCCCAGGGATGATGATTAAGTTGGATCTCTCCAAGGCCTATGACTGGTTAAGTTGGGCCTACCTCAATAACATCCTCAAATCTTTTGTATTTGATCAATGATGGATAAATTGGATATATGCCATGATATCTGTTGGGTAGTGGATCCCCCCACAGTAGGGTTTTGGGGCTTAAAGCCCGAGTTTTGGTCAACGTAATGTAAAGACCACGAAGTATGGGCGCAGAGCGCAAGAGTCTAGCATGAGTCATAGGGTTGTCCACCCTAAAATAATATAATTTAATGTAAAGTTGTTTCAGCCTACCCATGGTCTGCGGACCATGGGATTGTATAAATAGAGCGAGGCTCTAAGTGTAAATATAGTTTTTTGGAGAAGAAAGTAATATATAGATGCATGGTTAGAGGATAGAAGTGGATCTGAAGTGTATTGGGTTGTAGCAGTAGGTAGAGGCTTTGCAGTTGAGTGTGCAAAGGCTTAGTAGAGTCTGCCATTGAGTGCGCGGACCCCTACAGCTGAGTGCGCAAGGTGGATTTAGGTCTATGTTGAACTAAACTTAAAAAGGATTATTAATAAAGCTAAGTTGATTTGGCATATTGTGCATCTATTTCATAGATCTGTATTTTGATGTTATGTGTTAATGGTATCTGTTTATTTATATGCATGCACTTGTATGAATGCTTATGTATAAAAACCTTCTAAGTCATTAGTTAACAGAACCTAATTGAGGGAAACTTGGGTAATTAACATTCGTTGCACTGTAGCTAGAGCTGTGCAAAGGCAGTACCACAGGGCGCAAGGAACTCATTGGTGTTCGTAACCTAGTAAGCGCGAAGGTTGAATCACGTACCTATTGCCACATATTAGACATCCCCAGGGTGTAGAAACCTAGTTCCAACACCCTCCCATACTACTTCGGGTGAGACCTCAGTCCGCGATCCGTGGATTGTTGCCAAAAGGGCTAGTAGTATCGGGATTTTCTTGGCTAAATCACTTCTGAACCTAGGTCAAGCCCCATGTAGCCAACAAATGGTTCCATTGCCAGGACCAGGATCTGCCTAAGGGATGTCTGATGTCATGCCACTGGAACCCAACAAAGAAGGAAACTGAAGAGTGGTTGGACAAGAAGATTCATGAGTTTGTGACACAGGAAAACAGAACTCCGCAGGTATCTGAGAAAAGGTGGCTGGATCGCTACATGTATACGGAAATCCATGAGATTTTCTTTGCATCCTTTCCTTCTGAACTGTATGAGTGGATCACGAGGTTAGCCAACAACTAGGGAAGGTGTAGGCTCGACCAACCGATAGTGTGGACTCCAGAATTCGTGCGTAGACTAGAGGCATCAGAAGATAAGATCGCGCAAGTTGTGCACCATTGGCTCGACCGGATAATAGGGGTATTCATCACTAAATTTGCGGTGGACATGACCGTGAGCTACAGTGAAGTAAAACGACGTTTTCTCAAGGGACTGCGAGGTAGGTATATTAAATATTTGAATACCTGGATTAAGATGTTGTTATGTGAAAAGCGGGTTATGCGAATACATTAATATTTGGGATGACATGGAGTGAAAAGATCTACAAAGGTAGCGGGGAATTAGGAAACAGTCCCTTAATTTCACCTTTGCGAGAGAGCTCGCTCGGGTCTCTCCAAGAAATGCGGTCAGTTTGATAAGGCAGCGCATTCTACAGTTACCACCTCCACCCGTGCCACCACTTGCTTCACCTCCCTCACCTCCATCTCCACCCACTCCACCTCCACCATCCCCATAGTTCAGCATGGCGAGCGCGATCAAGCTACCCGTATTCAGAGGTGTACAGAATGAAGATCTAGACCTATTCTGGTTCGTGGTAAGAGCAGTGTGGGAAGCGTAAGGGGTCACGGACGACAACATTAAGAAGGCTACATTGGTGAGCGCGCTGCAGGATCGCGCATTGACATGGTATATCAAGCACTCTAACGACCACCCAAACACAGGGATAGTAGAGATCCAGAATGCATTGAACAAAGAATTTAGCTGGCCGAAATTAGAGACATAGTCAATCATTGGGTTTAAAGAGATCGTGATGCTTCCAAGCGAGACCCCCTGGGATCTAGATCAGTGGCTGAAGAGTACGATCCGCAAGGCCAATATGATGCTAACATATGCCCAGCATCGTGCATGGTTTGTGGCATCCCTGACACTGCACTTGAGGACTGCGCTGTCACAACAGAAACTTTCCACCCAAGCCGAAGCATTGGAAAGGGCGATGAGGTTGCATGAGACCCCGACACAAGACCCTGGGTTGGGAGTTCAACAAATCCATGCGCAACCACAGAATATATTCCTGGAAATGCAGAGTTTGAAGTAAGATAGGGCACCACGGCCAGAGGCACATGAGGAAGTATGGTGCATAAAATGCAAAGTCCAGGGCCATGACAAGAACCACTATCCAGTATTCACGAACTACTTGGCAAGAGGGTGACCAATGCCATTGGGACCAAAGGCACAGGCAGGGCCGAGTGCGACACCCGCGTTATGGTGTGTGATCTGTCAGATAGGAGGAAAACACATGACGAACAATTGTCATTTGTTGCATAAGTATACGCAGACTCCCCAGCAGCTATTTTGTAATTTCAACAGGTCGGTAGGCCACGACGAGCACACTTGTTGCAACTATGAGCTAATGATGGATCAGACCCTAGCCTGTAGGATGCAGACAGAAATGCGAGCCCTCAACCTAGCTATAGGGATGGCGCATGCTAGATTTCAGGGGCGAGGTCAAGGATGAGGATGAATGGGACCAGGAAGGGGCCGTGGATAGTTAATTTGTTACAATTACAGAGGACCAAGGCACTACGCCCATGATTGTACCAACCTGACGAGGATATCCTGTTCATACTGTGCTCAGTTTGATCATGAAATGATAGATTGTCCTACATTGATCACACAGATGCACGAAAAAGCGGTACTCTAGCCTCCTCCGACTTAGAATATCCAAATGATGAGGCTTGAATCGTGTGAAGAAGATCCAAATGTGAACATGATGATCAGAAGCGGTGTGACCACAAGGGAAGATAAGGGGAAGTAGCCCGAGGAAGGTACATGGGTTCGCAAGGCTCCTGCAAAGGAACCTAAGTTTGACTTAGAACACACAAAGGAGACATTTATGGAAGCTAAGAAGAGCTTCACGGAGGCCTCAACTTCAGGTAGTAAGAATCAACCAGAACCAGGAATGGATCCTTCCATGCTCACTACCTTTCTAGAGACATGCATGAAACTGTTGCGCTACAACAAGGTAGTTAAGGGACTACAGGAGCTGATAACCAAGTGCGTAGGGTCAAGATAACCACGCATAGTCTGGAAACTGGGAAAGCATGCATTGTGCACTGGGAGGGAAATGAGATTGACGGCGCAGATTGGTGAGTATGAAATGGATCAGGTCATCCTAGATCTGGGATTAGACACAAATGTGTTATTGAAGCAAACATGGGAACGCATGGGTAGGCCCGCATTACAGTGGTCCCCTATTCAATTATGAATGGAGAACCGACAGAAGATTTTTCCCATGGGGAGGTTACAAGGGGTAACAGTTAATATTGAAAGTGCAAGCACGTAGACGGATTTTGAAGTAATAGAGATTGTTGATGACAGCAATCCCTATCCCGCATTGTTAGGAATAGACTAGGCCACTGATATGAATGGAGTAATCAACCTAAAGAAGCGGAAGATGATATTCGAAAAAAATCACTACGTGTAGTAGTCCCGCTAGACCTAGCCGAAGGAGTGCACTAAATGCAACCAGTGTGAAACGATAGAAGTGACGATGATCTTGATTGTATTTACAAGATAACTACGCAAGATCAGGATTGTGTGAATCCAACTGCAGATGGGAGGATCTCGTGGGAGCGTGAAAGCTCCTGCACTTCGGATTCAGACGAAGAAGTAGAGCAATGGTAGAATCGAAATGAGATAACAACATTGAATTGCAACATGATGATTAGATCACTGCGTTGCATAACAACAGAGGCCCGAGATCTACCGACATATGATGGATTGATAGCGGTGGATGAATTCTTGAGCAAGTTTGAAAACGTAGTACTGGAACAACAACGGTTCAATACATTGAAGTGGGCACTGCGTGCAACAACTGCGCGCTGGTGGGGAACACATTAAAGAATTTTTGAGGACTGGTACGGATGTAGAAGGATGATGCGCCTACGATTTGGGAAACCGCAGCTACAATTACAAGACAAATACGATGGATAAGATGACCTGTGCACGCACCTCGCAAAATGGGCCAAGGCCTATGGAGAAGAACCACAGCCTGAATGGGTACATTTATTCTACCATACCCTGGATGTAATACCCATGAACTGGTATACTGAGATAGAACTCCGACATGGTACGAGCGAATGGGATGTCTTGCATGAAGGATTTTTGTTAACATTCACATTTGAAGACTGATGGTCGGATACTATTGACGATGCGCTGCAAGTAGTAAAAGCCTCCATCTTCAAAATACCATAAGAGCCATTGGAAATGCTGCAACCAGAATGGGCGATATAGTTAAGTAGTGCGTTGGAGTGTTATAACGTGCAGGTGGAGGAGGATGATGACGACCCCCGAAATATTGATATTCCAGAAACCGAAGGCTGTCGCGAGGTTCGAGGACCATCAATTGAGGATCCCGACATCACTGCACCACTCAAAAAAAAGTAGGTAAACATTGGCACAGAAGCGGAGCCGAAGTACACGATGCTCGGGGACTATTGGGATGATGCTATGGTAGATAAGGTCGCCAAGTTACTCCGCGAATATCAAGACTTGTTCCTGACCAAAATCACGGACTTAAAAGGGATCATTGGCGACTTAGGGATGATGAAGATCACTCTGAAACTAGATGCGAAGCCAATTAAGCAACGACCTTACCGCTTGAATCCAAAGTATAAAGAAAAGGAATGTGACGAGTTAGACAAAATGCTCACAGCCAGAATTATTGAACCAATGGAAGAATTCGACTGGGTGAGTCCTATGGTAGTGCAGGAGAAAAACCAGAAGGGAGAAATAAGAATATGTGTGGACCTCAGGAAGCTTAACGACGCCTGTGTTTAAGATCCATTCCCGACGCCGTTCACAGATGAAGTATTCGAGAATGTTGGCAGTTAGGAAGCTTACTCATTGACGGATGGCTTCTCAGGGTAGCATCAGATCAAGATCACGCTGGAAGATAGGAGAAAAACAACCTTCGCAATAGAATGGGGCTGCTTTCAATACACCGTTATGCCCTTTGGACTAAAGAACGCGCCAGCGATATCCTTGTGCATAGTGGTGGTGGCGTTTAGAGAATACATCCACAAATTCTTGGAGATCTATCTAGACGATTGGAATGTCTTTGGATTAGTTTAGCACCATGTAGCGAGCTTATGGTTGATGTTAGATACTTGCTGCCGACACCAGATTGTGTTGAACCTTAAAAGGTGCACCTTCCTCATTCCCTTTGGAAACCTGCTAGGCCATGTGGTCTGAAAACAAGGCCTGATGGTGGACCCTACGAAGATTGTTGTTATTCTAAATCTAGAAGCACCGCGCAGTGTCAAACAGTTACGCGCTACTTTAGGGCACACTGGCTACTATAGGAAGTTTATCAAGAGTTATGCCCAAATAATCATGCCGATGGAAAATCTATTGAAAAAATATGTTACATACTGTTGGAATGATGATTGCATGAAGAGTTTGGATGTCCAAAAGAGGAAGCTAGCCTCCACGCCAATTTTGGTCTTCCCGAAATGGGACGTGGAATTTCATGTACATGTTGATGCATCGTGTATCACGTTGGGAGCCGTACTCATGTAGGAGGGCGCGAAAGGTGTGGATCACCTAATTTCATTTACGAGTCGAAGATTTTCCAAAGCAAAAAAGAATTACTCTACGACCGAATGCGAGGGGTTGGCAATGGTGTACGAGCTCCAGAAATACCGACACTATTTACTTGGAGGACATTTCAAGATGTATACCGACCATTCCGCGTTGAAATACTTGGTGAACAAGCCTATGGTTGTGGGACACATGCAGATGGCTATTACTATTTCAAGAATATGATTTTGAGGTCATAGTCAAGCCGAGATGCTTAAATGCAGGACCAAACCACTTGTCCCGAATTGAGATAGGTGAGGAGCCAACAAATTTGGAGGAGGGACTACCTGATGCACAGCTCTTTGCAGTGCGTGTCGCGGACGGCCATTTCGAAGATATAATCCATTTTTCAACCAGAGGGATTATGTTGAAGGAATATTCAGTCTAGCAGAAGAAGGAGTTGGTGGTGCACGCGGCGCACTTTTCTATCATCACGGGGCACCTCTACAAAATGGGAAATGACGAGATATTGCGAAGATATGTACTGGAGTTTGAACGAGGACATATCCTCACAGAAGCACATGGGGGTGCTGCAGGAGGACACTATGCAAGACACGCGACTGCATAGAATATTCTTCGCGTATGGTGGCCAACCCTACACCAAGATTCGAAAGCACACTATCGGCCCTACGACATATGTCAAAGGACTGTAAAACCATCAAGAAGGGACGAGATGCCACTCAATCCATATATGACGCTGCAGCCATTCGAAAAATGGGCAATCAACTTTGTGGGGCTGATCAAACCTTAGGGAAAGACAGGTGTGCGCTACATCATCACTGCGACGGAGTACCTGACACGATGGGCGGAAGCATAGCCAGTCAAGGACTACACGGCTGCCACGACTGTAAAGTTTTTGTTAAAAAACTTGTTGACACAATTTGGCTGACCGAAAATGTTAATGAACGATCTTAGAACACATTTATTGACTGAAACCATCAGTGCGCTCATGGAAGAGTTCCAGGTTTATCACTAGAAAAGTACACCATACCACCCACAGGCTAATGGAACAGTAGAAGCATTCAATAAAATATTGGAGACTGCGTTGACCAAAATATGTAACACGCAGTGGAATGACTGGGACCTGCACATACCCACTGTGTTATGGGTGTATAGGACAACATGTAAGAAATTGACGGGACAGACACCATTCCAGTTGGTCTATGGTACGGAAGCAGTCATGCCGATGGAATATATCATACCTAGTCTGTGAATAGCAGTGCTCACAAGCATGTCGGACCGTGAAGCTCTGGAGGAAAGGCTCGCGCAATTAGAAGAACTTGAGGAAGAATGATTTCTAGCAGGATTCCATCAGCAAGTACAAAAGCAGCATGAGAAATCCTGGCACGACCGCCATATCAAGTTGTGCACCTTCAAATTAAATGACTTAGTGTTGTTGTATGACAGCAAGTTCGAAAAATTTCTCAGAAAATTCAGAATGCACTGGTTGGGACCATATGTGGTAAAAGAGGTTACAGACAGAGGCATGGTCCAGCTAGTCAAACTTAATGGAGAACCCTTCCCAGGAAAAGTAAATGGCAGTCACCTGAAGCCTTACACAGGTGGGCCAGCTATTTGACTAACCGACCTAGACATAGTCTTCGCGACCCAAGGAGCTGGACAAGGGTGTGGGACTATATACACAAGCACTAGAAGCCGGTACCAAAGAAAAGACACGAGTCAGACACAGATGATTCAGAAGCAGGATTGGAGCAGATTCAGTAGGCAGCAAAACATCGCACTGCAGACCTTTGGGTAGCATAAGCACATTTGGAGGGGCTTCGTGCAAAGATCATCACACCAGCACAGTGACTCGGGACGAGTCACGATGATTGTGTTGGGGGCCTGTTGGGCAGAGGATCACCCCACAGTAGGGTTTTGGGGCTTAAAGCCCGAGTTTTGGTCAATGTAATGTAAAGACTCCGCAAAGTACAAGTGAGCGCAAGAGTCTAGGATGAGTCATAGGGTTGTCCACCCTAAAATAATGTAATTTAATGTAAAGTTGTGTTGGCCTACCCATGGTCCGCGGACCATGGGATTGTATAAATAGAACGAGGCTCTAAGTGTAAAGATAGTTTTTTGGAGAAGGAAGTAATAGATAAATGCATGGTTAAAGGATAAAAGTGGATCTAAAGTGTATTTGGTCGTAGTAGTAGGTAGAGGCTCTGCAGCTAAGTGCGCAGAGGCCTAGTAGAGTCCGCAACTGAGTGCGTGGGCCCCTACAGATGAGTGTGCAAGGTGGAGTCAGGTCTGTATTGAACTGAACTTGAAAAGGAATATTAATAAAGCTAAGTTCATTCGGCATATTGTGCATCTATTTCATAGGTCTGTATTTTGATGTTATGCATTAATAGTATATGTTTATTTATATGTGCGCACTTGTATGAATGCTTATGTATAAAACCCTTCTAAGTCATTAGCGAACAAAACCTAATTAAGGGAAACTTGGGTAATGAACATTGGTCGCACTGCGGCTAGAACTGCGCAAAGGTAGTACCATAGGGCGCAAGGAGCTCACAGGTGCATGTAACCTACTAAGTGTGAAGGTTGAATCGTGTACCTATTGCCACATATCAGAAATCCCCAGGGTGTGGAAATCTGGTTCCAGCACCCTCCCATACTACTTCGGGTGAGACCTCAGTCCATGCTCCGCAGACTGTTGTAAAAAGGGCTAGTAGTACCAGGATTTGCTTCGCTAAATCACTTCTGAACCTGGGTCAGGCCCCACATAGCCAACAATATCTTCCCCTGTTATCTCCATCTTGCTTAATGGTTCTCCCACCCCTACCTTTAATCCATCCTGTGGCTTAAGACAGGGAGGCCCTATATCTCCTTTCCTCTTTATTTTGGCGGCGGAAGGGCTGGGACATTTTATTAAGAATGAAATTTGGGAATCAAGGCTTTGAGGTTTGAGGATTTGGGGCAATGACTATCCATCCCACACCGGCAATTCATAGATGACATCATGCTCTTTTGTCAGGTCTTCTTGAGATAAGCTCACCAGATCAAAGATGTTATGTTCACCTTCATGGAGGCTTCTGGGACAAATATAAACAATGATAAATCATATATTTTCTTTTTTAACACCCAAGGGAATGTTCAAGCATACCTTTCCCGGATCCTGGGATTTGGCATTGGCTCCCTCTTGTCTAAATACTTAGGAATGCCCCTATCTGAGAATTCTTTGAAGACTTCCTACTGGCAAACTATCCTACAAAAGCTTCAGGGAAAGATCAGTAGTTAGGCCTTCAGATTCCTCAACTTAGCAGGTAGAACAATCCTCCTCAAAGTTGTTCTTCAATCTATTCCAATTTATCAACTCTTTGGAATGACTGCCCCGAAAACTGCATGATCCAAAATGGTCGACATCTTTAAAAAAATTCTTTGGGACAGTGCGCAGCGAGTCAAGAAATGGGCTATGGTCTCATGGTCAGCACTTCTGAACAAAAATATGGAAGGGGGACTAGGCCTTAGAGACCCTTACATTTGAACCAAGTTATGGGAGCAAAATTATGGTAGAGATGGATAGGTGGAGGGCTGGACCTCTAGAAACAGATATGGACAAGAATATATAACATGCCGGAGAGAATTGAAGACATTCTCCAATATAGGGAGCCTCCCAAAGGATGGATGGTTTGGAACCTGGCCAACCAAAACATGGATCTCATCCATCAGCATGCTTTCTAGGAAATTCACAATGGCAAAACAACAAAATTCTGGCACGACTCCTAGCAACAAAGAGAGCGATTAATTGAAAGGTGGGATTTGAGAGACATACTCACATACACTAGAGACAAGAACATCCATTCGGTAGAGAAATTCTGGAAAGAAGAACAAGGGGAGGGAGAATGGAGAAGATGGAAGAAGAAAGAAGATTGGCCACAGGCCCATAAGACTGAGCAATGGAATCAACTAACTAAAGATCTGCGATCTAGAAGACTAGCAGTCCTAAATGGCCCTGATATTCTAAGATGGGGACATACTACTAAAGGTACCTTTACCATAAAAGAGGCATACGATTTACAGATGGGGCAAGCCTAGGAAGGGAAGAGTATAATATGGAAAAATATATGGAAGGGAGGATGGTGGTCGAAGGTGACACACTCATTATGGTTGGTAAGTAAAGGGCACATATTAACATGGGATCAATCCAAAAAAGGGGGTTTCATGGACCCTCGTTCTATTGGTTATGCCAACATCACAGTGAAGACCTTGAACATATGCTCAATACATGCATGTTTGCATAACATAAATGGATACAGATGCAAGGAGTTTTTGGAAGAATGGATCAGGATCACCATAGTATCCAAGAAACAATTACCCTCTGGAGAGGACATATATTCTCCATCCCGGTGGTAAACAGAGCCTGGGTACTGGCTTTAGGACTAACACTATGGAAGGAGAGGAACCGCCAAATTTTCAAGAATCAATCCTTAACCCAAGAAAAAGTCTGGGAAGGAATCATTCAGAACATCAAGGAAACAATCTTAAAAGGGCAATGGAATCAGGAGGACTGGTAGGTACCCCCTCAGGAAGCTTGAATTCTACAAAAAATAAATTTATCACCAGAAATGATAGCTCCTTCTGCTTGGAAAAAATGCAAGGTGGGTATGACATCTTTGGACCATTTCACAGCTCCAGGGGAGGGATTTATAAAACTGAGTTTCGATGGGGCCTCAAAGGGAAATCCAAGATTGGATGGACTAGGAGGTCTCTTCAAGGATTCCTAGACCAACAGTCATTTAATTTATTCAGATTACTGTGGGTTTGCTAACAATAATGAAGTGAAATTTGATGCAACCAAGAAAGGCCTGCAAATAGCCATTCATATGGGATAAAAAAACTTAGTGGTGGAAGGAGACTCTAGCCTGGTCATCAACACACTGACAAAGCTGAACCATGGATCCAAATTGGACAAGCTCAGCCATGGTTGGCGAACTTCCAAATTAATCCAATAAATAGGAGAGTTGATTCACAAGTTTTACTACATCATGGTCAATCATGTCATAAGAGAAGGGAATAAAGTTTCCTAGATAATTTGGGATGTAACCACCAAAATGACCCTATGGAAAAGCTATGGCTAGTTCAACCCTGCGACGACAGGTACCAGGCCCTGGACGAAATCTTGGTGCAAGATCAGAGGCAAATTCGTCAACATGGCCAATCAGGAGGCCAAGGTGCTGATCGGGGTGCAAGCAAGTAGTTAAGCACTCAATCTATGTATTAATGATCTGTACTGTAGCATACAACACCACCTACCCCCACACGCTTGAGGCGATGGGTGCGGTGGCCCCTTGCATGATGGCATGCATTGTTTATGGGAAAGGTGGCAGCGAGAGTAAAGAAAGTGTTGGGTTTTGTATCTGTGAAGGAGGGAAGTTTGGTCTCTATCGAAGCAACAACAGACAAGGAGACTGGAGCAACGGGCTAATTTTGTGGCACCACCAACAGTAATAATTCTATCAACTGTGTGTGAAGGTTAACAGGTATGTTCTTAGCTATCTCTTTACTCTCGTAATGTTGACCTGCTTTGGTTCTCGTTTGAGGGAGAGGGAAGGAATTATGGGGGAGGACTGCAAAATTGAGAAGCATAGGGGGTGTAGGCTGGTGGCATTTTCTTGGTTTTGCTTCTATCTCTGACACCCAATAGGCATCCTCTCCATTTCTCTTTGCTTTGAAGTTCTCCTTTCCTGCATGGGAATTCTGATGGCACTAGGCAGAGGGCTTAGTTTCGCAGCATGTAGGAGTCTTGCTGGTAAAGCTAGGGAGATGGGCCTTAGGGATAGAGTCGGCTAGTCCACCTGCATTCTGAGAGGCAACCTCTGCTTTAGGTCCATGCGCAGCCGCAGGGAGGTCTGTAGAAACCTTGGAATGAGGGAGAAGGTTGAGAACTATGGGTGGGAAGTCTGGAAAGGGAGTGGAATTGGCTATGGAAGGAATATTGGCGATGGTGACATCATGGGGCTTAGGGATGTGTGGATGACCGGGTTGAGTCCTCCATTCGCACCCTAGGAAGAGGGTAAATAGCATGCTAGCCAGGGTCAGCTGATAGCTAGTAAGTGGCTGGTAAAGGACATGGAACCGGCTCCTTCAAAGGGATGCAATGGTAGGAAATCTATTGAAAGGTTAATAAGTGAAGCAATAGTTGCCTACCAAGAAGGAACTAGTGAGGAAACTTGCAAATTGTTAGATGATTGGGAAGAAGTGAAGCAGGAGAGTGAGATGGACAAAGAACTGGAGGATTGGATAATCCTTGTCCTGGATTCTAGAAATATGAGGGGTAGAATCTCTCAATTCAAGAAAACCCTCTACTTTTATTGGTTGATGAAGATCCTGCTAGGCAAGACGATGGAATAGATTTTGGTGGGAATGGTTGTTATTGTCCAAGGCATGCCGAATTAAAAATAGGAATTTCAGAAGGTGCAGTTTCAACTACACAAACAAGATGTTTGACTTGGCTGAATTGAGAGGCACTTTCCCTGTATCTTGGTCTAGACTGAGCTGCAAGGGACGAATGCGAAGGATCTAGTGCCAATGGAATCAGCTTCTATTGAACAACATGACTAGCAAGCCTAATTTTTAATGGTTTTGTTTATATATGCTGATAACGTTTACATTTCCTTATGCAAATATATATGTATGTAGATCTCTAAAGTATGGACAAGAATCTAAGACTTATATAGCTTGGATAGAAAGACTGAAAATCTTTTGTTACTGGATGACATACAATGTGGATAAGTGACCAACAGAGTTGGTTTCCCACTAGACAAATTGAGGCCACCTAACCAATCTATATGGTGCAAATTTACTCTATAATTAATAATAATAAAAAAACTATCAAACTTAACAAAAAAAATACATATTATTAAAATATTTTAATTAAAATTCATTTTAATTTTGTATTTATAAAAAATAAATTAAATTTCTCAAACTAAAAATTTTGTTTTTTATATCCATATAAATTTAAATATATATTTTTATTTTAAAAAAATTAATCTATCTCCACTCATATAAATGTATTCAATAAATATTTCTTTACTTACTCTTACACAATTAATACACATCCATTCACTCTAAAGAAATTGTAAAAACTATATACCATTAATAAAAGACAATAATGCAATTATTATAAAAATTGCCAACCTCCATCTACTGTTTTCAAATTGTAAAAATTATATACCAATAATGTGCCTTTTTTATGTCAAACTTTTATTTAAAAAATATGCATAGTGTCACTCAATTAACCAAGTAAAAACTTATTTATTATAGCTAAAATATACAAATACACAAATTATATCTATGTTTGTGGATTGAAAAAAAAATAAGAACCTTTGGAACATGAAAAATATATATATATACGAGGTAATGAATTATTGGAAGGGATATCTTGTAATTTTGAATTTTTGAGTGAACTTGATATGGGAGATATCATTGGTTTTTGAGTGAATGTAATATTTCTATTTTTAATAAAAATTACTCAAAATATCATTGGTTTTTGAGTGAATGTAATATTTCTATTTTTAATAAAAATTACTCAAAGGAATTTAATTATATAAAAAAAAAATATTGGAAGTTTCAAATGTGATGAGTTATTTAAATAGTATTTTTTATTAAGGTTATATTTTTCTCAGAAAGTTATTTTTCATCATAATCTAGCCATTTTATTTTTTAAATTCTTTTTTTGCTGAAGTAAGTGCTGATCCTTCTATTTTATTAAATTAAAAGAAAAATTACATATTGTACATAAAACCCGATTCGTTACAAGAAGTTGGGAAAAAGGAATTGCTACCAATGATCAAGACCCCCCAAGCTACTATAGTGATCGCCAAACTTTTTGAAAAAAACACAGAAAGTCTACAAATGCCCCCACTCACATTTCCAGATAAAACATACTTCTCGGAGGCAACCTACGACCATAGACACCTCCGACCGCGCAAATTCCACACACCATGAAAGAGGGAGAAAACGGGTCAAACCAAATGAAAGGACAGAGCCCACCTAGCCCCACAAAAACAACATGATCGATCCCAACCATTGATCCTGGCTGCTAGATCCAACAACCAGAAATCATATCGCACGGCCTAACACGACTGAGAGATAGTGTGCGATCGAAGGCAGTTTCAAAGTCAACCAACCTGCCACGTGTTACAATCTCTATGGAATCACTCCCGAAGCTGCAAAACCATAAACCGCTTATGAATCGCGTGATCACCGTAAAACTAACCATGCCGTGGTTTTCAAGCCCGAAAGCGGAAAGGGGGAGAATTTCGGCTGCCTGAAAAACAGACCACACATTCTGTTTATTCCTGCTACAGAACCGGACTCCAATATTGTGCTTATTTGGGAAGAGACCATGCAACTTGTCTACCAATGAAATGAGAACCTTGTTCAACTGACTTCCAAATAAAATGAAACAATCTCTTGGTTTCCTTTCTACCAAGTACATACTGATAGGAAAAATAGAACTGGTTGGAGAAATTAATTCATGCTAGTCAACCTGGCCTGATATCTAAACACTTTTTTGTCTTTTGTGGCTTGTTCTTCATAGAGAACCTTTAAACGGTTTTGAGGTATCTCCTGCCACTTTTTTGCCATTCCGCCATCAGCATTATTCACCCCTTGGTTGGCCAGAAGGTCTACAAGTTTATTGGCAGATCAACGAACATGATTGAAACTCACCATTCGAAGCTTCTGGAGGTGAACATGGATTCTTTGGTAGACCTGGATTAGTTTCTAGTGAGTGGAGACTTTCTCCGGTCGAGTACCACAATTGATTCTTTTCACAGAGTTAATGGTAATCTCTGAGTCCGCTTCAACAATGACATTTGAGCCATGCTACTGGATCAGAAACTCTAGACATTGTTCCAGAGCCACTAATTCTGCCATATTATTTGTGGCTCTCCCCAAATGGCAGTGAAAGATAAAGATAATACTATCCTGATCATCTCTTAAAACTCCTCCAAAACCACCTGTTCCTGGGTTTCCTTTTGAAGCCCCGTCGATGTTGTATTTTAGATAGCCTTTCGGTGGTGGTTGCCAGAAATCCTTCTCTGTATCCATAGTTATGTTCATTTTGATCATTCCTTGGGGAATAATTCCTTTCATTCCCAGTTGACTGAGAATTCTGAGCTCAGTCTCAGAGGGGGGATTTTTAGGGAGATTGTGAACTGTGATACTAACTATCTCCCTGAGCTGTTTTAGGATCAGATCAAATAGTCTTAGAGGAATAACCTTTTCATTATTAAAAATTATTTTATTTCTTTCCTTCCAAACATTCCAGATGCTGAAGCTTGGTGTCAAGGACCAGGCCAAATTAAGGAACTCATTCTCTGAATAGTTACCTCTCCACTTGTTTAGGGTATTTGTGATACTACTTTTGTCCCTATCTATCTGATGAAAAATGGTAGAGAAAGTATTGTTGGCATTATGGCACAGGTTTGGAGCTATGGCACAGGGGTTGTCCTTGATGGCAACTCACTCTGGTGACAGATCTCAGTTCAGGCTCTCAGAATGAAGAAAAAGATATATACGTAGGTTCACCTAGACAAAGACGCATATATACGCGGGTTAGACGTTTCAAAGGCACGTATGCGTATACATGGACTTTCACCCAAGGAAAAGCGTGTACATGTTGGAGAACTTACTTTTGGTCCGTGGTATTTAGTCCTTGGTAATTGAACCTATGGTTTTGGCCCATGGTATCTCATCAGAAGTGTTGATCCCAAGTATTGGGTCCATGGTAATGTTTTATTATGGTTTTGGACCATGGTATTGTGAAAGGCATAAGACTATAAAAGAGGAAGGAGATCATTTGGAAAAGGTGCATCTGAATTATTGAATATCTGATAAAGTGGTAGATCTGAAATATTGGTGATTGGGATTATGGTGTAGATCTGGATCTGAATGAAGGAGGAACCTTTGCGCAAAGAGAAGGATAAGTTCTATTGATGGGTCATAATCTTAAGGCTTGAATAATAGTATCTTTATATGATTTTGATCCGTTATATGTGGCGCATGCTTGATCTATAAATCTGGTAATCTGGGTTAATTAATGTCTGAATATTTGAAAGAGTGAATTATCCTTTATAGATCTATACGCAGGTTCAGTGAAGCGAAGATGCGTATACACGCTGGTTCTGTGAGTAAAAACAGCGTATACGCAGGTTGGTCCAAACACAGAAGCGTATGCACACAGGTTTCTGGGTATTGAAGTAGTGTACATCTGTTGAGTTGTGTTCTAGTTGCTTTTGTTTGTTGTTGCAGTGTTCTGGGTTCAGAATTTGGTGTGTGGTTATTGTTACTGTGTTTCAGGTACAGCTGTCAGAAAAGTGTCTACTTGATTCAGTTCTAATTGGTGAAAAGGAGATTGTTTGATGCACAAATTCTTGATGATTGATTGATGTTCATGGATCTAGTTTGAAAATTTATGAAACGTGGTCCCTGGAAGAAACAGAAGGTTGTAGCCTTCTGTAGACCAGCACCTATGTACTAGTATCTTGGCTAGTGCAAGAGCTAAGGGGGTTGTAGCTCCCTTCCAGGAGAAGCTGGAGAACGAGAGAGGGTCGTAGCTCTCTGTAGGTTGCAGCCTGCATACTGGTAAAGGACTGCACCAATACAGAATCATTGTAAAAAAAAGTTTCTAATTAAAAGAAGATAGAGAGGAATTGCAGCAGGTGGTTTTCACCCACATTGGGTTTCTACCTTATATCTTGTGTTCTTGTGTGTGATTTTCTTCTGCTCTGTTTCATTGTTTCTGGTTACTGTTTATTTGATTCTGATACACAGATTAATGATCAACATCTGTAAGATAAAGTAAATTATAAGTTTTCATGGTATACGCGGGTTTCCTTATATGTAGTTGCGTATATACACGGTTTTCACTAATTGAAGTAGCGTATATGATCTAGATTTGAAAAAGGAAATAATTGACGTGATAATACTGATTCACACCCCCCCCCCTCTCAGTATTATTTCCAACAATCGGTATCAGAGCAGGTCCTTCTGAAGAAGCTTGATCGCTTGAAGGAAGATCCATCATCATGAGCAACTACGGGAGAGAAGCATCGATCAGGCCACCAATTTTTTATGGGACCAACTTCGTCTCTTGGAAGGTAAGAGTCACAGCCTATCTTCAATCTCTTGGTACAGAAGTCTGGGATATCAGAGATACAGGGTACACTTTTTCATCCACAGCTCCTATAGATTCGGCTGGTAAGAAGCAATATGAAACAAATGCAAAGGTGTCAATACTCTATTAGGATGTCTATCTCAATTTGAATTCGTCAAAGTTATGCAATATAAATCCTCAAAAGAAATATGGGACAAGATTGTTCTGAGCTATGAAGGAGATGAACAGGTAAAACGAGCAAAACTTCAAACCCTCATAATTTAGTATGAAAATCTCAGAATGCACAATGATGAGAGTGTGGCTAACTATTTCCTACGTATAGATGAGATTGTTAATTGTATGAAAAACTTGGGTGAAGAAATAAAAGAGGTTGTTGTGGTTGAAAAGTTCTAAGATATTTGTCCCCTAAGTTTGAATCAAAAGTTTCTGCTATAGAAGAAAAGGAGAATCTACGGAACCTTACCATGTCACAGCTGCACGGAATTCTAACTGCTTACGAAATGAGGAAAGGAGGACCATCAGACAGGAGAGAAGTTGCATTCAAGGCTTCAGGCAAAGGAGATTACTATGAGTCAGGACATATGTCAGAAGAAGAGGAAGAATCAAATTTTGTCAAGAATCTTCAACGGGGTGCTGGAAGATTCAGAGGTAAGTTACCTTTCAAATGCTTTGCTTGTGGAAGAGTCGGTCACTATGCTACCAAGTGTCCTCATAAAGATAAACTTGACAAAGGTAAGGAACCTGTTAGATGGAACAAGAAACAGAATGTAAATAAGAAAAGCTATTACACTCATGAAGATAGTGATGGACTTTCAAATAGTGATGAAGATGAACAAGGTTATAATTATAAACTTTTAATGGTTTTTGAAGATGATGATTTTGTGGATGCTATAGATGAAGAAGGTCTTTATGAAGAGATTTCTAGACTCAAAATTTGTTTAGAAGAAAAGAATGTGATCATAGATACTCTTCAATTCCAACTTGCTGAAAAGGAAAAACATCATGAAAAGTTAGAATGTGAAATTGTGGTACTTAGGAAAGAGATTGAGAAAACAAAAGCTCTTAATCTTATATTTTTTAAAGGATCTGACACTTTAGATGAGATTATCAAAGTGCAGCATTCTCCACTAATCAAGACAGGTCTGGGATATAATGAAGAAACAACTCAAGCGCAGAAACCATCTACCTCCAAAAGTTATCTTGATGCAGCAAGGAGAAGTGAACAAAGACCCAATGGAAATCACCAGGTAAATCAGGGACAATTTACCTCAAGAATGAACAAAGACTACCAGGTAAATCGGGGGCAATCTACTTTAAGGACAAACAGAAGCTACAACCAGCCACAGGTAAAACCTTCTCAATTTGCCTCAAGAATGGATGTCAATAGAAACTACAATCATTTGGCTGGTAGATTTGATAATCACAGGAGTTTCTTCAATGGCCAATGTTTCTCTTGTCATAACTTTGGTCACAAAGCAGCTCAATGTGTTGCCTATAAGACAATCATGACTAGAGAAGCTCAAAAATAGAGGAGTATGACTGGGATCATGAAAAGAACCTACAATAACTTTTCTGCTCTTGAAAATGAGATAGGATGTTCTATTTGTAACAATTTTGGTCATGAAAATTCTGAATGTAGGAGCAGGTTTCGGCAGACAACTCAGAAGGAGCAAGCCTCAAGTGCCAAAACATGGAGAATGAAGGAACCACAACCAGAGAGATGTGGTATAGCTTTATATGTGGAAGCGCAGGAAAATCAATGGTACATCGATAGTGGATGCTCAAAACATATGAAGGGTGATAAAGAAAAACTTCAGTCATATTGTGCCTTAGAGAAGGAGAAGAAGGTATCATTTGGAAATGACACCCCTGCGTTCATAAAAGGTAAAGGTTCTGTTCAGTTGAAAGAAAGGGTCAAAGCTGGAAATGTTATGTATCTTGATTTCTTAAAGCATAATCTATTCAGTGTCAGTCAAATGTGTGATCAAGGAACTGAGGTAATATTTCAATCAAATGGATGTAGTGTTCGTGATCTTGATACAGGAAAAACAGTGATCAAAGGCATAAGAACTCCAAATAATTTATACATATTCAAAGAAGGACAACATCAATGCTATCTAAGCAAGAATGATGAACACTAGCTATGGCATAGGAGATTATGGCATCTTAGCTTCTCACAGATAAGGAAAGCATGCAAATACCAGGTAGTTCGTGGTCTTCCAGACATCAGAATTCCAGACAATACAATATGAAAATCATGTCAGTTTGGTAAGCAAACTAGAACTAACTTCCCTGAGAAGGAAGGATCAGCCAGTAGACCGCTTGAACTTGTCCATACTGATGTATGTGGTCCATCTAGGAAAAGGTCATCTCGAGGAGAAGAATACTTTATATTATTCATTGATGACTATTCCAGGATGTGTTGGATAGGACTTATGAAGCACAAAGACAAAGCCTTTGAAAAGTTAAAATCACTCAAAGCCTTGGTGGAGAACGAATCAGATCATAGAATCAAATGCCTCAGGTCTGATCGAGGAGGAAAATTTAACTCGAATGAATTTTTCGATTTTTGTGAAGAACATGGAATAAGAAGGGAATTCTCTACAGCTAGGACTCCTCGGAAAAATGGAGTAGTGGAAAGGATGAACAGAACGGTTCAACAAATGGCTCGTGCTATGCTTGATGAGTCTAGAACTCCCGCAACCTTCTGGGGTGAAGCCGCATTTGCTGCAGTTGTTATTCTCAACAAGACAAATGTTCGGGTGAACAACACTCAAACTCCTCATGAGCTCTGGTATGGTGAGACTCCTTCGGTAAAATATTTCAAAATTTTTGGAAGCAAATGCTATATCAAAAATACTGATGAAAATCTTGGCAAGTTTGAACCTAGAGCAGATGAAGGCATTCTTCTTGGTTACTCTCCCCACAGCAAAGCTTACAAGTGTTACAATAAAAGGCTTGGAAAAATTGTTGAAAGTATTGATGTAGTGGTTGATGAAGAGGAAAAGACTCCTAGGCAAGTGAATTCTGAAGATTTCGAAGATGATGAGGACTATCCTTCAACATCAAATCAGACTTATGATGAAGAAGAAGCTCAAGAGGCACCAGAAGAACAGATAAGGATAGAAGATAAGACTCCATCCAGGTACGTTCAGAAGAATCATCCAGAATCTCAAATTTTGGGGCAGAAAGAGGCAGATATACAAACAAGAAGAACAATTGCAGAAGCCTCAAGCTATTTGGCATTGCTCCCCTCCACTGAACCACAAAATGTAAAAGAGGCATGCAAAGATGAATGCTAGGTCAAGGCAATGGATGAAGAACTTGAGCAGATTGAGAAGAATAACACTTGGGAGTTGTGTATGTTGATGATATCATCTTTGGCAGCAATGAAGAAGCTATGAGTCAAAAATTTGCCTTGATGATGCAGAAAGAATTCAAAATGTCCTTGCTTGGAGAACTGACATATTTTCTTGAATTACAAATCCAACGAAATGAAGGCGGTATCTTTTTATCTCAAACCAAGTACCTCAAGCAAATTTTGAAGAAGTATGGCATGGAAGATTCTAAACCAGTATGTACCCCTATGGTTACAGGATGCAGCCTCAATGCAAGTGATGAATCAACAGCATTACATAAACCAACTTATATATCCATGATTGGAAGTCTACTCTATTTAACAGGTACCCGACCAGACATCATGCATGCAATGGGAATGGTTGGAATATTTCAGGAAAATCCTAAGGAAACCCATCTTCAAGCATTAAAGAGAATTTTCAGGTATCTTCAAGGAAATCAAAACTATGGCCTGTGGTATCCAAGAGATACAGATCTCACTCTTCATGCTTATACAGATGCAGATTGGGCTGGAAGCGTGGATGACAGAAAAAGCACAAGTGGTGGTGCATTCTTTATGGGTTCCAGATTAGTATCTTGGTTCAGCAAGAAACAAAGTTCGATTGCTCTATCTACAGCTGAAGCAGAATATGTGGTTGCCGCATCTTGTTGCACACAACTCCTATGGACGATGCAAACTTTGAAGGATTTTCAAATCACTTGTACTCCACCTATCTCCATCTCATGTGATAATACAAGTGCTATCAGTATCTCAAAGAATCCTGTCATGCATTCAAAGACTAAGCACATACCGGTCAAGTATCATTTTCTCCGGGAACAAGTGTTGGAACAAAAGGTAAAATTGGAGTATGTTCCCTCTAAGGAACAAGTTGCTGATAGTCTCACCAAACCACTGACCGGGGAAACTTTTGAATACCTCAGACAGAAGCTGGGAGCAGTTGATGCATCATCTTGCTATTGAAATTTGTCTGTTTCAGAGAAAAATGGGTGTACGCAAGTTTCCTGAGGAGGATCCACGTACATACGCCGGTTTATGCAGATACAGTCGCGTATATGGCAGTTTGAAAGAAATCAGTGGGGACAAACTCTGGTTGAAGAAAGTATGATATGGGTTTGACAGAGACCATCTGGCACAGGTTCAGGGGGAGCAGATAAACTTCTGATAATGCATTGTTGGAATTACAAGCTCTTGGTTCAGGTTCACAGTTGTTGATCTCAGGTGGAACAAATGCAGAGGGAGAACGAAAGGAAAACATGGTTGCTGATCTAAATAGTGATTGGAAAATGTTGCTGATATCAGTTATTGGTGACTTTCATAAGTCTTGCTCTAGATATTTCATCTCTATGTCATGTATCTCTTTTATGGTGTCAAGGTCATCTAACGGCCTATTTTGGTTTCTCCACTATGCCTGGGATGAATGATGTAATGTACTTGGTTGTCATATGTAAATTTCTGATGTATACCCACTTGGTTGGGTGGATGATCCCCACTTGGTTGGGTGATGGATGTATGTATAGAGTCTTTTGGTGATAGGAAGGTCTTTTATGATGCATAAGTCATGGATCTTCTTGAAGAACATCTTTTTGTAGATCTTGCCTACAGTCAGGGGCAGCATGGTCAGCACAGCAGAGCAAAGATTTCAGCATGTACTCAAGGGGAGCACAACCCTTTGCCCTTGCTGACAAAGGGGGAGAATGACTTTGAGGATCTTGGGGTTGTCATCAAGTCCAAAGGGGGAGATTGTTGGCATTATGGCACAGGTTTGGAGCTATGGCACAGGTGTTGTCCTTGATGGCAACTCACTCTGGTGACAGATCTCACTGCAGGCTCTCAGAATGAAGAAAAATATATATACGCAGGTTCACCTAGACGAAGATGCATATATACGCGGGTTAGACATTTCAAAGGCGCGTATGCGTATACATGCACTTTCACACAAGGAAAAGCGCATACATGTTGGAGAACTTACTTTTGGTCTGTGGTATTTAGTCCTTGGTAATTGAACCTATGGTTTTGGGCCATGGTATCTCGTCAGAAGTGTTGATCCCAGGTATTGGGTCCATGGTATTGTTTTATTATGGCTTTGGACAGTGGTATTATCAAAGGCCTAAGACTACAGAAGAAAAAGGAGATCATTTAGCAAAGGTGCGTCTGAATTATTGAATATCTGATAAAGTGGTAGATCTGAAATATTGGTGATTGGGGTTATGGTGCAGATCTGGATCTGAATGAAGGAGGAACCTTAGCACAAAGAGAAGGATAAGTTCTATTGATGGGTCATAATCTTAAGGCTTGAATAATAGTATCTTTATATGATTTTGATCCGTTATATGTGGCGCATGCTTGATCTATAAATCTGGTAATCTGGGTTAATTAATCTTTGAATATTTGAAAGAGTGAATTATCCTTTATAGATCTGTACGCAGGTTTAGTGAAGCGAAGACGCATATACACACTGGTTCTGTGAGTAGAAACGGCGTATACGCAGGTTGGTCCAAACACAGAAGCGTATTCACGCAGGTTTCTGGGTATTGAAGTAGCGTACATCTATTGAGTTGTGTTCTAGTTGCTTTTGTTTGTTGTTGGAGTGTTCTGGGTTTAGAATTTGGTGTGTGGTTACTGTTACTATGTTTTGGGTACAGCTGTCAGAAAAGTGTCTACTTGATTCAGTTCTAATTGGTGAAAAGGAGATTGTTTGATGCAGAAATTCTTGATGATTGATTGATGTTCATGGATCCAATTTGAAAATTTATGAAACGTGGTCCCTGGAAGAAAGAGAAGGTTGTAGCCTTCTATAGGCCAGCACCTGCGTACTAGTATCTTCGCTAGCGCAAGAGCTAAGGGGGTTCTAGCTCCCTTCCAGGAGAAGCTGGAGAACGAGAGAGGGTTGTAGCTCTCTGCAGGTTGCAGCCTGCATACTGGTAAAGGACTGCACCAATACAGAATCATTGTAAAAAGAATTTTCTAATCAAAAGAAGATAGAGACGAATTGCAGCAGGTGGTTTTCACCCACATTGGGTTTCCACCTTATATTTTGTGTTCTTGTGTGTGATTGTCTTCTGCTCTGTTTCACTGTTTCTGGTTACTGTTTATTTGATTCTGATACATAGATTAATGATCAACATCTGTAAGATAAAGTAAATTATAAGTTTGCATGGTATACGTGGGTTTCCTTATACGTAGTTGCGTATATACGCAGTTTTCACTAACTGAATTAGCGTACATGATCTGGATTTGAAAAAGGAAATAATTGACGTGATAATAATTATTCACCCCCCCCCCCCCTCTCAGTATTATTTCCAGCAAGTATCCCACAACCAGGTGGTGTAAGAGCAGCTGTTAAGAATGTGCTCCATGGTCTCCTCCTATTCTTCACAGACCTGGCATCTGGAAGGCCCCATAACCCCCCTTTTCTTAATGTTGTCCCAAGTTAAAATTTTCTTATGATAAACCAACCACATGAAAAGTTTGATCTTCATCCAACCTTGGTGCTTCCAGAGGTGCTTCCAGGTATTTTTTGGAACCCTGGAATCAAGCTCAAGAAGAATACCTTTAGCTTCCTTAAGGTTAAAGGTGCCTTTATTGTTATTGCCCCATCTCAATTGATGATGCCCCTCTGTTACTAAAATCATTCTTTATTTAATCAAGCCCCCAAGAGCCTCTACTTTAATTGTAATGAGGCTATCATTTGTGCAATCAATTTTCCTCCAGCTTCTCCACTTTCCGGAGTTCTGAGCAGGATCCTAGAAATCCTTAACCTTGTTTAACCCTTGGGATATGTTTCCTGGTTGAGGCTTAAAAAATCCTCTGTTAACAGCGCTGATTCTTGTTGCCATTTGTCCTCCCAAAAGAGTGCAAGATCTCCTGCTCTGATTTCCCAAAAACTATTTTTTTGAACTAGGCTTCTATTTTCCCAGGCTCTGTTCCAGATGTGAGATCCTTTTAAGTTTCCAGACATCCTTATGAGGTCATTAGTGTGCCAAGAGCTGGCATATTTCTCTTTCCAGATCCTTTCCCACTGGGTTGTTGGCTCCTGAACCCATCGCCACCATAGCTTGGCTCCAAGCACTTTACTGAGAATCTCCTGATCATCCAAGCCTAGACCCCCATGACTCTTGGGTTTACAGATTTTTTCCCAAGAAACCAGGGCCCACTTCTTCTTTGTTTCTTCCTTGCCCCAGAGGAAATCTCTTTGTATATTCCTAAATTGCTCTAAAACCCCTTTGGGAGCTGGGAGGGCTAATAACATAAAAACCAGGATGGATTGCAAAACCACCTTTGTCAGAACCAGCCTGCCTACCAAGTTCAAGACTCTGAAGGTCCAATTTTTGACTCTGTCCTGCATCTTATTAAGCACCTGTTCCCAGGTACTCTTGTGCATAGGTCTGGTTGTGAGAGGGATTCCCAAATACTTTGTGGGGAGGGAATCCCTTTGGAAGCCAAGAATTCTTGAGATATTTCTCTGAATAGCAATATTAGTGTTAAAGAAGAAGATTTTTGATTTAGAGAGATTGACTTCCATACCTGTAGCCATGGCAAATTCCTTCAGGATTTGATTGTAGGCTGAATCTTATTTGATAGTGGGGATGCCTTGCATCATGGTGTCATCTACAAATTTTTGATGAGTCAAAGCTTGACCATTCTCAGCTAATTGAAGACCTTTGATTTTGCCCAAATCCTTGGCATGCCTAATGGATCTACCAAGTCCTTCCATCATGAGAATAAAAAGAAAGGGAGAGAGTGGGTCTCCCTGCTTGAGGCCTATAAAAGGAATGAAAATCTCTGAGGGAGAGCCATTCACCAAAATTGAAAAGCTAGATGAAGTCACCAGAGCCACAACCCATCTTACCCAGTTATGATCGAAACCAAAAGCAATGAGAACCTTCTTGATGTAAATCCAATTCACCTTGTCATATGCTTTGGCAATATCAAATTGCATGATCATCCCTGCCTTCTTTTTACTAATTAGCGAGTGAACCACCTCATGGGCTTGAATAATGTTATTTAAAATTTGTCTGCCCTCCACATAACCTGCTTGTTCCTCTGACACTAAGTAAGGAAGGAGAGGTCTTAGTCTGTTAACAACAACCTTGGATATTATCTTGTATACTACATTACATAAAGATATGGGTCTGTACTTATCTGCAGTTTGAGTTGAATCCTGTTTGGGGATCAAGGAGATGAAGGAGGTGTTGAGGGGTTTTAGGATGGTTTTTCTACACCTGGAATCCTCCACCACATTCATAATATACTATTTGACAATATGCCAACAAGCTTTAAAAAAATCCACATTGAAACCATCCAGGCCTTGTGCTTTGCAATTCTGCATGTCTTTGAGAACCTCGCTTACTTCCTCTTCAGTAACGGGTTTATTGAGGTTAAGATTGTCCTCTCTAGAGACCAACTTAGGGATATGCCTTATAATTTCCTTGATGGATTGTTCCCTGTTTGGATTGTTTTCCCGAGTGATGTTTTGGAAATGCCTAACAAGCACAACTTCAATATTCTTATGAGTGTTCTGAAGCTCCCCATTCTCATTCTTTATCGAAGAGATTCTATTGTGTGCTCTATTAGCTATGGTGGATCTGTGGAAAAATCTTGTATTCCTCTCTCCTTCCTTGAGCCATTGAACTCTAGACTTTTGCCTCCAAAATATTTCCTCTTGTTTGCATAAATTTTCCCATTCTTGATGATGTTTGTCAGCCTGATCACTCTTGAATTTTTCAAATCCGTCTTGGATCAATGCCTGGTTGAGTTCCTAAATTTTGATCTCCAAAGATTTTTTGTTCTCAAATATGTTTCCAAAATCCTTCTTGTTCCATTCTTTGAGCCTGAACTTGACATGTTTTAGTCTTTTATGAAGGAGGTACATTTGTGATCCTTGTAATTGCAAGTCTTCAGACCACCATTTTTCAATGTTACTGATGAAATTTGGGTGGGAGAGCCAGATATTCTCGAATCTGAAGGGCCTATTTCTGGGAGAAACCATACCCTTGATTTCCAGTTGAATCGGCCAGTGATCGGACCCTCCGAAGGGAAGGATTCTTGCTATTATTTCTTTGTCTATAATCATCAACTCCTCTAAAATCATGAACCTATCTAATTTAGAGGCTACCTGTGCCTCACCTCCTCTTTTGTTGTTCCAAGTAAAAAATCCATTGCTCAATTCTGAATCAACCAATTTCATATCCTCTGTAAATGATTGAAACGCTAAAGAGTCTTTAGCTAGCACTCTGGTTCCTCTCTTTTTTCTGAAAGAGACTTGATCATATTGAAATCACCTCCCAAGATCCAAGGAATCCCATCCTGTCTATTCCTGATATCTAATAGGGAGTCTATCAATTTGAGTTTGTCATGTATTTTTTGAGGGCCATAAACATTTGTGACCAGGAAGGTTTCTAAAACCCCCACTGGTTGCATGACCACTGATAAGTAATTTCTGGATGCTTCAGCATCTATTATGTTGATTTTCTAGGGATTCCAAAGAGTTAGAATGCCCCCTGCTGTGCTTTCAGCTTTAACTTCTAAAAACTCAAATCTATTGAGCCATTTGCTATGAATTTGTTTTATTTTCTAAATGGAACATTTGGTTTCCTTGATGGTGATCATATCTAGCATTTCTTGTTTCATTCTATAACTTAGCATTCTTTGTTTTCTTTTACTACCTAGACCTCTAATATTCTAGGATGTGAACTTCATAATTCAATATTTGTAAAGGAGTAACTGGTTAGGTCTTTCATCTTACCTGAGTCTATCATTAACTTTCCACACTCCATCAAGAGGTCCTTCTGCTTTTTTCTACCCCTTTTCTTTCCTGCATTTCTGGTAGCTAATCCTGGAGTTGATTTAATTGTTTTCACACCTCTGTACTCCTACTTATCAATGGTTTTTCCTTTATCTAACCCATTTTCCTGAGTTTTCCATAAAAACAATTGTTGAATTCTGTTGCAATCTTCTTGGGGTAGTGAATCTATCCCTCCCGTGGTTCCCTGCATCAAGAACCCTTCCAGATCTAGGTGTTCCTTTTCTAGAATTTCTTGAAGTTCATGGTCCTCCAGATCTGTTTCACTCTGGGTCATTTCCTGATCCATCTCTAGTTCTGTTTCACTCATCATAATTTCTTTCTTATTACCAATCTCTTGTGTTGGGTTGTAGTTTTCTTCCTTTTCCTTTTCATTAGGGCCATCCTCCATAGGTTGATCTTCATTTTCCATTTCTTCATTCTCTTCCAGTGCTTGATACTTGTTTTGACTGGCCTTTTGCCCCTCATTATGAAGATGCTTTGGTCCTTTTTTGCCTCCTTTTCCTCTACTTACCACTTTCTGAAAGCTCTCTATGTCCTTCATTGCATTTTGTTTACTTCTATTGTCTACTCTGCTAAGAGGGCAATCTCTGAACAAGTGTCCATGTTCATGGCATTTACGACATCTGAACGGGATATGCTCATAGTCCACTATTTGCACCCAATCCTCATCAAAAACTTCCAGGATGACTTCATCTGGAAGGGCTCCTGATAGATCCATTTCTACACAGATTCTTGCATAGGAAGTGTATTTGCCCCTTCTTGTGGCTTCCGAAGCTTTGACAAAACGACCTAGTTTGTTGCCTATGGTAGCAAGTGATTCAGTTTGCCAGTAATCAAGAGGTAGAGAATAGAGCCTTACCCAGATAGGTACCAAAGTGAAAGTCTCTTGCTCTGGAACAAAGTTCATCATCCAAGGCCGCATATAGAGGCTAGCTGCTGCATAAAAGTAGGGTCCTCCTTCGAATATTCTGTCTTTGTCTTCGATACTTGTGAACACCATGGTGAAGAATCCCTTTGACCCAAGATGCAGATCGATGCTTCCTTTGGGTTTCCAGTGGTACTTGATCCACATCTGTAAAGCCTTTTCCGTGGGCCATAGTCCCATGAATTTGCAGATTATAGCGTAAGTCCCCATGTGTTCCCTGTGTGCCTGCAGTGCAGGATCGTTTAGCACTACTCTAGGAGTAGTCTCCATTTTGGGTCTGCATGGTCCCTTTTGTTTATTGTCCCTTGTTCTCTGGCTTTTGTCTTCTTCCTCCTTGTCTTTAGTGCTGACATTTTCCTTGGGCCTGACCCCATCTGTCTCCTTTTCATTATTATTTTTTTCCTCTTCCCCAGAACCTCTGACATTACCCAGTGGGGATTTGCCTCTGCTGGCTACGGCCTCCTTGTAGGAGGGAGTGGAGCTCCCTCCTCTGTGGCCCTCCATTAGGGGCAAACACTGAAACTCTTAGAAACCCTAGCTGTGCATTTTTCTCCCGCTCCTCCATTTTTTTTTTAATTCAACAACAAAAGTTTAGATCATTTTTTGATGGTGGAAATGGATTGAGCACCATCAACAACATCTATGGCACAAAAAATCTTGAAGTTTGATAGTTGTAACCTAGATTTCCCAAAATTTCTCTAGGGTTTTGATCAAAATCTTGTTGAAATTTCCACTATTTTCTGAGCAAAATTGTGTTTTCATTAGACTACTCTTATTTAAATTCTATATGAGATGCATGTATAAATGACACATATTTAAGAATAAAGTAAGCATCATATAATAAAATGTTTCAAATTGTCTTTTCCATGTATTCTTCATTATCATTAGCGAATTATTTTTAGGGAGGAAGAGGAAACAAGCTCTCTTATGGGGATGCTTTTTTCTAATTATTATGGTTGTTATGGCTATTATGATTTGTATCATTGTTGTGGTAAGAGTTTCCTTGTACTTATGGTTTGTAGTGACAAGAATTTCTTGTGTGCTTGTGATTGATGATATCACGACTATAGATCCATCATAACCATGTATCTAGTAGGTGTGGAGAGGGATCAAATCTCTTGAAGTGAAAAACACTTTTTTAGTACAAACCTTGAAAAAAATGTTTACATCTCTACTTAGTGCTTAATAGATCTATGGTTAATATATATCTATAGTCATTCTCTTTCTTTATATATATATATATATATATATATATATATAGATATAGATATAGATATAGATATAGATATATATATATATATATATATATATATATATATATATATATATATATATATATATATATATATATATATATATATATATATATATATATATATATATATATATATCTATATATATATATATATAAACACCATGTCGAACTTTTCATTGTTTAAATTGTATTTTTGAATGCATAAATGCATTTAATGCCTTGAAAATCCCCTTGACCACTTAGATCATGTAATCTATATAAATTAAAAAGTTGTTGGATTTTAGACAAAATTAACCAAAAAAATAATATCTTAAAAGGGGCTAAAATGTAAAAAAGTGAGATTATTTGAAACTTTTTAATTATAAGAATTATTTATTTTCAATTGTTTTATATAATATATATTTTTTTAATTATATTATAGAATATATAGTTGACATTGAAAACTTTTATTTAATATGGGTAGTGAGATATTTTATTTACAAATTACATTGTATACAATAAAATATATTTTTGTTATTAATATATTTTTAAATATGTTAATATTATTTAACCTTGTATATTGAAATTTTTATTTATAATTTACATTGAATTTTTTATTATAATTAATATTTTAAATGCAACATATTGATTTTATACTAAAATTTGAATGAATTACACATCTCTCTCCTACTACTATTATTAGGAAGCAATTTAACATTTTAAATCTCAATGTATAGAGAATTTTTCAGAAGAAATCATAATGAAGATTTTGGTCGATGTGTTTGGAAACGGTGAGTGTGGTTCATCAGCAAGACATGTTGAAGAAACAAATCTAGGAAGAAGGTTAAATAGGGAGAGAGGTCAACCTAACAACTAAAAGATAACAGTTATATTTGACCGGGACAGGGGAATGTTTAATAATATTTAAATAAATTTTAATAAAATATATATATATATGTATATTATTTAACGGCTATATTTGTTAATGGTTTTAATTTATGAATATAATACTCAAAGAATAACTAACCACATTTTTATTGAACTATATTCAATCCAATTATAATATATTAATAAATAATTTATATATCTATATATATATATATATAAAATATGGTTATTTAAAACAATATATATAATATTAATAAGAAGTTTAATCTAAATATAAAGAATTAAAATTAATTATTAAAACGATTTATATATGAAAAACTAAAGATTAGGGAATAATAAATATTTGATTTTTTATATATATGTGGTAATGGTTTTAATTTATGAATATAATAATAAAAGAATAAAAATATTAACTACTCATATTTTTATTGAACTATATTCAATTAAATTATAATATTTAAATATTTAAATTAATATCGAAATATATATAAATTTATACTATGGTTATTTAAAATGATATATATATATATATATGTTTAATCTAAATATAAAGAATCAAAATTAATTATTAATAACAATCCAGATGTGAAAAACTAAAGATTAGGGTTTTAGAAACATTTGATTCTTCTTATTTTGTTGGTATATATAATGATATAATCAAGGATTAAACTAATAATTAAGATTATATATATATATATATATATATATATATATATAGATATAGATATGGTTATTTAAAACAATATATATAATATTAATAATAAGTTTAATCTAAATATAAAGAATTAAAATTAATTATTAAAAACGATTTATATATGAAAAACTAAAGATTAGGGAATAAGAAATATTTGATTCTTTTTATATATCTATTGGGTAATGGTTTTAATTTATGAATATAATAATAAAAGAATAAAAATATTAACTACTCATATTTTGTTGAACTATATTCAATTAAATTATAATATTTAAATTAATATTGATATATATATAAATTTATACTATGGTTACTTAAAACGATATATATATAACATAATATGTTTAATCTAAATATAAAGAATCAAAATTAATTATTAATAACCATCTATATGTGAAATACGAAAGATTATGATTTTAGAAATATTTGATTCTTCTTATTTTGTTGGTATATATAACGATATAATCAAGGATTAAACTAATATCTATCTATCTATCTATATATATATATATATATATATATATATATATATATATAGATATTTCATTGTATAGTTAAAGTTTAACATTTAATTAAAAAGGGATTCTAATATTAGTAAAACAATAGAATAATTCAAAATAATGTTGATAGTTATATTATTAATAATAAAATATTGTTCATAATAATAATAATCCAACAACAACAACAAAAAACCAAGGGGCCTAGAAAAGGATGGAGAAAACTAAGAGGAGAGGGTAGGAATCCAACAGCTGCTAATTTTCCAGTCGTCGTCCCTATTAATATTACTGGAAGACCTCTCAATTTCAATGGCTTCCCTAAATTTACAATGGTGGAAATGAGGAATCTTAGCGATAACCCTAGCCTCCTCAATGAATATATGATGCTTGGTCTTCTCTGCAGGTTCGGCCAAAGCTAAAGATTTGGTCCTTCCGTGCTTGATATCAGCAGCATGTTCCTTAATCCTCTCGTTTATAGAACAACCAGTTTCGCTGATGTATGAGGTACCACAGGAACAAGGGATGATATAAACACCTTTCATATCCATAGGGTTTACGCAGTCTTTAACATACTTAAGGGAACTTCTAATGGTGCTGAGGGGTCTAAAGGTCAAGGGAATATTATGCTTCTTCAGGATTCTAACAATCTTGTCTAAGAGGTCTTCCAATAATATTAATAGGGACGATGGCTAGAAAATTAGTAGTTGCTAGATTCCCGCCCTCTCCTCTTAGTTTTCTCCATCCTTTTCTAGGCCCCTTGGTTTTTTTTTTATTATATTTATTATGAACAATATTTTATTATTATAATATAATTATCAACATTATTTTTAATTATTCTATTGTTTTAGTAATATTAGAATCCCCTTTTTATTAAATGTTAAATTTTAACTATACAATGGAAAATATCTATATCTATATATATATATATATATATATATATATATATATATATATATATATATATATATATATATATATATATATATATAATCTTAATTATTAGTTTAATCTTTGATTATATCGTTATATATACCAACAAAATAAGAAGAATCAAAATTGTATAGTTTCTATTTTATTTTGTTTTATTTTTGGGGTAAAAGATATGAATTAATTTACAATATGGCCTTGTCGATTGGTACCCTTGAAAATAAAAAACATAAAATCATGTCTAAATCTTAAATTGGTGTTACATGAATTTTCTTTTACATTAATTGATATCATTTTTAAGTAATTAACATTAAAAAATTGAACTAGACATGAGTTGGGAGAAACATATTCTGGATTCTCTCCTCCTATAGTTCCAAGCACAAGCTATGGAAGATCTTAATCCTATCATATTTGTTGGTTGATGAACATTTTATTTGATTCTTATCAATTGCCAAGAAATATGTTATCAGATCTTTATCATTTACCATTTAATATGTTGAAAAATATCCATCAAGTGTCAGGAACCATATCGTCAGATCTCCATCACTTGCTTGTAACTATGAGGCGTTATCTGAACTCTGTCAAAGGGAATCAACAATAAGAATTCTAACGAGCATGTCAGCAAAGGATAGGATTTCAAGGAGGTGTGAAAATGTGAGTGTAGACCCCTCCCCCCACAGATGGTGTCATTAGCCCCCTACAAGTCATCGATCCTCATCAAATCACCTTTGTTGTCTGATGCTTTAAATGGAACTTGGATTTGGATCCACGAGTGTGCACCCCCCCCCCCTCTATTGTTGTTATAGCAGGGGGGGTTTGCACTAAAATATATCCATTAATCCTCAAAAAAGTGTCTCTATCATCTTATGCATTAGATGTAACCTCGATTTTGACTAGCAAGGACAGACCCCCCCCCCCCCCCCCCCCTTTGTTGATGCCATGCAGGGCGGGCATATACACTCAATTGTAGCCATCTATTTTGGCCAATCAATCATATACATTGCATTCAATCAAGGACTTGTAACCAAGCTCAATGTCAGGCCCCTCTTCTCCAATACCTTCTCCTACTTGTAGGTCAAAAATTGCCATGGAAAATGCAATTAAGGTTACATGCAAGATAGAACCTCTTTTTGTTCAGATTAATAGTAGCTCACCAATGTATTACAACAATTAACATCAATACTATTTCTTTTATCTTCCATATGCATTAATAAAAAATAGTTTATATAATATTAAGATTAGGGAGTTCAATCTCTAGTCTAGCTTACCACTGAGTAGATCTAAGCCTAACAATTTTGGACTATGTAAACCTTAGCAAAAGTAATATAAAATACCCAATTTTAAAAAAAAATAACATTAAAATTTTGAGAAAAAGTAATTCTTTTTTTGTCGAGGGTAGGGTTTGGTGTGAGAATCAATTTAAAAGAAAAGATATAATAAACCATTCAAAAATAATAATTACTTTAAAAATGCTAAAAAAATTAAAAAATTGAAAACAAAATCAAATAAAACAAAGAAAAAATTAAAAAATTATTTAAAAATACAAATTTAATAAAATTATAAGGAAAAAAAACATGCATAAAATTTAATTAAAAAAATCAAAAATTAAAAAATTTGAAACGATTATAAATTTTGTTATATGTCTACTAGGGTTACGGTTTGATTTTACAGAAACCCCTGCAATTTCTATTTTATTGATGGTTTCTATCTTCTAATAAGTAATTGTTTTTTATTAGGCCACCATCACTTTAGACTCTTTTGATTTTCTATATGAGTGGTCACATGGTGAAGGGTGAGAACCCCTCCTACAAAAAAATAGTGACTGGGGAAAACCAGTCAACTACTGGAAGCTCTAGTTCTTCGCACAACACTAGCGATAATTATGAAAGTACAATCCTAGATGCACAATGGAATTATCAATTCAAAAATAGATTCTTTCCTAAGTCTACTACAAACCCTAAATATGGGGTTTGACCTGACAAATTGGAAGGCTAGATTCAATGTATGAAGGACCACACCCTCATCTGCATGTTTATTGGGTTATGGCCATCAGAGAGGGATTTGGTTAAATGAATTCACAATAAGTGGAATCCAAAAAACGAAATTGATCTAGAACTAGGGGCCAAAGGCTTCCTTAGAATCATCTACTCCAGTTTAGAAGATAAGGCCCATGTCTTTGAAAATAGCCCCTATTTTTTCAACAATGTAGGGATTTTTATGAGATTTTGGGAGGAGCATTGTAACCTAGAAAAATAGAAAATGTTGGTTGCACTGGTGTGGATAATGCTTTTTTCTTTACCCAAGGAATTTTTGGATATGAAATTTCTAGAAGGGATTAGAAATTCGATAGGTTCCTTATGAAGATCACAGAGGTTACCATACGAAATCATTGTACTTCTTATGCTAGAATATTCGTGCACATTCAAAATTTCTTATTATGATGAAGTTTAGTGCCAACCCTTGGATTATGACCATGTTCCCTTTTGGTGTGGTTGTTATCATGACTACAGTTGTTTATTTCATGAATTCCTACTACATCAAGCAGAATCATTGGAAGAATCACAAAAAGAAAATGTTGAAGGGTTTCAAAAAGTTACAACTAGAAAGCAAAACCGAAAAATTTCGCATAGCTCATCATGCGTCAATGTCAACCTAGGTGAAAATAAATACATGGCACTCTTGAATCAAGGAACAAATATTGAGTTTCAAGATGATTTAATGAATCTAGATCCTCATGTGATGGAAATGTCGATCAAATCTTATCTTAAGAGAAAATCCCTAGAAATACCTCAAAAACCCTAATGTAGAAGAGAAACCCATTTCAGATGACTTAGAGATGGAAGCGGAGGGGTAGACTAAGTTTCTAAGTATGAGGAAGAAATTTTGGTAAAATTTCTTGAAGAATGGAAAAACACTTGGATCACAGCACTATACCTGAGAACCAAAAATATCAACATCATCAAATTTACCTCAAACTTAAGTCTCATACTTCCTCAGCTGATGGAAAGTTTGACTTGGTCACCAATGGTTTTGCTATGTTCTCCCAAAACAACAAAGAGAAAGGAAAAATTCACAAGGATTTAATGAAAATGGGTAGATGAACTACCAAGGCTTTGATCTAGGAAGTTGGAGACCAACTAGTGAATACTGGGTAGGTGAAAGCATTGTTGGAGGTGCTTTCCTCCTCCAAACACTCTTATGAATGAAGATCATTTCTTAGAATATATGTTGTAACTGTTATCACCCCAATAAACTCACCTAGGTTGTATATCAGTGATGCTCGGGAACATTATAAACTCAACAAAATGTTGGATAAAATGATGGATGAATGAAAGAAATGTTGTATATTCAAGCCAAATAACCACTCCTACTATGATTAACCCCAGACATGGGTGAAAACCCTCAAACTACAAGGATTTTAACCACCAATTACTCACAGTTTAAACAAAATGAAATGATGGAGAAGACTGCCTACACCAGCAGATACACAGGACCCTGTGATGGCCAGCTGCAACCAGTTAGGAGGTCTATAAATCTATTATCTAATACACAGACAGGATGACAGCTCTTTGGTATTAAAACAACAGAAACCTGTAAGCAAATTCAATGATACATGCTAAATTCTAACACAGAGGTGGGATGATAGCCCCTCTGATGCTAAACATTCACAGCACATGAATTAATGCAAAATAGGCATAGCCTGGAACATAGAAGAAGTGAAAAGTGAGCAAATGACAGCAAAAGAAGCTTGTATTAGTTGGAAATGAAGACTAGACGCTGCAGGTCTCACAGTAGTTACAGTCTCCAGAAGTTGAAGCTTACAACACACTAGCACTCATCTAACACTCATCAACCATTACATTCTCTCCTCTGGATATATATAGAGGCTGATTACAAAATATCTCTGCTAACCTATGCGTGGAGGTGTCTTAATGGACCACCAACCACATTTACAATTAGATGTGGTCTCTGATGCACACTGCTGATTTTAATGTACAAAATCGACCTTTTTGATAGTCTGATGTCCTTCTCTGGCAGCTAGAGTGAATTATGGATTAAATTCCATGCCTGATAAATGCTCTTCACTGCTCGAGGTTGTTCTGTTTGTCCTCTGTCGCGCTGTCAATTGAATGCAGGTAGTTGAAACTTTAACTGCGCAGAGAGCAGGTAAATCATCCCCTTCATCCTTCGGGTGAATAACACAGGTCAGAGGCACGAGAACAACTTGGATGCTGCACAGGCAGGACAGGGAGGCAAAATGATTAATAGTCATCGGATCATACATACGGATGACCGAGATCAGTTTGGAGTGGCTTATTGGGAGAAAACGGGAGCGGAGCATCGTCAGCTGTCGGATCGTGATCCGCACAAATTTGATGGTGATCGGGAGATGAAATAGCATGGAAGATAGTTGGCGGGGAGACAACGGTTTGCGTGGCGGGTGGTTTCCCTGCACCGCCTGCGGGGGACAGGTGGTTTCCATAACGTGGGGCGCGATTGAATAATAGAGCGCCTCGTGGCAGACAGGTCCAGAGAGAAACCGCCTTCCCCGCTACCTAACAGACGAGCCGTTCATGGGAGTGGGGGCTGCGATACCCGCTAGATCTCTGCGGGAAAATGATCAAAAGGTCCAGGAATTAAAGCGCGTGCCTATTGCTTGATGTGACAAGTAAGGGTCTTGGCAGTAGCATGTTTGCGAATGCGCATGGTTATGAGGGGTTAAGACCTTAGCGCCGGGGTTATATGACCACGGCTTGAAGTGTTACCGCTTGCACCCGAGACCAAAGAGGAAAAGGGTTTAAATAGGGTTTCTTAAAGGTAAATGGGGTTTATAAAGACAAACTAACATAATGAAGTTAGGGAGAATAAGGAAAACAAAAAGGGAAGGAGGAAATAGGGTAAAAGCAACAGAGAGGACAGGGCTTTGGGGCTTGAAGAAACAGAAAGAGAAGGAGTAGAATGGGTGCAGCAAGCTCCTTTTAAGCATAACGCATCATGAAAGAGCTGTCTTTGACCCTCAATCATTCAGATTTGTAGCAGAGCTAACACTGGCTCCTTTTGGGTATGAGATCCTCCCTGTGAGGTCTCAAGAATCTGCAGACCAATGCCTTCATACAAAACCAGCTTAAAAACATTTGCATAACATCCATTGGGCATGGAGTCAAACTAAACTTACAATAGAAACCTATAAAATAAAATCCTTAGAACTATTAAGGCCAGCGGACCTTAAACAACATAAATATCAAAAATTTTACCAAATGATGGGCCATCAAAATTGTTTCTCATGCTCTCGGCCCCTTCATCATAGAGCTGAAAAATAGGATTAATTTGATCCTCTACCTCAAACAGTTTAGGACATTTGAGCTTAATAGGTAGAAATGGATCAAATTTCATCTCCCTTTTGTGTATTTTCCTCCTTGGATGCCCTTTATGTGAGCTTCTGTACACCTGCTGAATAACTATGAATGCTGTGTACCTGTTTTTATCTTTTGTGGCCTGTACAATAAACATGAATGGTGTACCAATGTATTCATGTGTGGAGGACGCAGAGATATTATCTGCTATTGAATCTTTGTTAGAACAGTCCTCATCCAAGGAGGGATTCCAATACTGTGCACCCTCCTCCTCTGTCTCCTGGCAAGTTGCCCTTTTAATCTGTGTGAAGACCATATGAGCAGATTTCAGAATTTCAAAACTGAGATGATCAGCTTCAGCCTTGAGCATTGAACTTTGTTCTGCCTCAATGTTCAAGGGGCAACTTTGAGGGATTGTCATTTGAGCAGTCATAAGGGCAAAAGATGATGGGGAGTTTTCTTCTCCCTCTTTAATCGCTGGACTGGGGACCAAGGCAGGCTGGAAAATTGGTAGATCTGCATAGCCATATGAAGATGATATGGCTACAAGCTCGGATTCTTGGAGGACAAAGGGATTTGTTGCTACTTGCCACTGCTGGTCAACTTGTTGTTCTGTAGCTATAACAAATTGCTGAGCAATGCCTTTAGATATTGCTTTCTCATAAGTAGCCCTTGTTAGGAAAGGAGCACCTTCCAAAACATGGGCCTCCTCCTCTTCAAACAGCTCTTCTTCCATGACTATATTTTGGCAAAGGGTCTTCAACCTTTGATCTTCGTTTGTATATCTGTTTCTCTGTAAAATCTGCAAATGCTCATTTGTCCCTCTATATGAATTTGGAGTTGGAAGAGAAAAAGAACGATGAGCTTCAGCTTCCTTAGGATACTGCTGAGGTTTTAACTTGGAAACTTTAGAGGCCAAAAGCTCAATCATCCTAGCTAATTCATCTATCTCATGCTCTGAGGATGATGAGGATTCACCTCCCTGTCTTCTGCTTTCAGCATCTCCTTCGAGCCTTTCCGCAGCAATAATATTTGCTTCTACTTCAAAGGCTGCAGATTACATATCAACCAAAGAAGTGCATCTTCTTTCTCTTAACAGCAGGCATAACTGAGAATCGAAGGCATTAGCATAAGTAATCATGGAAGAAGAAAGGGAAGGTATTATTTCAGCAGGCATTTTGTTGTACATATGATTGAATCTGATATTAAATTCAGACAGCAGCTCACCATCTTCTCTCTGTAGGTTCCCAAATTCATCATGATAAAAGAGTAGATATTTATTATTCCCCCAGTGCTTTAAAAATACATCATCTAGGGCCTCAATGTCTGCAATAGACCTAGGGGTAAATTTCTAAACCATTTTCTAGCCTCCCCTTCTAGTCTTTAGACAAAAACCCTCATCCATACATCCTCTTCTTTGATATCTAGGTTATCAGCATAGCTATAAAAGGCTTATAAATGCTCTTCAGCTATTACTCCTTCTGCACCAGTAAACTTTGGCATAAATTCTTGATAATCTCCTGCAGGCATGGCATTCAAAGGGGTAGGCAAGACTAAGGGTCCATACCTAGCAGCAACTATTTGTTCTATCTTTGTGAGGGCTTGCTGGCCTGCCATGACTGAGGTATATGAAAGGGATACTGGTGGACTGAGTGGAATGGATCAATGAAAAGAATGACAGAAACAGAGGAATATGATGGACAACATGGATGCTTCTTCTACTGAGGTCCGAAAGGGAAATGAATAACAAGGAGTTGTATCAATCTCTGAAGGTATTTCTACACTGGCAGAGATACATAAAAATTCTTTAAGGCTTACTTGAACCTGATGCTCCTTACTGCGATATTATCTTCTACTGAACGATCTTCTCAGAATCAGGCAATGGTTCAGCTGGAGCTTTTTGAGGGTTTCTTCGAGTTCTTCTCACAAACTGAGCCAGAACTTCAATGTGGAGTCGTCAGACAGATGATTACAACCAAAATATGTGTTCAAACCTTGTCTGTCATCAAAGCTTCAAGCTATTTCATTCTCCTAGGGAAGCTTAGCTTCAATTCTCTTCTCCCCGGAAACGGCGCTAATTAATGTTATCACCCCAAGAAACTCACCTAAGTTGCATATCAGTGATGCTCGAGAACATTATAAACTCAAAATAATGTTGGATAAAATGATGGATGAATGAAAGAAATGTTGTATATTCAAGCCAGATAACCACTCCTACTATGATTAACTGTAGACATGGGTGAACACCCCTAAACTACAAGGCTTTTAACCACCAATTACTCACAGTTTAAACAAAATGTGATGATGGAGAAGACTGACTACACCAGCAGATACACAGGACCCTATGATGGCCAGCTGCAACCAGTTAGGAGGTCTGTAAATCTATTATCTAATACACAGACAGGATGACAGCTCTCTGGTATTAAAACAACAGAAACCTGTAAGAAAATTCAATGATACATGCTAAATTCTAACACAGAGGTGGGATGACAGCCCCTCTGATGCTAAACATTCACAGCACATGAATTAATGCAAAATAGGCACAACCTGGAACATAGAAGAAGTGAAAAGTGAGCAAATGACAGCAAAAGAAGCTTGTATTAGTTGGAAATGAAGACCAGATGTTGCAGGTCTCATAGTAGTTACAGTCTCCAGAAGTTGAAGCTTACAACACACTAGCACTCATCTAACACTCATCAACCATTACATTCTCTCTTCTGGATATATATAGAGGCTGATTACAAAATATCTCTGCTAACCTATGTGTGGAGGTGTCTTAATGGACCACCAACCACATTTACAATTAGATATGGTCTCTGCTGCACACTGCTGATTTTAATGGACAAAATCGACCTTTTTAGATAGTCTGATGTCCTTCTCTGGCAGCTGGAGTGAATTATGGATTAAATTCCATGCCTGATAAATGCTCTTCACTGCTCGAGGTCATCCTGTTTGTCCTTTGCCATGCTGTCAACTGAATGTAGGTAGTTGAAACTTTAACTGTGCAGAGAGCAGGTAAATCATCCCCTTCATCCTTCGGGTGAATAACATAGGTCATAGACACGAGAACAACTTGGATGCTGCATAGGCGGGAGAGGGAGGCAAAACAATTAATAGTCGTCGGATCATACATACAGACGGCCGAGAATGGTTTGGAGTGGCTTATTGGGAGCAAACAGGAGTGGAGCATTGTCAACCATCAGATCATGATCCGCGTAGATGTGACGGTGATCGGGAGATGAAAGAGTGTGGAAGATAGTCAGAAGGGAGACAGTGGTTTGCACAGAGGGCGATTTCCCGACACCGCCTGCGGGGGACAGGCGGTTTCCATAACGCGAGGTGCGATCGAATAATAGAGCACCACGTGGCAAACAAGTCCGGCAAGAAACCACCTTCCCTGCTACCTAACGGACGAGCGGTTCATGGGAGCGGGGGCTGCGATAGCCGCTAGATCTCTGCGGGAAAATGATCGGACAGTCCATGAATTAAAGTGTGTGCCTATTTCTTGATGTGACAGGTAAGGGTCTCGGCGGTAGCACCTTTGTGAATGCGCATGGTTATGAGGGGTTAAGACCTTAGCGTCGGGGCTATATGACCACGGCTTGAAGTGTTACCGCTTACACCCAAGACCAAAGAGGAAAAGGGTTTAAACAAGGTTTTTTAAAAGTAAACTGGGTTTATAAAGGCAGAACGTCATAATGAAGTTAGGGAGAATAAGGAAAACAAAAAGGGAAGGAGGAAACGGGGTAAAAGCAACAGAGAGGATAGGACTTTGGCGCTTGAAGAAACTGAAGGAGAAGGAGGAGAACGGGTGCAACAAGCTCCTTTTAAGCATAACGCATCATGACAAAGCTGTCTTTGACCCTCAATCATTCAGATTTGTAGCAGAGCTAACAGTAACACACCCTCCTAACCCCAAAACCCAACTAAAGTTAAGAGGTACTCACTATGCAAATCCAACTCCCAAGGTACAATTATGGGAACGACACTAACAAACTTTTAATTATTTTTTTTTAACTTTCTTAAAGGTTAAATTAGACATAATCGTTGCGTTGATCTCATCTAGATGAATCCCACAATATAAAAATTTCATCAATATGGCTTACGGATTGAGAGTTATGCCCTCTTAAAGATAGGCCTTTCTCACCTCACCACATCACCTTGGGCTCCACATGGCAACCTCTCAATGGCCCACATGGTAGGCGACTGGGAAGCACCACCACCATAGATAAAACACGTGGTGGGTAGACTAAGTGACCAGAAAAAAGTAGGCCATATCCATCGGTGCACCCTTTTCATTCCCATTTTGGCCTGACCCTCAACATCTGACATAAGTCAGGGTTGGCCCTCCTCCTCAGCATGATGAGAGTTGTGTCGAAGTCAACCCCGTTTTCTAACCTATCCAACCACCCCACTTCACCTACACCCTGAATCCCACCAACTACATAATCATCACGCCTCAGATTACGGAAGAGACCCTTCGAGGTCCAGCCCGCTTGGCTGACCTCCCGACCTCCGACCTATGGGGTCATAATTTCAATTATTATTTTTTTTACCATTTTTAGTGTTTTTAACAAAGTTGTGCAATTTGTTTTCCCTCATGATTTTTCTAGTTTCCCTTAATATTTTCAAGTGTTGGTTCTAACACTAACTTGGAAATAACATTTAGGGAATTCATATTCATATCTTGGCCCACAATACTCACTAGCACGAAGTGAAAACTACAACACTTACAGGTATAATTCTTTCCCAAGGACAGAGAGTAGGAACATCTTGCTAAAAAACAAGAAACTTACTATCCTTGACTCTATCAGCCTCACCTATTGAATCAAGCTTCAACTTTACCTGCGTATACCCATATTCGAGTAGAAAGAGTGCCACCATAAGGGCTGGAAAAATTAGGATTACAACAACCCATGATGATACTTATTTACCCTTTTAGTATCCAACCATAATAAGATGACAAACACTACATAGTTACCATTGTCTTCACTATACAACTATTTCACCAGTGAAATCTAGCACTATCAAGTAAAAACATTTCTACAACAAGATTTTAATATAAGTCCATTCCTCCCATGAAATCATTCATTCTCATCAACACATTCTCATATGGATTACAACAAGAAAGTCAACATATATACACAAGTGACCCAATACTTGTCGTGCAAACAATCATAATATCATTCATCCACACTTTAACATAAATTTTGTATAGGATTATGCATAATAGGAACTTATCTCAGATTTGTATTGAAGATGGGCAACTGGTTTTGGGACTACAACTCTCCACCCAAGCAGAGAAAAGTTTCATCCAAGCTACTTGGATTTGTCACCCCCGAGACAAATTCCAAGGACCGAGGTGGCCTTGCTCAAGGGAATAATCACCAATTTCCAGCTGAAACAAGGACGCTAGAGGTCCTCCTACCTCCACCCACTCACCACTCAGTAATCCACCAATGGATAGGAATTATAGAGGCCTACTACCTCCACCCTCTAGCTATCCAATAATAGGAACACACACTCCAAGGAGTAGAGAAGTTTAACATCCACCCTAGCAACAGGCAACACAGTGGTTCCACCCAGTGAAGGGAATCGAGAACTCACTGCCAAAACTAGATAAACAAGAAAATGAGAGACCATACTTTCCTCACCAGGATTCCAAGGGCTAAATATGTACCATGCATTTTCAAGGGACTTTAGAAAATGTCATCTCCACCCTCCATCACCGTGAGGTATCATAAGATTTACCCTCACATGATAGTTTCTAGGAGTGGTGAAAGAAGGCAGTATCCTCCACTCTATTGTAGGTATCACCAATTATTTCTAATAAGGAATTTTCCATGCCTCTAAAATCCATAATAAGCACTTAATTCCTTCCTCAGTGCACATGGGAAGTTCTTCACAGTTGTTCTCAACAACTCTTGTGTGTTCTCCTCTTTTTTGCACAACAAAGAGAGTCCTTTTCTCAAAGCTCTTCAATTGTTGTGTATGCCTCTTTGCATTGTTCCAGAAATACTCACAAAACTCTTCTTTTTCCTATCTTTGCATGTGTTTTTTCCTTTCTCTTTTCTCCCTTTTTTTTCCCATGCTACGCTCTCTCTCTCCCCCTATGACTATCCTCCCCATACAATGTTTCCTAGGATAACCTCTTGGGTGTTTTCCCAATGCCCATGTAGCTATTGTACATTAGTTTATTTTCCCTTTTGTTTTCCTTGGTAGTTCCCAAGCCAACATGGATTGTCTCGCTTTCTTGTAGCCATGAATTTACAACACTTTTCCCCTCATTAAAACCCCATGCCATTTATAATGCCTCCTCCCACATTTACCCACTTTGACAAGCTCTCTAGGGTAAACATGAGTTGAGTGTCACTATGATATGACTTGACCTCCAAGTTTTAGTTATGGAAGTGGGGCCTACAAACTGGAAGTAAACTAACATCCCTCAAAGACTACAGATCACTCATGAGCCTACCAACCACCCCAAGTGATCAATCCCTGAGATGGAACTCTTTTTCACTATATATACTACCCAACCGCACCCATAACATTTCATGCATGTTGGTACCATTCCATTACCATCTTTTTCTTCTAAAAGCACCATCATTTGTCTACCTTTTCCTCCATAGATCCCTTATATTCCTTGAAATTGATTAATTAATAGCATTATAGTTGTTAGTTTGCATTAAAGCTAATTTATGAGTTTTTATGTTAGAAATTAAGAAGTTTCAATAAAAAGGTTACAGGAAGTCACAACATCCTGTAAATGGTTTATCATTTGATACGTGGCATGACAGGCAAGCCAAAGAAATGGATAGGAACGAAAACTGGAATGTACAAGCATGGTGAAAAATTGATTCTACAGCAAATCAAAAGCTCCTAGTTATGCGGTCCACGCTGGTCAAACCTCAGCGTTTTGGTTACAAAGGCAGTAAAAGCCATAGTTTCCCAAACCGGTTTTGTTTTGTTTTCTTTTTGGAAATCGGTTTAGATTAGAAATGACCAAAAATCATTCCTTTGTAAAAGCGGAAACAACTGCTCAATGAATGTACATTCGATCCCGATAGGGACAGGCAGATAAGACTGTGTATTATTTTTGTTAACAGGACAGTTACGATTATTATCTTTGTACATCGTTTGAGAACAGAACTTTTGTATGTAATTGCAATCTACAGTACTTGAATACAATCACGGTTTTACTCCAGCAGTGTTTATGCGTTAGATCTCTCATTGCTTGAGTTTACTTCAGTGTACCATTGAAACATGGACGGGCCCTGCGTGGATTGGTATACTATTATTTTCATTTCCTTAGTAGTTTTTGAATTTGAATAGAACGCATAGTGTTTAATGTTATTTTCATGTTTATGATTTTATCGATTTGATTTGAAATTCTCACAAATGGTATTTATGGTGATAGCTTGAAGATTTCATCGTTAAGATCATTAAACCATATCTTGTAAGAGATTTCATCTATCGTTATATTTTGAAGCATCTCCATAAACTATTTTTTTCATGCATTTAAATTTTAATGTGCTTTTGATTGCTTTTGATTTTCCATGAATGCTCAAGTGTTAACTAGACAGAGCTTTTGTGCATAGCATCCTTGTAAGGGGATCAATATCTCAGTCTAGTGATGCGCTGTATCCTTAGGACAGTTAGATAAGTTAGGTGATCTGAGTGTTAAGGTGAGAGGAAACATATCTTAACCTTCTGTAAAGAAGTACTGTGACCTATCACAATAAACACTTAGTTAGGAATCCTTTATGTCTATAGACTATAGACGCATGCCTCAAAGTTCACTGACCCTAGTTGATAATAAATCTAGTCTAATCTAGCACCCTAGATTGGCCACCACATTTTGGCGCCATTGCCGGGGAGGCGTAGTTAGAGGGTTTCGAAAAACAATTAGAAAAAAAAAAAAAAAAAAAAAAATTAAAATTAAACAAAAACAAGCAAAAACAAAGATTTAGAAGTCATGTTTACTTATGCTTAGATCTAGAGATAATAAAGGTAGATTCATAAAAACCCCCCATCCAAAAACTAACCTACCATCAGGAGCAGACCCTTTAGGAAACGTTGAACACACAACATTAGCTGAGGAAGTCACCATACAAAAGTTAGAGGATAAACAAAAATCAGGGCAAAGACTCACACTAATCGAGAGGCAAATTCTATTAGCACACAAATCACAGAAGAAACATTCCCCTGAATCCTCTATAAAAGGAGAAAGTAGCACAGTAACTCAACAATCTTTCCTTGAACTTCTCTTTGAAACAAGTGACACTGAACAAGAAATTAAATCAACAGAGGAACCTATCAAAATGGCTGAAGAAGGACATGGATCAGAAAGAGGACCACCAAATCAAGGTCAAGAGGAAGAGTCAACTTTTAAATTTCCTATCCAAGGATGATGAAATAAAAATGAAAAACATACCCCCATCCATGCTACCAAACTTTTATGGCATGGCTTCAGAAGACCCAAATTCATTCTTGTTCAAGTTTGACATTGTATGTCGAACATATGGTTACACAGATGATGCGCATAGGATTAGACTCTTCCCAGCAACATTAAAAGCATCAGCATTAAGATGGTTCATGGGGCTTGGTGAACATGCGATAACTAATTGGGATGGCATGAGAAAAATATTCCTAAAGAAATACCAACCTTATTGTAGATCGAAAGATTCCAAAGATGATATCTTTAGGATGAACCAACAAGAGGATGAAAATTTAGAGGAGTACTTAGAGCGGTTTGTTTACAATTTACAAAAATCAAAACACCGAACCATGCCTCTTGATTTGATTTGAACAATATTCTTGAAAGGAATTTGAGAGGAATACTTAGATGATATTAATTTGATGGGAAAAGGTGATATTTCTACCTTACCTTTTGAAGAAATTGCTAAGTTATGTGAAAAGTATTCTAGGAGCAAAGCCAAAATTGGAAAAAGAACCATATCATCCAAAGCCACAAAATCTGCTTCAGCAAGTGTCACAAGGGCTGAAATAGGGAACCTGTTAGAGGAATTCAAAACAGATCTATTAAGTACCTTAGGAACCGAAATTGACACTCTAAAAGCTAAGAAGAGACAAGAAGAGGAAGATCAAATGATGGCTATCTTTTGCCCAAAATGCTAGAAGAAACATGCCTTAAAGGACTGCCCATTAGAAAACATTCAAGTTTGTGCCTTTTGTACTGAAAATCGTGATATATTTCATTGTTCTAAAGTCAAGGTTTTGCAGAATTGTAATGTGGCAGCTAACGCAGATATGGAAAATGTGTATTACATGGGCGCAAAGATACCATGGAAGCCAAAACCAGCACCTCAAGGTATGTTCCCAAACCAGAATTTACAATTTCCTGTACATGATCAGATGTATGCTCAGAATTCGTGGAATGTACCCATGCCATGGCAACACCAAAATTACCCACAACAACAATGGAGACCATCTCAGCAATACTCTCAACAATATCATTCATATCCTCGACCATACCAACCATATTCGCAACCATATCAACAATATCATCAGCCATACTTGCCATATCCTCAATCATATCGACAATATCCTCAACAGCAAGTTGTTTACCCACATCAACCTCAACCCACTCAACAAGCATTGCCTCATCCTCCACCAATAAATCCACCACAATTACAACTTCCATCTAACTCACAACCTCCCAGACCTACTCAAATCCCTGCTCAACCTGTACCAAATCCAAATAATAGAGCAGAGAGACCAGCCTACAATGTAGATGAGGGAACCTCATATCTCACATTACCCTTGCAAAATATCAATTTGAGGTCTGGTAAGGTACTTCACAAAGAATCTCCAACAGCTGATAAACATGAAGAAAACGAAGAAAATGAAAATGAAACTTCAATTCAAATAAAACAAAATGATGACACCAAAAATAAACAAATGCAACCGTTGCATCCACCACCTTTTCCAGACCGATTGGCCCAAACAAAACTTCCAATGTCTATACCACAGTTTGATGTTTTAGATGAGATAAAGAATGTCTATATAAAAATTTCACTACTACAAGCCATAAAAGACATTCCCATATATACTAAAGCCATCAAAGAACTGTGCCTTAAAAAGCCTACTAGGAAAAGCGTTGATCCACAAACCATTCATGTTATTGGACATTTAGTTGGCCTTATGACAAACACCATCTCAATGGAAAAGTATGTTGATCATGGTATTCCTAGAGTCACTACAATCATTAACAACATACATATTCCAAACACCTTAATTAACCTTGGGGCCGCAATAAATGTCATGACTCTTGAAACCATGAAAACACTCCAGCTCACAAATTTGCAACACACAACAATTGTTCTAGAACTCGCTGATAGTTCTAAAGTGATTCCTGAAGGGATTTTGGAGGACATAATTGTTTCACTGGACTCTTGGGAGTATCCAGTGGACTTTTTAGTTCTTCAACCAAAATCCAATTTAGGAGGACACCTTATCATTCTTGGTAGACCATGGTTAGCAACTGCTGATGCATTCATAGGATGTCGATCGGGTAATATGATTATTTCACGAGGAACTGAAAGAAAAAACAACTCACTCTTTACCCATCAGCACAATCACCAGCAGTAGCACACAATTTATGGCTTGACGATAAATACAATGATAAAGAAGAAGTTCATTCTGTTTTTAGCATCAACTAAATCTATGATTTTCAAGAACATAATAATGATGATTTGGTAGAGTTGTTCCTTTCTCAGCCTAATGTTTCCGAAAATTTGAGAAATGACCAATACCATGCACCTTTCAATCTTTGCAAACAACATTTCAAGACATTTTTCCCATTCAATCTATCACAAACACACAGAGCAAGACCATAGAGATTAGTCCAGGAAAAACTTTGAATATTGGCACTCACCTAGACTTATCTCAGGAGGAAAAATTGATTCAATTATTGAGAAAATACCAGAAAGCATTTGCTTGGGACTACACCGATATGCACGGAATTCACCCTGAAACATGCACTCACCATATTTATACTGATAGTAATATCAAACCAGTGAGGCAACCGCAGAGACGAATGAACCCCATGCTCCAGGATATTGTTAGAGAGGAATTACAAAAACTGTTGAAAGTCAAGTTTATCTGTCCTATCTCTGACAGTCAGTGGGTATCCCCATTGGTAGTAATGCCCAAGAAAAATGGTAAGTGGCGGATTTGTGTTGATTACCGAAAATTGAACAAAGCAACGCTCAAAGATTATTTTCCACTACCATTTATTGACCAAGTGCTAGATACATTAGCTGGGAAATCATCATTCTCTTTTCTTGATGGTTTCAGTGGCTACAACCAGATCAGGATAGCCTTAGAGGACCAGGAAAAAACCACTTTTACCTGTCTCTGGGGCACTTATGCTTATAATGTTTTGCCATTTGGACTTTGCAATGCTCCAGCTACATTTCAAAGAGCTGTATTAGCTATTTTTGCTGATTTAGTTCATGATTGTGTTGAAGTTTACATGGATGATTTTTCAGTGTATGGTGATTCATTTGAGCATGGATTAGAGAATCTTGAAAAAGTTTTGAAGAGATGTATTGAAGCTAATCTGTCCCTGAGCAATGAAAAGTGTTTTATGATGTTAAATGACGGGATAGTATTAGGCCACTATATTGCTTTTCAAGGCATTAAAGTTGATCCATCGAAAATCTAGATCATTGTCAATTTACCGATTCCGAAGACTCAAAAAGAGGTAAGAAGTTTCCTTGGGTATGCAAGCTATTACAGAAGGTTTATTGAACATTTTGGTAAAATAGCTTCACCTCTGTTTAAACTTCTAGCAAAAGATACACCTTTCAACTGGAATGAGCATTGTCAGCAAGCATTTGAAACACTCAAATAGAAGTTATCAACCACACCAGTCTTAAAAGGACCTAACTGGAACCTACCATTTCACATCTTTATAGATGCATCTGATACTGTAGTAGGTGCCTCATTAGGCCAAAAAGAGGAGTCTGGTCATCATGCCATCTATTTCATTAGCAAAAATCTAACACCTGCAGAATTAAACTACACAGTCACAGAAAAAGAAATGCTTGCCATCATACATGCTGTGAATAAATTCTGACATTATATAACTGGTTATGAGGTTTTTGTACATACTGACCATTTTGCCATTAAGCATTTAATGAATAAACCAGTAACTAGTGGCAGAGTTACCAAATGGTTATTATTGTTACAGGAATTTAACATCAGAGTGTTAGATAGACCAGGTAAGGAGAATCAGGTGGCAGATTTTCTTTCTAGACTGCAAAATCAAGGTGAGGTTGTTCCGGTTGAAGATCCTTTTCCAGATGCAAATCTATTTGCAATTTCAATCATGAATCCTTGGTATGCTGACTTGGCCAATTATTTGTCCACAGGAAGAACACCTCCATACTTTACTCCAAAGGAAAAGAAGAGGCTAGTCAAACAAAGTGCTCGATACTCATGGATTAATGGCGATTTATTTTACACTGGTTATGATATGATTATTAGACGATGTGTAAGAAATGATGAGATAATTGATATTTTAAAATCTTGCCATGATGAATCGTGTGGTGGGCATTTTTCAACTAAACGAACAACATTCAAGATTCTTAATCTTGGATACTACTAGCCATCTATTTTTAAGGATTCCAAGAAGTACGTGAAGAGTTGTGATAGCTGTCAAAGAATGGGTAGGCCAACAGCTACAGATGAGATGCCACTTCAACCCCAAGTACACCTAGAGCCATTTGAAAAATGGGCTCTATATTTCATAGGACCCATTAATCCAACTTCCAATGGTAAGAAGTACATCTTAATATGTACTGATTACGTAACAAAATGGGCTGAAGCTAAAGCACTAGTTCGAGAAATTGAACAAAGAGTTTTCCTTTTTGAAGAGATTTTTGTAAGGTATGGAGTACCAAGAGAGATAGTGACTGATCAAGGTACTCATTTTACTTCAAAGTTAGTTAAGGACATCACAGAAAAATATCAAATCAAGCATATAAGAAGTACACCTTACCACCCATAGGCTAATGGCCAGGTGGAATCCACAAATAAAACTTTGGAAGGAATTATCACTAAGACTGTGGCAATGAATAGAAAGAATTGGGAAGAGAAGCTCAAAGATGCACTCTGGGCTTATAGAATCATGTGGAAGAATACTACAGGATTTACACCATATCAGTTGGTGTATGGCAAAGAGGTAATGCTTCCTATTGAGTTTCAAATACATACTTTTAAGATGGTTGCAGATTTGGGAATTGATCTTAATGAAGCACAACAAGAAAGAATTCAGCAGTTGAACCAGCTGGATGAAATGAGGCAGCAAGCAGAGGAGACAACACTCCTCATGCAAAAACAAAGGAAGCAGTGGCATGATGCACATATCAAGAAGAAGCAGTTCAAAGAAGGAGACTGGGCTTTACTCTTTGATTCTAAATTCAGAGATCATAAAGCCAAATTTACCACACATTGGATGGGCCCATATGAAATTGTTCAAGTTTATGACAATGGATCAGTCAAGCTCATTACCATTGATGGAGAAGGCCACCCCTTTACTGTCAATGGCCATCGCTTGAAACTTTACAATAGGCCCATCAGCAAGCAAAATTTTCTTCAAACTGTATCTCAACAAAGAGAGGTTGAGATATTGTAGCCTTCAGCTGTAGTATCTCTACCTTAGTTCATTTCATTTCAATTTAGAAATTCAAAAGAAATTAAAAAAAAATAATAATAATAATAATAATAATAATAATGGGTTAGATGTGAAAACCAGACTCTGGCACACTCTAACCCAGAATTCTTACTTGAAAACCAATTCTTTGGCTGGTAAGAATTCCTTTTCTTTTTGTTTCCTATTTGATTCATCGATTGAATAATGACTTGAGGACAAGTCAAAGCTTTAGTGGGGGAGAAGCATCAGCATTTTGTTCTTATCTCATCTCCTCATTGTAAATTCTTAAAGAGTTTGTTTCAACACTTCAGATTTCAATAAAGAAGTTGTTTTTGTTTTGTTCCAATCAGAGGGACCTGTTTAAAAGCACTATGTAGTGGTTTTGTTCAGAATACCATGTTACCAGCATCAACATTAGAGGGACCTATTCAGCAAACATTTTTGTTCAGAAGACCATGTTACCAGCATCAACATTAGAGGGACCTATTCAGCAAACATAAAAGGGACCTGTTAGAGACTGATATCTCAAGCTACTTCAGCAAAGCTTCAACAAAGTTTTAACAGAGATTCAAAGGTTGCTTGTCACTGAGGCTCCATCAAACACCAAAGATCAAGGAACCTGCACATATACAGTTCTTTTCCAGATTTCAAAGAAGATGCACACATATTCTCCAGATCTCAGAGGGACCTGTTGCATCCAAATTTATCTCAGAGGGACCTGTTATGGACAACAAAGATTAGTCATATCTGAACAAGAAAGACTAGTCCTATCTATGCATGCCAACTCAACTCTTGATCAACCAATAAAAGTGTAATGTATTATTGTAATTTTTATTTTTAACATTTAAATTCTTAGATTACTTTAGTGTTAAATGTGATGACTATGACTGCTTATGATCAATTTCAAAACCACCCACATATCCATCACCCTCGTCATATTCCTAATTCCTATCATTTCCCAACACTCTAGCCTATCCCCATACTCCTCCTCCTATGATTTTTAAATCCTCTATTATACCACCCTCCCAACCTTGTTATTAACACCTTATCAGCCATCAAACTTTATTATCGGTCCAACATCTCCTTATTTGTCCAAATACCAATGAGCAAGGGACAGGTGGTGAACTATTACAAAGCCAAATGTTACATGGTTTCATTCATTGTGTTTTGAATTGGCTGAGTTATAACATGATTGTTCGACCAAGTCGACTCATGCAAACAACTATCCGTTGTTATACTCCAGTACTCCATACATGCTCACGGAGTTCTCATGATAATATTCATACAACCCAGTACAGTCACCCCTCTATCATAGAAATATGAGTACGCTCTGTTATCATTATAACGAAATGGGTCAAGTCGGTTGTTAAAATTCTATTTCATTTTCAATTGTAAAAAGGGCGTTCCACACTAAGCAATTCAAGTGCTGTGATTTAAAAAAAACAAAGGCCGAGAACAGAAAGTGCTACGAAAGGAAAGCACAGTAATCGAGCTCACAAGTTTCCACCTCTGCCATAATTCAAGGACAGTCACCCGGTCACTGCTTAATCCATTGAAGGAGCTGATCTCAAAGAACAGAGGGCGCCACCAAGTCAATTGTGTAGGGCAAAAAACAGAGGTAACACGCCAAAATACCCTTGTTAAATTAGTAAGCATAAACGAAGAGGGTTAGAGCAGGGGTTTCTTTGTCAAAATGACTAATAGGGTAGAGCCAAGCACATTTGACAGTTCTTAGTACCACGATGACTGCATTGCAATTTTAAAAGAAAAACAATGGCTACCCTTCTTGGAGAAGTTTAATGGGAGAAATGAGGAAGTAACCAAACAGTTTGCCTTTACATTTAATGGGGAGAAAGCATTGATAGGCAATTTTTCATTCAGGATCTCAGAAGACACCATAGCACAATCTTTGGGGATCAGCCCGGAAGGAGAAAAATACTCCAAAACAAAACAATTCAAGAAAAATCATGGACCCAATTCATGTCCAGGTCAAGGGTTTCATCTGTTAACTGGAAGAAGGGTGTCCCTAGGAGCTGGCTGATGCATCCATGGGACGAAATGGTGTATATCATCCAAAAATTTGTTACGTGTGAGGGTCACTACAGCATAGTATTTTTATACCATATCAAACTCCTGTTACATATAAAAGGACAGTGCACCATTAGTTTACCATATTTCCTCTTGCAGAGCTTGACCAAGATGTCAAAAACTATCCAAAAGAGAAAGGGTAATGAAGACAAAAGCTTATGTCATTTTGGGTTAATTAAAATCCTCATTGAATTTAAATTACAGAGAAGGGGAAAAACGTGGAAGGAAATCTTGGCTGCCAACCAAATCAAAGATGAAGAGGATGAGCAAGAACAACAAGAGCACTCAGAATTTATGCATGACATTGATGAAGAGATTCCTGTGTGCAAATCAAGTAATATCCCTCCACCCATTAGTAGTGTGAGGACGAGAAAAATGAGACAAGAGGATGCCCAGAAAATGGAGCAAGATAAAATTTTTACTACATATACAAGAAGATCCAGGAGAGCACAAAAGACCCAGCCACAAGAAGACCAACCAGAATCAAATGCACATGTACCGATGGACATTGAGAGCAGTGCTCACTCACAACCTGGGCCAGAAGTTGAAATGGAGGTTGAAAGCAACAATAGGCAAGGAAAAGAGTCACCACCTGCAATTAAGAAACAAAGGAGGCTGGAAAAGCAAATTGAAAAGTTAAAAGAAGAACTGATGGAGGCCAACATGCTGGAGAAAGTCATCAAGAAAGAGAATGAAATGCTAAGAGCACAGAGTAAAGAGACTCAACAGAAAAATGAGAAGTTGAGGGAGCAAATCAAGGAACTTGAGGCTAAACAAACTGACATTTGCAAGTTGGCAACCAAATGGTATAACCAAAAGAAAGCCCTCAAGGAGAAATACAAGAGTTTGAAACATGAGCTCCACAATCAGAAAGATTCCCAAGCTAAGAAGAACATAGATGCATTGTTGAAAGCAGAAGAGGTACAGGCAGGACAGAGTTTAGAGGCAGCACATCAGGATTAGCATGAGGACATGCTAATTCATTAAGCTTGGGGGAGATGTTGGTACCATTCCATTACCATCTTTTTCTTCTAAAAACACCATCATTTGTCTACCTTTTCCTCCATAGATCCCTTATATTCCTTGAAATTGATTAATTAATAGCATTATAGTTGTTAGTTTGCATTAAAGCTAATTTATGAGTTTTTATGTTAGAAATTAGGAATTTTCAATAAAAAGTTTACAGGAAGTCACAACATCCTATAAATGGTTTATCATCTGACATGTGGCATGATAGGCAAGCCAAAGCAATGGATAGGAACGAAAACTGGAATGTACAAGCATGGTGAAAAATCGATTCTACAGCAAATCAAAAGCTCCTAGTTATGCGGTCCACGCTAGTCAAACCTCAGCGTTTTGGTTACAAAGGCAGTAAAAGCCATAGTTTCTTAAACCGGTTTCGTTTTGTTTTGTTTTTGGAAATCGGTTTAGATTAGAAATGACCAAAAATCATTCCTTTGTAAAAGCGGAAACAACAGATGAATGAATGTACATTCGATCCCGATAGGCACAGGCAAATAAGACTGTGTATTATTTTTGTTAACGGGACAGTTACGATTATTATCTTTGTACATCGTTTGAGAACAGAACTTTTGTATGTAATTGCAATCTACAGTACTTGAATACAGTCACAGTTTTACTCCAGCAGTGTTTATGTGTTAGATCTCTCGTTGCTTGAGTTTACTTCAGTGTACCATTGAAACGTGGATGGGCCCTGCATGGATTGGTATACTATTATTTTCATTTCCTTATTAGTTTTTGAATTTGAATAGAATGCATAGTGTTTAATGTTATTTTCATGCTTATGATTTTGTCGATTTGATTTGAAATTCTCACAAATGGTATTTATGGTGATAGCTTGAAGATTTCATCGTTAAGATCATTGAACCATATCTTGTAAGAGATTTGATCTATCGTTATATTTTGAAGCATCTCCATAAACTCTATTTTTCATGCATTTAAATTTTAATGTGATTTTGATTGCTTTTGATTTTCCATGAATGCTCAAGTTTTAACTAGACAGAGCTTTTGTGCATAGCATCCTTGTAAGGGGATCAAAATCTCAGTATAGTGATGCGCTGTATCCTTAGGACAGTTAGATAAGTTAGGTGATCTGAGTGTTAAGGTGAGAGGAAACATATCTTAACCTTCTATAAAGAAGTATTGCGACCTATCACAATAAACACTTAGTTAGGAATCCTTTATGTCTATAGACTGTAGACGCATGCCTCGAAGTTTACTGACCCTGGTTGATAATAAATCTAGTCTAATCTAGCACCCTAGATTTGCCACTACAATGCATGTGGTTGGGATTCTATAACCACACTCATAGCATTTCATGCATGTGATTGGGATTCTATAATCACACCCACAAGCTTGTCTCCATGCAATTATGAGCGAAATCCCCTAATCATTATATGCGCTTGCAATATCTGTGCTACGTTTTTAGGCTAGCCTCTAGACAACTGTGCAGAACTACCTGTAACTTTCTAGAATCATGATAATGATGATAACAATGCTAAACAATCAAAACTTGAGCAATATCTTAACCTAGACATGCCTAATACATGATAGAGATTTTGTCATGTTATCACTCAGGTTTTCCCTGAAGTTGTAAGAAGAGGGAAAGGGGCTCGAGGTAACCACAAACCAACTTTTAAGTACAAAATCTAGCCAATCTGTACTCAGAGAGGGCTCTCTCTTTAAGATTTAGCTTTGTTTGTAAGATGTTAGGCTAATGAAAGCTTGGGGGTTTTGATTGTATTCGGTGGTGGAATTCAGAAGCAGATAGATAAAATAGAAGTTAGGCCATTGGGCTATGGAGTCAACTACAGATGGCTAAACTGGATTTGAATGATTCAACAAAGGAGGGCTTCACAGGGCAAGATAGCTGAACAAGGAACAAATAGTAACTTGAAAGGATGGGATGGTTTTGAAAGGGATGAACAACAGTTAAGAATCCTTCAACAAGTTTCAAAAGAGGGAAAATGACTGATCACTAATAAAAAGCAATTAAGAATTTATTATTAAATGACCATAATGATAAACTAAGAAGCAAAGAGTAGTTAAGAATTCCTTTCCTATGATAGTTTAGAAGAAAACATTTAGAATAAAAATGATTTTAAAGACAGATTGCAATTAAGCACTTTCCAAAATATACTTTTTCGTTTTAATATTCAAAGATGAAACATGAATGAAATATTAAACCAGAAAACAATAACACATGAGGTATATAATACTTATTTTTCCAATGTTTGACACATGAATCCTGTAAAAAGTCCCTTGCTTTATTTCTTCATCCAGCCAGCCATACAAGAGTTGATCAATAGCTTTTCTTTTCCAAAATAATAAGTCTATAGAAATGTCTAAGAATCCACCCTCAATACTCCGAATGAGGGAGTATTTATACAAAATTTTACAATAAAATATCTCATAACAAAGAGAGATATAATCTAGGAAAGCTAACTATATGTTACATAAAAGTAGAGATAGATGGTCTCGAAGATAGAAGATAAAAGTGAACTGATGGCTTGCTGTCCTTGTTTTTGTGAATGAGCTGGAGGCAGGCCCTATGATTGAGCATCTTGTTGTCTTCTTTGTAATTCTATGTTGGTTGTTCTACTTTTCATCTTCTTACTGATACTCTTTCACCTGTTCTGATACTCTTTACCTGTTTGATCCTTGTTCGCCCTCTTTTACCCTAAATGACTATGGTAAATAATGAAAATTTACTTTTTTACCAAGGATAAATCACAAAATTTCTGTCATATCCATCCACCAATATTCCTTTGGTATTCTTGTCCTTTGAAGTTTCTTGAAGATTTCATTAGCCTCAGTGTGTTTGACAAAATTAGGTTGAACTGGAAACATATGTTTTATTTCACGTTCAACATAGAAAAGGTTCTCTAGACTATCATAGAGAATTTTGCCTGTAGGTAGTGCCTTTGGTGCCGATGCACCAGCTGATGAACTGGCCTGGTTATTTGCATATTGAGCCAACTTGTCAACATAGTCTATATGTCTCATCAATTTATCATTAATTACTAAAGGATTGGGAAGCCCTTTGCTCTGCAAAATGCCAAATTTCTCCATAAAATCATTAATTTCTTCTTGCATGTTCTGGCATTTCCTTTCCAAATTCTGCATCAGAGACCTTTTGGTCAATACCTTCTTAACTTCTAGAATAGTCCCAGTTCTATCTTCAATACCCAGCTCTTCTAGCTAGTACTTGTCTCTGCTATTCAAAAAATTTATTAGCCTGATAGCTTCCTCAGGCTTTCCTCCTAGCTCTTCTTTAGTTCTCTGGATTTCTTCAAGAGCTACTCTTACCAAGTCAATATATTCAAAAATTATTTGTATTGATGGCCAAGCATCATTTATTGACTGAGTGATGTTGGTCCAAAGAATCTTCCTGATGTCTGCTAAGGGCTTCTTAAAGGTGAGGCCTTTATCTAATGTTTTCACCTGCTGTGCCAAGCCTTTATTCTTTCTTACCTCCTCAGCAAAATTGATTTTTGAAACATCATATTTTTGTTCTAAGTTAACAAATTTTTCTTCTACCTTTTGCAATTCAGATACTTGGAGCTTCATCTCCTCCATTGACTTGATTAATTCTTTTGTGCTCAAACCTAAAGTTCCTACCTATGCCATTCATGCTGGTGTTGTTCCTGTGCCTATACCTGTAACTATCTCTACTGTGACCAAGGGGACATTTGGTGTCAGAGCTGTTCCCAGCGTTGAAGGGACTACTGTGGAGACCACTGGTATCACATTTTGAGGCTGAGAGGTTGACTCTCCCTGCCTACTTTTTCAATGATTTTTCTAATTCTTGCTCAGTGTCTTTCAATTGTTCATTAAGCTTGAGGACTAAGTCCATAAGCTGTTCTTCATATTTCTTTTGGATAACTTCTGCAGTTTGTGGATGTCTTGATGGAGGCAACTTTAACTGCTTTCTTAAGGCAGCTATGTATTAATCTTTCTTCTTTATTAAGACCTTCGTTGCCTTTACATCCTTTGGGTTATGACCCAATCCAATAATCAACTCCTCCAATGATTTAATTATATTATCCTTAGCATGTGAGGAGGCTCTTTCGAGTTGTAACTGAGCAATTGTATTATTCAAAGAATTTTCTAATCTTTGGGCCATCATGGCTTTACTAGTCAATGTTGAATATACCATCTCCCATGTTTCCTTGTGTAATTCAATTTGGTCTAAGGCGTGGATGTCCTTGGCCATGACCTCAAAATCAGTTTTGAGGTAGTCTGCTATTGACTGAGGCTGCTGTACTTTGGGCTTGAAGAAGCTCATCTGCATCTTGCCTTCTTTGATGTCATAGGCTGACATCAACCTAGTTTGATTTGTGGGGGCCATTTTCAAATACTGATCATAGACTTGGGCCCTTAATGGTTCGTTCATAGCCTTTATCTCTTTGAATTTCTTTTTAATATCTACATTCTCATTTCCTGGAGGCTTGAAGGATGACACTTCAGCACATTTTTGCCTTTCTAGTTCCTATCTTTGTGAGTTAAAAGGTGTCCCGCCTGCTGGGAAAGTCTGCTGACTGTCTGCACCTTCTTTCCTCTGGCTCTCTGTAGTTTCCTCAAAAAATCCCTCTTTTGAATGAGGATTTAGCCTATGCCTCTTAGCACTAGGTTGTTCTGATGGACCACTGGCAGGGGTAACTACTTCCCTATCTCTCTTTTTGTTCTTTTCCTCATTCAGAGGAGTCTGCAAAATTAGGGGTTCTCCCATATTGACCTGAGTTGGGTGAGCTTGTGTTTGAGCCTTCTCCTGAGAAGTTTCAGGCTACTTTGACATGGTTAATTGTTCTATTTCTTGAGTGCTGGTCTCTTTTTCTCTTCCCTGTGATGTCTCTGCAAGTGGTGCACTAGTCTCCTGTGAGTGCCTTTGAGAGGTATCAGTTGTTGAGGCACTAATCCCTGATGCTGACTTTTGAGAAGTCTCAAATTGCACCTGTCCAAAAGAATCTAGGTCAAGTGTCTTTTCAAGATCCTTCATTACATTTTCTATGTTGACCTGCTCACTATCTGTTTCTACTAGGGTTCCTTCCTTCCATTCATCCATATTAGAAAATTGTTCAATCTCTGAAATTTTGTGATGCAAGTATGTTGATTGTCCATTTTTCATCCTTCTATCACAAATGAAACTATGGGGGTCATATGGAGTCCAACTAAAACTTTTGTTTAATTTCAGATTGTCTTCTAGAATTTGTTCTACTGCTTTCCATGCTTCCCTAGTGTCGCAAACAAATGGGCCTAAGTGATCCTTGATTCTGAGTTGTGTTTTCTTCTTGGCCTTAGTAAAATGAATCAAATCTGAGTTTATCATTTGTCTATAATACACCAATGCAAACAGTCTCATTGGGACATATCTAGGTAGTTTGAATGGGGAAAGCTCACACCCATATACTCTGATTTCTGTGTGATTTTGGTATAAATACCAATCACCTACTCTGTACTATTTGGAGAGCTGAAGGATCCTTTTGATGTCATCACTAATCCTGGGAGGGGAATTCCCTGTCAGCAAGGTAGTAGTTGGGTGGACAAACTGATCAATAAACTCATTATATGAATAAGGGCAAGCAAAAGATCTATGGAAGATGGAAGTCCAAAAGATGACAGACTTTGGATTACCCTTAGTATCAAGTTTCTTGACAAAAAATGGGAATTTGTCTGATTGATGGTAGAGGATGAGGTGATATATGAAGGTGGAAAACTTGAAAACCCTTTCATTCTCCAGTCTCATGAACTGGTCAAGAATTTAATCAGCAATATATGAAGCATAATCATACTTGACAGCAGGGGGCTGGCTAGGGGTAAATATAGACATCAACACTAGGGTCAATTTATCTACATATTCACTAGTGTTGAATCCCATGACTGCAGCTATCATGTCAACTATGATTTTACCTATATGTGTGAAGAAAACTAACATATAAGGAGGGGGATCTTTAGGCCAATACTTTTGCAATATGAAAGTTTGACAGAGGTGATTAAGTTCAGATTGGGATAATTTAGTTGATTTCTCAAGTAAATTTCCGATGGAAATGGGGGTGAGGGCCTGACTAGGATGAAATTTCAACATCTCATTGATTGATTCTGCAGTTATTGTGAATAGGATTGTTTGGTTCGGAGACATGACTGCTTTGCGGATTGGGTCATAATTTGCATGGCACTGATGGATTGTGTCAGGGAAAACATGCACAGAGGGGAGAAAGTACATTGGGAGATTGGATTCCCACAGTCACATGGCATCATAGCCATTCAAATGGTTATCTCGGCATTGGAAAAAGACTTTCAGATGGTCTTTATCAGTGATTAGGTCTTTTATTTGAAAGGCTTTATCTGCCAGAGGAAGATAGTCTAAATCACGATGAGGGGTGGTAATGGGAGAAACGTTTAGGGCTACTAGGGTTTCCATTCTGGGTCTTGTGGATTCAGAAAGGAAACTGAGGTTTTCTTTGTAAAATTGGTGGAACCAAGGTTCTGGGGGACTTGAATTACAAAAGTAGTAATAGAATTATAGTGAAATTTGGGTTTCTTAATCAATTTGTAGTCGAAAACAAGTATTTGCAGGGTTTTCTTGTCGAGAAATTGGTAAATACATGCTTTTGGGGCAGGCAACATAATGCAGGTACTGGGTATGACTGGATGGATCTGGGTGACGTCGGCTGCAAAGGTTGAAGCTGGTTGACCTCGTCGTTTAATTTTGCATGGATGTATAGGTTTGCAGAATAAAAGAACGAAAATGATTTATTTTGTTTTATATACAAAGTCAAGAATTGGCGGGTTTCGGGATTTGGACGGGTGACGTCAGTGGGCAAACGACATGATGTTTTATCATTTAGTGGGAGGCGGTAAGCAGTTTATATCACACCGCTTATGGAGGGGAGGTGGTATTTGGGCTTGAGCCAGCGATTCCATAGAATGATTGACGCGTGGCGGAGGCACTATACATAAAACCACTTTGCAATCGCACGCTAACGTGCAGTCATAAAGGGTCGTGTGATATGCATGACAGCCATTGGATCTAGGAGGTGTGATCGGATGGCTATCGGGGATGCGAAATGATGGGAGTTTAATGAAGGCAGGCTCAATATAATTAAGAGTTTTTTAATCATATCGGGAGCGGCGGGATTGGTTTTGGAAGTTATTAATTAACCATGAGGGTTAATTAACCCTTTGTAATGTGGCGGGGGGTCGGGGTTCTTAATGTGTTACTAATTAACTCATTAATCCCATTTATTAATGTATTGTGGTTATATTTTAACCAAAGGGGCAGGATATATAGTATTTTGGGATTTTTACATAGTTTAGAGTAATACGGGAATGGGTAGATTTTCATAGGGGATTGATATATTAATAAGTTAATAGTTAATATGACATTGAAATGGAAAATCACTTAGTATAAAACATTTGGAGTGTGTATTTAAACGTGTGTATTTAAACTTAGGCTAAAGTTTAAAAAAAGGGTTTTTATGGAAAATATTGTGATTTTCCTAAGAAAAATAGGATTTTACTTAGGAAAAACTTATCAAGGGAATGAATGATTTATGAATAGGTGTGATGATCGTAAGTACTTAGGCATTATAAATTATTGGGCCGAGGGTCCGGTCCCTCCAGAAGTCAGAGAAATGCTCTGAGACCCTCAAATTTAATAAATACCTTGGCACTTAGGGGAAATTAGTGAAACTTTAGGGAAATGAGTAAGGGAGTTAATTATTTTGACTTTGTTTGCTTGATATGTCTTTCATGTGCTGCATGTCATTGCCTTGTGATGAAAGTAAAATATTTACACATTTGAACTCATCATTCACCACATGTTATTCTGTAACCATCATCTACTTACCCTACCTACTTAACTAGCATTTTTACTTCTTTATTAGGGTGCACTTAGACTGGCAAACCCTTATCAAACTTTCTTTTCTTTTACATGGAAATGCCTATCTAAGTCTACACTTATTACATCCAAGGGCTCAGATTAAACTATTGAGCTCCTTTTTCTACTCTACCTATCTACTTATCTGCCAAGATTACTTTGTTTTTTCAGATCTTTACTCTCTATTTCTATAACATGAAATTGAAATATGAACTAGCCAAGTTTAAACTGTTTGACTATTCATAAATTGTGGCATTAGTGACAAGCTACACACAGTTGTTTATTTATACAGTAGTGCAAAAGTAGTGGCATTTAGACTTGCACACCTTGTTATAGACATTTTTGTGCCTTACAGCTATAAGCATGAAATGTCCATAAATCAAGGGATCCTAAGTCCCTAAAGATGTTGTTCCAGTTCCTAAAGAAACAAGGTCAACAAATTACAGCTTCTCCCAGAAGTTCTCCACCAGAAACTGCTCAAAACTAGTCAAATCAGGATCAATTCAGATGCTCCACTAGCTGCCTGCGTTGCAGAGCACCCAAATACACTGGCTAGGTGCGTTGCAACGCAGGTGAATGCACTACCAGGGTGCGTTGAGTGGGAAATTACAAATGGCAAAGTCATTCAATGAGGTGGAAAGACAATGGAAGCTTCCAGAATCTTCTCCAATGACACTTGCCTCACTGAATTCGACCAGTGATGAGTAAGAGGCTCTCAGTCTCCAAGTGGAAGCAAGAACTGACAGAGAGAAGCCACAAGTCAAAACATAAGCTGACTCATCCTCTTTGCATACATCTATATATGGATCCCTCATCCCAGAGATCCGGAGGCTGGAATTTTGTACTTTGCAGAGAATTGCTGTTGGTTTTGAGATTGAGATTAGTGCATTGGGTGATTTATGCTTTGTTGGAGGTGAGGAAGGGATTCCTTTGCTAGGAGGTAGATGCTGGATCGGGACTCACTTGGTTGTATCTCCTCTTGGATATTCTTATTATATCAATAAAACTATTTGAGTTTCTCCTACATGCTTGTGTATCAATGATGTTTTGTTATATTTGCATGTTTAGCTTAAATCTGATCCTAAGCTATTTATGAAAGTAAATCTATGTCTTTTGTGTAGTTGTCCTCTTCTGTGATCTTGCAGGAACTTGGTGAAGTTGGGCAAGTAAGGGAGCAGGCAGCAGGAAGCGAACAAAGAGGAGAGCGATTGGATCAATAAACTAGCGCAAGACACAGGTTAGTTACATCCTTCCTCTTCGTTTACATTTCATAAAGAAGAATACGAAAGTAGTTTTCCTTGTTTGTTGCTAAGGCACTGTCACACCTTAGAGTGGGATAGGGGCGTTCTGAGTAGATACATTTCCCAACAACAAAATGGCGACTCCGCTGGGGATCGTGTCTAGTTAGTTTATTTGTGTTTCTATTGTTGTTCATCTCATAAACTTAGGAGTGGCGAATCAAACTACATTTTCCATTTACAAATGCAAAGTAGACATCTGCTACTCTAGTCCATTCACTGGGCCTGTTTATGATCTGAACAGTTGACTCACAAATGATCTGATTACCCTTTGTGATAGCTCTCAAACCTCTTGTAAATCAACCCTCTGATTGTACACAATTGATTGCTTTTACCCGGCCAAAAACCATAGATTAAACTGCAAACCGTGACCCAGAACCCGGAGACAATTCTCGTTTCTGCTTCAGCACAGGCTCTGTGAAGAGACTCTGCATTTCAGCGCAGTGCTCGAGAGGGCTACCTGCATTGCAATTCAGTTTCTCTGTGTAGCAGGTGTGTTGATCAGCCTAACCCTGCCTAGCTGAGGTTCATTGCTCACTTTTTCTAGTTTTGCCTCTGATTTTTGTAGCTTGTGATCAGTGTGTTTGCCTGTTTAAAAGCCCCTTTTCTCTGCCTTGATTCCGCCTCAGTTCTATAAAAGAAATTGTATTTGTTTTTGTGTATTTTTTACGTCATTTACAGTTTCCCATTGCAAAAGTAAACTGGTCATACTGTCGCCCTTAGATCTAGATCTGTCATACGTGTCATTTTGATCTTAGGAGAAAGTATATTTGCTGTTCACAGTTGATTACACTTTTACTTTTGCTTTTGGTTTGAGTTTGTGAATTTCTAGTGTCGAAACAAGTGTTTACTTCAAAATCATAAAGTGTCGTAATCTTCTTTACCTTTTGATTTCGAAAAGAAGCTTGTTTGTGTTTTTCACTTGAAAGCGAATTCAAATTTGTACAACAACTTTCTTTTTAGGCATCAATATTAAGAAAGTGAAAAACAAATACATGCACATGTGCATTTGCATATTGACACTCTGTTTGGCTTGATTTAGGAAAAGTGCATTTACAGTGTGCTCTTTGCTCTTTGAGAAAAGATTGTGTCTTTCTTTTCCCCTTGTAGCTAGGATTTTCATTGCTGAAAAGAGATAAAAGCTTGCTTATCATCTTTAGATTGCATTTAGGAATTATATCTACATCTCGTGGTGATCCAAAAAGGCAAACTTCATAAGAAAGATCAACCTAAAATAAATTCAATGAACTTAACAATGCTTTGTAACTTAACGCACAACATCTAGAGGTCTAGGCTAGAGACGTATTCCGGCATCGTAAAGCCTGGTAACTGTTGTCCTCACTGTTGGTTGGGTGATTCCTCCACTTTGAGACGATAAGTGCCAGTACGGACTTGTGCTCCCACGTACCGTCGAGTATATATTGGGAGACCCCTATAGGCATAAAACCTTTATCCATAGGAAGCCGTGTTGGCCGCCCTACTGATCGCAATGCACTGAACACAGCATTCGGGAAGATTGACTGTCGTACCGTAAAAAGTATTCTGCAGTTTTTCGATTGGTTTGCTACTCCCTCTACCTAGACCTCCAGAGCAGTCCCTTTCATTCCTTTTCAGACTCCTTAACGGAAAAGGTCCATCTGAGCACTTGGCACTTCAGGCTCATTAAAAATCGAAGGAGACTAGAGTCATCTTTTGTTTTTTCTCGACTCTTAAAAACTGAAAAAACAAGTTGTGTCAAAGCGTTTAAAATTTATTTTAAATGGAATAATCATCACCATTCCCTCATTGGTCTTCAAAGTTAGTCTCTTTTCATCGCAAGTTCTTGTAGAATCGCTAGAAAATCTTTTGGATAGACTAGATATGTCTGAACAACCGTCGACATCCAGGACTGTGTCACCCGACACAGCAATGGCAGAGCCTCCTGCTGCTACTACAACAATGTTCGATGGTATATCATATGTCCCAGCAAGTTATCAACAACAAGCCGAAGTCCAATCAGGGGCTGTTTCAAGGACATGGTCAGTTCCTATTTCTTCATCCGGATTATCATCTGGTATTTCTTATGTTGAAACTCAACAAATCGATCCAATGTGTCTTCAAAGGCCAATATACCCTTTAAGTACTGGATTTCCACCATATGGAGGGCAGTATGCCTTTTCATTGTTCCCTCCCGGAGAACAACCATATGGGAGTTTACAACAAAGTTCAGGTCAAACTGGAATTACACACAGCGGTTGGGTACCAATACTTCCTCAACAATCAAGGGTTGCATATTCAATGCAACCAGTCCACCCTGTGTTGAATATTCCCACTATACCTGGTATGGTGATTGCGTCGCAAGTACAAGTGCTACCTGTTGTATGTCAACCCCAAGTTTCTCAGGTTGCAATACAACAACCTCTTGTCTCGACAACTCAATCACAGCCTTAGGTTAGTGCCTCCTTATCTGGAGCGACTCAGGCTCAAACAAGTACTATGACTCTTCATCTTGGTCAATCATCCAGTATTGGACAACAGCAAATGGTCCAACAACCAAGGCTGGTTCAATCTCAACAACCGCAATTCCAGCAATCATATCAAGGACCTGAGCAACAAGTCTTTGTAAGTAATGGGCAACTGCATTTCCAAAGCGGTTATCAACAACCATACTATAATGGTTATGCCCATCAATCTTGTCAAAGTTGCCAGCATCAAATACATTATGCTGGTATGCAAAGACCCATTGCTCAGGCGATTCCATCTTATCCTGGGTATGCTTCGCCTAACCTGAATCAACAGTTGCCCTTTGTAGCAACTCTAGAATTACCAGATCTAAACCGGCCGACGAATGATCCAATTGCTTATGCCGCTTGGTGGCCAGCGATTCCGCATAAACCTCCGTCAGATATTCCTAAATTTAATGGAAATCCGGGTGAAGATCCATCGAATCATGTGATGACATTTCATCTGTGGTGTTCATCAAACACCCTAAATGATGATTCGATTAGGCTTCGCCTTTTTCAAAGGACGTTAACTGGTCTGGCAGCAAAATGGTATATCGAATTGCCTAGAGCTTCATTCGACAATTTCAGTACCCTAGCCACAACCTTTTTAACCCATTTTTAGTTACCGATAAGGTACGAAACGGGAACCGAACTTCTTACCAACTTCAAACAAACGACGGCCACTCACATATCTGATCATATACATGAATGGCGACGTCGTCGTAGAATGGTCAAAACGTATGTTCCCGATCAGCTTTTAGTTGAATGGTTTATTAATTCATTACTGCCTTCCATCACGGAAGATGTGGCAAAAGGGGGAGTCGTCACAGAAGAGCAAGTTATCGCTCGTGCGCAATATTTGGACTTGATTTACACTCAGTCCGGCACGCTCTACGATAAAATACCTGACGCCCCTAGACCGAAATTATCAGTTCCTCCTCCTCCTAAATCAAACAATGACTCTCATGCCATCAATGGCGTGATTGGCGTGACAGACACAAAATCGACAAAGGCTACATCTAAAAAGGCCTGTAAGATTTCTAGTCAAAATGCAAATGAGGAACTTCTTGCCTCGGAAGTAAATGTCGTGTCGACCGACAAGGGCAAACAACTGAAGCAACCAGGGGGCAAGAAGAAAAAGAAAGGGAGAAAAAGGAAACCCCCTGCGGGGTGTCATATATGCGATGAGGATCACTGGACGAGGGATTGTCCACATATAGCTGAAGTTAAGAAACTCTTTAAGAGTTCAAAACCTCAGCAGTATTGACTGATCCGTTTCCAAGCCCGGGAACCAAACTAGTTGCTAATCAAAATGCTTCCCGATCCCAAGTGCTTATGTTGTCTATCTCAAAGCAGCAAAATGATGCTTTGGCAAGGAATAAAGATTACGGGAATCCACGGGTGTCAAATAACAAGGCTAATGAACAACCTAGTAGTTCGACAACAACTTTGACAAAAGTTGTGCCACCCATCATTCCTGAAAAAATGATAAAGTCTCCAAAGGGAGTAGTGCACAAAATGACATTTAATCCTCGTGCAAAAATAGCACGGAATTATAATATAATAGAGGACCTGGCCCAATCGCCGTCCGCTATGTCGACACTTGAGGTACCGCAAAATTGCCTCTCCCAAGAGCAAGCTTTATTATCAGCAATAGGTGGGATTGACCTAATGGATTCCAATCTTGTGGCCTTTAATCATAAAGGATATGACCCTCAGTTACCAGCTCAACTAGCTTTCCTTATTCAAGTGAAAGCCCTCAACAAAACTGTTCATCGAACAATTATTGACGAGGGGGCATCTACATGTATTATGTCAATGAGTTGCTGGAAAACTTTAGGATCTCCAACCTTGTCATGGTCTGCGACGACATTAAAAGCATTCGACGGAAGGACATATACCCCATATGGTATCCTAAGTAACTTCAAAGTTGAACTAGGAGGGAAAACAGTAGAAATTGATGTTGAAGTAATCGACGGAAACCTTGATTACAACATCCTATTGGGAAGACCCTGGATATATGCCATGGCCGCAGTTGTGTCGACCTACTTCAGGAAGATTGCATTTCCCTTCCAAGGAGGAATTATAATCGTCGACCAACAAACATTTCTCCCCAACAGTTCACAAGTTACGGGAAGCATTCCAATGATCCATGGAAGCAATCATTCACTCCGAAATATCGGAGTAGGTCTCCTAAAAGACCCTGCCTTAATGGGTACTTTTTCCCTACCGCCTCCGAGTAATCTGGCAGAAGTGGCCACAGTGGAATATGAAACCTTCTATATCTAATGGATTTGGACTCCGAGGACGGTTCTTATCTCGTGTCAACCTCGTTAAAAAATGAAACAAGGAGTCATGAGGATAGTTCTTTTATTGTGTCAACCTCATTAAAAAATGAAACAATCTCCTTTCCAAATCTCAAAGGTAAACCTTCATTCCAACCACCAAGTTGAATGCAATGAATGCTGGGGGCATGCACCTCGATTTTCATTATTATGTTGGGGGCATACAAACTTATCACGAGCAGTGTTACTGCAGGGTTCAAGCTCGTTAAAAAATAAACCCGCATCGAGCAGTTTTAGCGCATAGTTCAAGCTCGTTAAAAAATAAACATAAGATCAAGAAAATGTTTCAACCCGTGTTTAAGCTCATTAAAAAATGAAATATCCTCTGGTAAATAACCACCGTGAATGAAGCATTTTCAGCCATTAAAGCCTTGGTCGTGTTTGCACCATCACCTCCACTTTTCATTTGGCCGATCATTCACCTCCATTTGATTGTTTACCCATTTTGAGGAACAGCTGTGAAGAATGATTTCACTAGCCATCCTTATGACACTGCCGTGATTGGAAAATTCCAAAACTTACCTGGAATCAGCTGCTACCCATTTTATCACTCATTCATCAAAAGACGAGTCTTCTTTAAGCTCTTTTCAACTAACTCGTAAAATATGAAAAGATTGTCGAGTTTTGGCCTTCCATCTCGTTAAAGCGACGGGAAGTGCTATCCCTCCTCTAGATTTTAATCTTTTTGGACCTGAGGGATTATTGCACAGAAAGATCGAGCGCTTGTTTTATTCGGCTCATTAAAATTATCGAAAATTCATCCCTTCTGTATTATTTTATACTTTTTCGGACTTAAGGGATTAGATGACGAAAAAGGAATTCTGGAGTTAACTTTATGTACCTTTTCAAACTCTCTAAAAATGAAAAGGACCGAGTTATCTTTGTCGTTAGACTCGTTAAAAAGATTAATAGCGACAAACTTGTCTTTAGGGGAGAACGAGTTTCACTATCGCTAGGCTCGTTAAAACATAGCGATGGGTTTGCCCGAAGGGCAAATTATAGAACAAGCATATGTTATCCTCCTCAAGCTTGACAAAAATAAGAGGTACTGGTTAGCAATGACTAGGGAAAAATTGGGAAGAAACTCAAAGAATCTTTATTGGTAGCAAGTCGCTCTTGAACATGACACTTCCACTCCGTGACTGAGTCGGGTTGGGTTGTTTCATTCACCGGTCACATCACCATGGTCTCACCATACCATCCACTTTTGGGGTAAATGCTACCAATCCATCATACAAGTGTCGCCGACATGTTCAAGAGAAGTCATCCAGAGAAGTCACCCGTGTCCCATCCACTACCATACATTATACTTCATTCTTTCATGACCGCCACCCTGAACCATATATCATCAGATCGTTTTCACCTCCATCAAAATCATTTGCTCCGTTCCATGTCATTGATGTACGATACATCAAGGCCCTCCTTTGACGGATCGCTTCTTGTCGACATCAACTCATTATCCAAGAAGTTGATCTAGGAACACCCCTTCAGTACTTTGAAGCTTGCATGCCTCAATGGCAAGTTTATCACTTCCGGCGACAGGTATACATCAATGACCTTCGACCAAAAGATTTTGCGTGGTGTTCAACGCCAAGTCCTTTATTCTCACCACGTGAATTGTACTGCAATACCTTGAGGGTCATTATCATTATCGGTGATTCCTCTCGCGCTTGTTAACAGTTTACATCATTGACTGGTAATCAAGCGATGTCTTTCCATGTTCGACTTCAAAACAATTCTCACATGGATCGACTTGTACTTCGAGTGAAGATCGAACGAGATTGAAGACCCCAGATCTAGTTTCATCCATCCGGGCTGCGATATATATTCAGGAAAAATAAAGACATTGAAATGTACAGCATTGCAGCACAGATAATCATCCTACCAAAAGGGATGATGACTTCACCAGAATCATCAGTCTACCATCAGACAATTGTCTGTCCTATGTACATGAAAATGAATTTATAAAGCTGAGCATGGGAATGCCCGCCTCAGCGAGATCATGAAAATAGTATGAAGATGATGTATTGTATTGTATCTTATTACAGGTCTCCTCCCAGCATTGAAAGAACTTCGGATCCTCCTAATAAATCATTTCACCCGATAAACGGCCTCATACTTTAGGGGGCAACTGTTATAGACATTTTTGTGCCTTACAACTATAAGCATGAAATTTCCATAAACCAAGGGATCCTAAGTCCCTAAAGATGTTATTCCAGCTCCTAAAGAAACAAGGTCAACAAATTACAGCTTCTCCCAGAAGTTCTCCACCAGAAACTGCTCAAAACTAGTCAAATCAGGATCAATTCAGATGCTCCACTAGCTGCCTGCGTTGCAGAGCACCCAAATACAATGGCTAGGTGCGTTGCAACACAGGTGAATTCACTACCAGGGTGCGTTGAGCGGGAAATGACAAATGGAAAAGTCATTCAACGAGGTGGAAAGACAATGGTAGCTTCCAGAATCTTCTCCAATGACACTTGCCTCATTGAATTCGACCAGTGATGAGTAAGAGGCTCTCAGTCTCCAAGTGGAAGAAAGAACTGACAGAGAGAAGCCACAAGTCAAAACATAAGCTGACTCATCCTCTTTGCATACATATATATATGGATCCCTCATCCCAGAGATCCGGAGGCTGGAATTTTGTACTTTGCAGAGAATTGTTGGTTTTGAGATTGAGATTAGTGCATTGGGTGATTTATGCTTTGTTGGAGGTGAGGAAGGGATTCCTTTGCTGGGAGGTAGATGCTGGATCGGGACTCACTTGGTTGTATCTCCTCTTGGATCTTCTTATTATATCAATAAAACTATTTGAGTTTCTCCTACATGCTTGTGTATCAATGATGTTTTGTTATATTTTCATGTTTAGCTTAAATCTGATCCTAAGCTATTTATGAATGTAAATCTATGTCTTTTGTGTAGTTGTCCTCTTCTATGATCTTGCAGGAACTTGGTGAAGCTGGGCAAGTAAGGGAGCAGGCAGCGGGAAGCGAACAAAGAGGAGAGCGATTGGATCAATAAACTAGCGCAAGACACAGGTTAGTTACATCCTTCCTCTTCGTTTACATTTCATAAAGAAGAATACGAAAGTAGTTTTCCTTGTTTGTTGCTAAGGCACTGTCACACCTTAGAGTGGGATAGGGGCATTCTGAGTAGATACTTTTCCCAACAACACACCTTGCTGGTCTTTCTTTTTATTGGGGTTCATTTTCTTTTCATTTTTTGACCAACTCTTTATTCTTTTTACCCTTTGATTTTTCTTTTAGGGTATACCCTCCTTACATTTTTTAAATTTTTTTGATTTTTTACAAATATGGAAAACGTTTACAACAAGTGAAGGTATGAACATATTACATAGCTCATCAAGTCAATCATGATATATGACACCTATTGGTATAGGGGCATAACAGTGGCTCCACTTGGGGATGGCTTTTCCTGGTGAAAAGTCAAGAACAGTAGATCAGAGGCCTCTAAATGACTTTGACTTTGCTCTGCAATCTTCTTGTGCTTGCTGCTTTATTGTATGTATGACAGTGATACTTCTGAAGCTTAGGGCCTTCTCTTCGGGCTTCAACTCCAACAAGTTACTGTCCAATCAAAACTTTGACAGTACAAAGGATATAGTATGTACATGTTAAGAATCATGGTAACATTAGTAAGTAGGATCAAAGTAATGTTTTAACATCCGACCATTGACTGGTCCTTCTTCAACTTCTGTACCATCTAAGTTTTTGAGAAAATATGCATTGTTTCCCTGGAAAGCATAGATGATGTATGGTCCCTTCCATAGGAAGTCAAACTTCCCATGTTTCCCTTTATCCTCTCTCCTGGAATCCCATCTTAACACTTTATCTCCAAGGTAGAAATCTTCTGCCTTGGTTCTTTTGTCAAATATCTTCTTGAGCTTCTCCTGCAACACTTGGGATCTTTGGTACACCTCCTCTCTGGTCTATTGTAAATTGATGGTCTAGTTTATCCTTCTTTGAATATCATTAGGTTCCACTTGAGATTCTTGGAGTATTTTCATAACAGGAACTCCTAATGATGAAGGAAAAACAGCCTCCATGCCATATACTAACTCATAATGACTGGTTCCAATGGATTTTTTGGTTGTAAGCCTATCTGCCCATAATGCATTTATCAGTTTCTTGTGCCAAGTCTTCTTGTTTTACTCTAATAGTTTATTGATGATATTAATGAGACTCTTGTTGGAAGATTTAGCCAGTCCATTCCCTTGAGGGTAATAGGTTGTAGAATGGCCTAGTGTAATGTGATACTTGTTACAGAAACTGATTATTTTCTTTGATTTGAAAGTTGCAACATTATCTGTAATTATTTTAGTAGGGTAGCCAAACCTGGACAATATTTTGGTTTCTAGGAAACCTATGATCATTGTGTCATTGGCCTGTCTGGAGGGGATGGCCTCTATCCATTTGGTAAAATAGTCAGTGGCAGTGAGTATCCATTTGTGTTGGCCTAAAGAGGGTGGATGGATTTCTCCAATGAAGTCAAGACCCCATTGTTGGAACGGTTTCTCGGTGGAAATGGGTTTCAGGAGTAAAGGTAACAACTTTCTTTTGCCTTCAAAAATTTGACATTTGTGGCAAGAAATTACAAATTTCTTCACATCTGCAAACAAGGTTGGCCAATAGAATCCAGCCCTTAGGATTTTATCTACAGTTGACTTCCATTAGAGGTGTCCACCACAGTCTCCTGCATGAAATTCTTGGAGAGTCTTGTTAGCTTCATCTTTTAACAAACAATTCAACAAAATTCCTTCATGATTTTTCCAAAAGAGAGTATTATCTAAGATACAAAACTTTGAAGATTTCATTTTTAAAAACCTATTCTTTGTTGTGGATAACCCTAGAGGAGCATGCAGGTTTTGTAACCCATAAATTACATCAGCATACCAAGGTGAGTCTAAGAAGGCCTGGCTGATTTGTGGAGCCGCCATCTCCTGTTCGTCATCCAGTTCATTTATGTCAAGGGCTTGACAATTAGTTTCTTCCATGAGTTTGGCTAAACCCTGTCCCTTTATCAGTTTTGTAGGTTTTATCTCTATATCATACTCTAAGATGGTAGCAATCCATTTACCTCTTTTGCCCTCAATTCCATCCTGAGTTAGAATGTCTTTGACAACTACATTAGGTACATAGGCTATCACATGAGAGTATAATATGTAGATTCTGAAGTCCTTAATGGCTTTCACCAGTGCAAAAGCTTGTTTCTCCAATATTTTTTATTTTAATGATGCATCTCTAAGTGATTTACTAAAAAAGGCTATAGGTTTTTCACATCCTTGATCATCCTTTTGTAATAAAATAGCTGCTATGGTGTGTTCTGATGCAAAAGAAAAAATTATGAAGTCTCTATCAAATTGTGGACTGGTTAGGACCGGTGTTTTGGTTAAGGCCATTTTGATTTCTTCAAATGATTTCTTGGCCTCTACTGTCCATTTAATACTTGAATCCTTTTTAAGCATGTTATTTAGTAATCTAATGAGTTCTACTAAGTTAGATATGAATCTTCTCAAAAAAATTATCTTCCCTAAGAAAGCTTGAAGTTCTTTGATACTTCTTGGATGAGGTATCTGTAGAATAGCTTCGATTCTGGTAGGGTCAATTCGAATGCCATCCTTAGAAATGATGTGACCCAAAAGCTTACCTTCCTCCAGACCGAACAAGGACTTCTTTGGATTTAAAGAAATACCATATTTTCTGCATTTTAAGAATACTTGTCTGAGATGGTCCAAGTGTTGTTGATCTGATTTAGAAAAAACAGTTAGATCATCCAGATATATAACAAAAAAATCATGAATTTCTTTGGCAAATGTAATTTCCATTGCCCTTTGGAAAGTTGCTCCTGCGTTTTTAAGTCCAAATGGCATCTTAATGTACATAAAAGTGCCCCATGGTGTTGTAAAAGCAGTTTTCTCTTAGTCATCAGGATGAACCAGGATCTGGTTATACCCTGAAAACCCATCTAAAAGTGAAATTATAGAAGAACCCACTACCCTTTGCAAAATATCATCCATATTGGGTAAAGGGTAGTTATCTTTCAGAGAAACCTTATTCACATTTCTCAGATCAACACATAATCTTATTTCACCAGTTTTCTTCCTAGTAGGTACTAAATTAGACACCCACTCTAAAAATCTAATAGGGGCAATAATCCCTGCTTCATACATATGTTCAATTTCTTTTTCAATCAACAGTAATAATACAAGATTGATTCTTCTGAGTTTTTGTTTAAAGGGCTTCAGATTTTCTTTCAGAGGTATTGTATGCTGAATTATGGAGGTTTCATATGATTTCAAATGCTCATAACTCCAGGCAAAGGCATCCTAGAATTCCCTCATTAGTTCAACATACTTTATCTTCTGATCAGGAGGTAAAGACTTTGATAGTTTTATCATCTTTGGATTTTCCTCTATACCTAGATTGTATTCTTCAATGTTTTTTTTTAATGGTTCCATCTTTGGTTTCTTAGGAATGTCATTGGAATCAAAGAGGTCTTCTAGAGGAGTTAATCCTTTAGGTAGATGATTGTATTTTAAGTTGATCACCTCTGTTTCTTCTTCAATTATCTCATCAAGGTCCATTTGTTTCAAATCTTGCACTTCCTTTCGTGTGAATTTTGTGGGATGAAGAATTTGCATTGAACTCTCCTTTGATATGTTTGTTTCTACCTCATCTATCTGATTAGAGTTAATGACTGTATCAACATCTATGTAACTATTAGAAAACACTTCATCTAGAGTTAAAAAGTTATTAATCTGCTCATCACTATCAAAAACCTGCTAGTTCTTCAGATTATCAGGGATGGCTGGTCTATGCCTAATTTCAGCTATAAACTGATGATTAGGTTTGAAAGGCAATTTGCAAGTGCTGGGAAACATTGCCAAGCTATAGGCTTGCAAGTTGTGTTTTCTAGGGATTGTAGCAAGCTGAGTTTCCAGAAAAGTATTGAGAATCTCTATGACTGTTCCTCTGTAATATCCTAATCTAGGATCCCTAGTTAAATATTTTCCTTTGATCTGTTTAATGATTAATTCAGAATCTCCTATGACAGATACTCTGATTGCCCCTAATCTTTTAACAAGTTTAAGACCCAGCAAGAGAGCTTCATACTCTGCCATATTATTGGTGCACTTAAAATTTAATCTGTAGGCATGGCCTTCAGCATGGTCATTTTCTAGATTGTACACCCAAACTCCTACTCCTGCCCCTAATTTATTGACTAAGCCATCAAATTCTAAATGCCACAAAATTTCATGCTCATAATTGGTGTCAGGGGTGGTAGGAATTTGTTTAACAATGGAATCTGGTTTTTCATTCTCATCTGGTTTTTCGTTGTTATCTGATATTTCTTTGTTTTCTGAGATTTCCTGGATGTGAACACTTGATTTTTCCTTTTTAATTTCTTTTGGTTCTGCTGCTAAAACTTCTAAAGCATTACAAGGATTGGTTTCTGCATTGTAAAGAATGAATGAGTCTATATCAGCGTGTACTGAGTAGATGGGGAAATTTTGTGGTTTTTCCTGACTACTTACTACATATTTCATCAATGTTTCTCTATATAGCTTCTTTGGTTGGCCAAAAACCGAGATAGTAGCATAGGACATGTCCAATTGAAGAGATCCCTGAAGCTTAGCACCCCAGGACCTGGAAAATAACATGCCATACTTCGGTGGTATATCTGCTACCACTATATCCATTAAAATTGTTTTCGCAGGGTATTGAACCAATGAGACACACAATTCTTTAATCAATCCTAAACATCTCACCTGACTAGAATCAAAATAAAAGAGATCTTTGTACGGTCTAATGATGTCTAGGTCTAGATTTTCCATTACAGACTTGGGCATGAGGTTATGAGATGCCCCAAAATCAAACATGGCATTGTGAAGAGTCTTATCATGGATGTTTAAGCTCACATAGAAAGGAGGAATTCCTCCTTCTAATGGTTTTCCATTTACTTCAGGGCCAAAAATTAATTCTGGTTGGTCATCAAAAACATAACCAAGTCTTCAGTTCCAGTGATTTTAAGTGATCTATTGATTTGACTTCGGTAGGCATCATGTTTAGCTAATTCAGACAATGGAACAACAATTTTCAGCTTGCCTACTTCAGTTTCGAGATTAAAGGGTTTTTCTACTTAGGCTTTTGGATTTCAAACAGTAGTACTCTCTTTGTTTTCTGTATTCTCTGTAACTTTCCCCTTCTCAGAAGTGGGGTTATGATTTGCAGTTTCTCCTAAATCAACTTTTGGAGGTTCTTCCACATTTCCCTTGGAAGGAAGAGAAGTGGAGGGTTGTCTATTGTTTGGTTGATTATCAGAGACATCTTCAATTATGGGGTTAGAAGGGTTATTATTTGATCTAGAAAGAATATGTACAGGTGTAGTGACTGTCTTACCTTTTATGGGCTGTTTTGGAGCCTTTTTCTTGTTTGCTTCAGGAATGTCAATTCTCCTACTCCTTAGGTTGTATTGTTTATGCACCTCATAGATGGTTGTATCATATCCCTCCCTGAAGTCGAATGATTCACCTGATTGAGTTTGAAACTGTTTAAGAATGTGGGCCTCTTGATCCTCTTGGGTCAAGAAAACTTCTCTTTCATTACTGAGTCCCATCAGATTTATTTGAGTGTCCTCTTCGGGTTCTTCAGAGTTTGAGCCTTCTGCATAATTCTCTTGGAAAGGAGGTCTAATATTTTGGTCTGGACTAGTCTTCCCAGTGTTCTGGTTTTGATTTTTTCTGAAATTAGGATTTCTCCCTGTGTTGTTTGGCTGACCATCCTAAGGAGCTTTTCTCTCAATTGTACCCACTCTATATCCTAGCCTATCCATCCCTTTAGTTATAGCATCTAGTTTCTGTTCAAAGGGTGAGGATTCTTCCTTCAATGGTATTCTCCTTTTACTCCTAACTTTGGCTCTTTTAGACATCAAGCTGGCTTCAACAATGACAGTTATGCTTTGCATATCTTCCAAAGTACGAGGGGCTCGTTCCCTCAGCTGAAAAGTCATATTAGAATCAAATCCATCAGGGAATTTGATTAAGGCTAAATCGGGGGGGGTCTGAGGTTTTGAGGGATGGCTTTATAGACATTGTTGAACCTAGTGCAGTAATCATGCACAGTTTCTTATGTTCCTCTCTTTAGGTTTTTATACTTTGATAAAATTTGAAGAGGATCTTTCTTTTTCTCCCATCAGTTCAGGAATTGTCTGTAGAGAGTTTCTAGGCTATCTATGTTGTTTGCTGCTAGGGGTCTAAACCAAGTTTTGACTTCCCCAGTTAAGCTCTGAACAAATATTCTCATTCGGACATCATCAACATCTATTTCATAAATTTAAAAATAATCAGTCATCCTTTTTGTGTGTTGTTGGTCTATATAGGTACCAATACCATCGAATGGAGTGATATTACTTTGGTAATCCTGGGGCATGGCACCTAAGTTTGTTGGTAATACCAGGGGGGCATATCTATTTGCCATTGCTGTAGGTAATGATGAAACAATAGCTAGGGTTGGGATAGCAGTGGATGTTTGGGTTGTGGATGGAGGGGTAGAAGGGGTGGTCTGATGTGGAGTGGTTTGAGGTTGAGATGTATGAGGAAATGGTGATGAGCTTGCAGAGGCAATAGTGATTACAGAGGGATTGGGTGTTCCTTTAGAGGTAAGATCAGATTGTATTGAGTTCTGCAAATGTTTGTCAATTGACAAATTGACAGCTTGAAGTTGTAATTCTTCGATGAATATTGGGTCTAGGACTAAGTCAATTAATTCAGAATCAGATGAAGTCCTAAACAAACAGGTCTCAAAGTACTCGTCAAAGGGTTGATCTTCAAGACAAATCCACCTAATAGGACAGGATCTTGATCTGTAGGTGGGTCGAGAACTGGCAGAACTTTCTTGACTTTCCTGTCTCCTAAGAATTCTAGGGATCAGATTGGGGTTCTCAAACACTTGTGGTGGATTGGGATCAAGACTAGCTCTAGTGTAACGAGTCCTTTCTGAAGCCAGGATTTTAGGTTATGTTTTTGGTTTTTCTTAATTGATAGTAACAAACAACTTCTATTATTTCTTTAAGATGCTTTAGATTTGGGATTTAAACTTTCTTAAATATTTTTTATGACTGAGGAATTGGTTTCCCCAGTGGAGTCGCAACTATGTTATCACTCAAATTTTCCCTGAAGTTGTAAGAAGAGGGAAAGGGGTTCGAGGTAACCACAAACCAACTTTTAAGTACAGAATCTAGCCAATTTGTACTCAGAGAGGGCTCTCTCTTTAAGATTTAGCTTTGTTTGTAAGATGTTACGCTAGTTATGAAAGCTTGGGGGTTTTGATTGTGTTCGGTGGTGGAATTTAGGAGCAGATGGATAGAACAAAGTATATCAAGCCATTGGGCTATGGAGTCAACTATATATGGCTAAACTAGATTTGAATGATTCAACAAAGGAGGGCTTCATAGGGCAAGATAGCTGAACAAGGAAAAAATGGTAACTTAAAAGGATGGGATGGTTTTGAAAGGGATTAAGGGCAGGTAAGAATCCTTCAACAAGTTTCAAAATAGGGAAAATGACTAATCACTAATACAAAACAATTAAGAATTTATTATTAAATGACCATAATGATAAACTAAGAAGCAAAGAGCAGTTAAGAATTCCTTGCCTATGATAGTTTAGAAGAAAACATTTAGAATAAAAATGATTTTAAAGACAGACTGTAATTAAGCACTTTCTGAAATATACTTTTTCGTCTTAATATTCAGATATGAAACATGAATGAAATATTAAACCAAAAAAAAATAACATCTGAGGTATAGAATACTTATTTGGCCAATGTTTGACACATGAATCCTGTAAAAAGTCCCCTGCTTTATTTCTTCATCCAGCCAGCCATACAAGAGTTGATCAACAACTTTTCTTTTCCAAAATAGTAAGTCTATAGAAATGTCCAAGAATCCACCCTCAATACTCCAAATGAGGGAGTATTTATACAAAATTTTACAATAAAATATCTCATAACAAAGAGAGATATAATCTAGGAAATCTAACTATATGTTACATAAAAGTAGAGACAAATGGTCTTGAAGATAGAAGATAAAAGTGAATTGATGGCTTGTTGTCCCTGTTTTTGTGAATGAGCTGGAGGCAGGCCCTATGATTGAGCATCTTGTTGTCTTCTTTGTAATTTTGTGCTGGTTGTTCTACTTTTCATCTTCTTATTGATACTCTTTGACCTATTCTGATACTCTTTACCTATTTGGTCCTTGTTGACCCTCTTTTACCCTAATTGACTATGGTAAATAATGAAAATTCACCTTTTTTACCAAGGATAAATCACAAAATTTCTGTCATATATGTCCACCAATCTTCCTTTGGTATTCTGGTCCTTTGAAGTTTTCTGAATATTTCATCAGCCTCAGTGTATTTGACAAAATTAGGCTGAACTAGAAACAAATGTTTTATTTCATGTTCAACATAGAAAAGGTTATCTAGACTGTCATAGAGAACTCTGCCTGTAGGTAGTGCCTTTGGTGCAGATGCACCAGCTTATGAATTGGCCTGGTTATCTACATATTGAGCCAACTTGTCAACATAGTCTATATGTCTCATCAATTTATCATTAATTACTAAAGGATTGGGAAGCCCTTTGCTCTGCAAAATGCCAAATTTCTCCATAAAATCATTAATTTCTTCTTGCATGTTCTGGCATTTCCTTTCCAAATTCTGCATCAGAGACCTTTTGGTCAATACCTTCTTGACTTCTAGAATAGTCCCAATTCTATCTTCAATACCTAGCTCTTCTACCTGGTACTTGTTTCTGCTATTCAAAAAATTTATTAGCCTGATAGCTTCCTCAGGCTTTCCTCCTAGCTCTTCTTTAGTTCTCTGGATTTCTTCAAGACCTACTCTTACCAAGTCAATCTGTTCAAAAATTATTTTTATTGATGGCCAAGCATCATTTATTGACTGAGTGATGTTGGTCCAAAGAATCTTCCTCATGTCTGCTAAGGGCTTCTCAAAGGTGATGTCTTTCTATAATGTTTTCACCTACTGTGCCAAGCCTTTATTCTTTCTTACCTCAGCAAAATTGATTTTTGAAACATCATATTTTTTTTCTAAGTTAACAATTTTTTCTTTTATCTTCTACAATTCAAAGACTTGGAGCTTCATCTCCTCCATTGACTTGATTAATTCTTCTATCCTCAAACCTGAAGTTCGTGCCTGTGCTATTTCTGCTGGTGTTGTTCCTGTGCATGTACCTATAACTATCTCTGTTGTGACCAAGGGGACGTTTGGTGCTAGAGATGTTCCAAGTGTTGAAGGGACTGCTGTGGAGACCATTGGTATCACATTTTGAGGCTAAGAGGTCGACTCTCCCTGCCTGCTTTTCAATGATTTTTCTAATTCTTGATCAGTCTCTTTCAATTGTTCATTAACCTTGAGGACTAAGTCCATAAGCTCTTCTTCATATTTCTTTTGGATAACTTCTACAGTTTGTGGATGTCTTGATGGAGGCAACCTTAATTGCTTTCTTAAGGTAGCTATGTCTTAATCTTTCTTCTTTATTAAGGCCACTGCTGCCTTTACATCCTTTTGGTTATGACCCAATCCAATAAGCAACTCCTCCAATGATTTAATTCTATTATCCTTAGCCTGTGAGGAGGGTCTTTCCAATTGTAATTGAGCAGTTGTATTATTCAAAGAATTTTCTAATCTTTGGGCCATCATGGCTTTACTAGTCAATGTTGAATATACCATCTCCCCTATTTGCTTGTGTAATTCAATTTGGTCTAGGGGGTGGATGTCCTTGGCCATGACCTCAAAATCAGTTTTGAGGTAATCTGCTATTGACTGAGGCTGTTGTACTTTTGGCTTGAAGAAGCCCATCTGCATCTTGTCTTCTTTGATGTCATAGGCTGACATCAACCTAGTTTGATTTGTGGGGGCCATTTTCAAACACTGATCATACACTTGGGCCCTTATTGGTTCATTCTTAGCCTTTATTTCTTTGAATTTCTTTTTAATAGCTAGATTCTCATTTCCTAGAAGCTTGAAGGATGACACTTCAGCACTTTGTTTCCTTTCCAGTTCCTGTCTCTGTGAGCTAGAAGGTGTCCCACCTGCTGGGAAAGTCTGCTGACTGTCTGCACCTTCTTTCCTCTGGCTCTCTGTAGTTTCCTCAAAAAATTCCTCTTCTGAATGAGGATTTAGCCTGTGCCTCTTAGCACCAGGCTGGTCTGATGGACCACTGGCAGGGGTAGCTACTTCCCTGTCTCTCTTTTTGTTATTTTCCTCATTCAGAGGAGTATGCAAAATTGGGGGCTCTGCCATGTTGACTTGAGTTGGGCGAGCCTGTGTTTGAGCTTGCTCCTGAGAAGTTTCAGGCTGCTTTGACATGGTTGATTGTTTTGTTGCTTGAGTATTGGTCTCTTTTTCTCTTCCCTGTGATGTCTCTGCAAGTGGTGCACTGGTCTCCTGTGAGTGCCTTTGAGAGGTATCAGTTGTTGAGGCACTAATCCCTGATGTTGACTTTTGAGAAGTCTCAAATTGCACTTGTCCAAAAAAATCTAGGTCAACTCTCTTCTCAAAATCCTTCATTACATTTTCTATGTTGACCTGCTCACTATCTATTTCTACTAGGGTTCCTTCCTTCCATTCATCCATATTAGCAAATCATTCAATCTCTAGAATTCTGTGATGCAAGTATGGTGATAGTCTATTTTTCATCTTTCTATCATAAATGAAACTATGGGGGTCATATGGAGTCCAACTAAAACTTTTGTTTAATTTCAAATCGTCTTCTAGAATTTGTTCTACTGCATTTCATGATTCCCTAGTGTTCCAGACAAATGGGCCTAAGTGATCCTTGATTCTAAGTTGTTCTTTCTTCTTGGCCTTAGTAAAATTAATCAAATCTGAGTTTATCATATGTCTATAATACCCCAATGCAAAAAGTCTCATTGGGACATATCTAGGTAGTTTGAATGGTGAAAGTTCACACCCATATACTCTGATTTCTGTGTGATTTTGGTATAAATACCAATCACCTACTATGTACTATTTGGAGAGCTGAAGGATCCTTTTGATGTCATCACTAATCCTGGGAGGAGAATTCCCTGTCAGCAAGGTAGTAGCTGGTTGGACAAACTGATCAATGAGCTCATTATATGAATAAGGGCAAGCAAAAGATCTATGGAAGATGGAAGTCCAAAAGATGACAGACCTTGGATTACCCTTAGTATCAAGTTTCTTGACAGAAAATGGGAATTTTTCTAATTGATGGTAGAGGATGAGGTGATATATGAAGTTGGAAAACCTGAAAACCCTTTCATTCTCCAGTCTCATGAACTGGTCATGAATTTTATTAGCAATATATGAAGCATAATCGTACTTGACAGCAGGGGGCTCGCCAGGGGTAAAGATAGACATCAACACTAGGGTCAATTTATCTACAAATTCACTAGTGTTGAATCCCATGACTGCAGCTATCATGTCAACTATGATTTTACCTATATCTGTGAAGAAAACTTACATATAAAGAGGGGGATCTTTAGGCTAACACTTTTGCAATATAAAAGTCTGACAGAGGCAATTAAGTTCAGATTGGGATAATTTAGTTGATTTCTCAAGTAAATTTCCGATGGAAATGGGGGTGAGGACCTGACTAGGATGAAATTACAGCATCTCATTGATTGATTCTGCAGTTATTGTTAATAGTACTGTTTGGTTGGGAGACATGACTGCTCTGCGGATTGGGTCATAATTTGCATAGCACTGATGGATTATGTCAGGGAAAACATGCACAAAGGGGAGAAAGTACATTGGGAGATTGGATTCCCACAGTCCCATGGCATCATAGCCATTCAAATGGTTATCTTGGCATTGGCAAAAGGATTTCAGATGGTCTTTATTAGTGATTAGGTCTTTTATTTGAAATTCTTTATTTGCTAGAGGTAGATAGTCTAAATCATGATGAAGGGTGGTAATGGGAGCAACGTTTAGGGCTACCGGGGTTTCCATTCTAGTTCTTGTGGATTCAAAAAGGAAACTGAGGTTTTATTTGTAAAATTGGTGGAACCAAGGGTTTGGGGGACTTGAATTACAAAAGTAGTAACAGAATTATAGTGAACTTTGGGTTTTTTAAACAATTTGCAATGGAAAACAAGTATTTGCAGGGTTTTCTTGTTAGGAAATTGGTAAATACCTACTTTTGGGGCAAGCAGCATAATGTAGGTATTGGGTATGACTAGATGGCTCTAGGCGACGTCGACTGCAAAGGTTGAATCTGGTTGGCAACTGGAAGTACAAGCTGGTTGACCTCGTCTTTTAATTTTGCATGGATGTACAGGTTCACAGAATAAATGATGAAAATGATTTATTTTGTTTTATATACAAAGTCAAGAATTGGCAAGTTTCGGGATTTGGACGGGTGACGTCAGTGGGAAAACGACATGATGTTTTGTCATTTAGTCGGATGTGGTAAGCGGTTTATATCGCACCACTTATTAAGGGGAGGCGGTATTTGGGCTTGAGCCAACAATTCCATAAAATGATTGACACGTGGCAGAGGCACTATACATAAAACCGCTTTGCGATCATGCGCTAACATGTGGTCGCAAAGGGTCGTGTGATATGCACAAGATCCGTTGGATCTGGGAGGTGTGATCGGACAACTATCGGGGATGTGAAATGACAAGAGTTTAATGAAGGCGGGCCCGATATAATTAAGATTTTTTAATCATATCGGGAGCAGTGGGATTGGTTGTGGAAGTTATTAATTAACCATGAGGGTTAACTAATCGTTTTTAATGTGGCAGGCGGTCGAGGTTCTTAATGCGTTACTGATTAACTCATTAATCCCATTTATTAATGTATTATGGTTATATTTTAACCAAAGGGGCAGGATATATAGTATTTCGGGATTTTTACATAGTTTAGAGTAATACAGGAATGGGTAGATTTTCATAGGGGATTTATATATTAATAAGTTAATAGTTAATATGACATTGAAATGGAAAAGCGCTAAGTATAAAACATTTGATGTGTGTATTTAAACTTAGGCTAAAGTGAAAAAAAAAGGTTTTTATGGAAAATATTGTGATTTTCCTAAGTAAAATAGGATTTTACTTAGGAAAAACTTATCAAGGGAATGAATGATTTATGAATGGGTGTGATGATCTTAAGTACTTAGGCATTATAAATTATTGGGCCGAGGGTCCGGTCCCTCCAGAAGTCAGAGAAATGCTCTGAGCCCCTCAAATTTAATAAATACCTTGGCACTTAGGGGAAATTAGTGAAACTTTAGGGAAATGAGTAGGGGAGTTAATTATTTTGACTTTGTTTGCTTGATATGTCTTTCATGTGCTACATGCCATTGCCTTGTGATGAAAGTAAAATATTTACACATTTGAACTCATCATTCACCACATGTTATTCTGCAACCATCATCTACTTACCCTACCTACTTAACCTAGCATTTTTACTTCTTTAATAGGGTGCACTTAGACTGGAAAACCCTTATCAAATTTTCTTTTCTTTTACATGGAAATGCCTATCTAAGTCTACACTTGTTACATCCAAGGGCTCAGATTAAACTGTTGAGCTCCTTTTTTTACTCTACCTATTTACTTATCTGCGAAGATTACACTGTTTGGTCAGATCTTTATTCTCTATTTATACAACATGAAATTGAAATATGAACTAGCCAAGATTAAATTGTTTGACTATTCATAAATTGTGGCATAAGTGACAAGCTGCACACAATTTTTTATTTATACAGTAGTGAAAAAGTAGTGCCATTTAGACTTGCACACCTTCCTAGTCTTTCTTTTTGTTGTGGTTCATTTTCTTTTCATTTTTTGACCAACTCTTTATTCTTTTTACCCTTTCATTTTTCTTTTAGGGTATACCCTCTTTACATTTTTTAAATCTTTTTTATTTTTTACAAATATGGAAAACCTTTGCAACAAGTAAAGGTATGAACATATTACATATCTCATCAAGTCAATCATTATATATGATAGCTATTGGTATAGGGGCATAACTTGTCAAACATATGATAAACATAGAATCTACAGGTTATGAATGCGTATTTGATTATAGATTTTTGAACTACATCAGAGAATTTTCAAGAAGGTCCAATTCCCTTTCAAGGTAGATGCAGCAACAGGTGTTAACCCATGAATACATCAATCATTCAATCACTTGTCAAATCATGAACAAGATCCATAACTGGAGAACATCATATAACCAAGCACATAACCATCATATAACTAGAATAGAAACCATGACAAATCAGTCATACGATCACACAATAACTAGTACAAGTTCTCATAAATAAAAATAGGGAAAATAACTTATATTAACATATGAAAAATCCAACCAACTTAGGGACTTCCATGTACCACCTGGCCATAGATTGGGTTAAACTAAATATCTATTTCAAAAAATCACCCTTGTGCCATATTCCAAGCTTGAATGTTGGATAAAATGGGTTAAACCAAAAGAAAAGAAAAAACAGGTTTTCCAAAGGCCAAACCACCTCAACCCTCAACCAAAGTGATTTCACCTAACAAATCTAGAAATTACTAACACCAAAATAAGCTTGGATGCCTCCAACTTTCTTCACCACACCTAGAGGAATTTTCCTGTCTCCACCCATTTCTTAAGAGTTATAGGATAAATCCCATCTCCACCCTTAACCCTTGGGAATTAGCTAAGACCACCTCACCAAGATCCAAATTCTACTCACCATCTAAAGCTCAAACCAACACAAGGCACCCACAACACCATGGTTATTCAAGAAATGGCAAGGAAAGGTTGAAACCATTGTCATTCCAGGAAAATATCATGCCAAAGACAGCAAAATAGCCAAATAACCACATGCAAGTACCATGCATCTAGAAACCAACAAGGAAATCACACATCCAATTTTTTACCTATAGAGTATCCCTAATGTAGTTATTGATCCAACCTTCTTTTCCATTGTCCTCTAATTCCTTTCTTGTTCTTTTCTTTCTTTCTCCAATCCAAGTGAAAGCTATAATTCTCCAAGAATGCTCTAAGTGTGCAAGAGTGTAAGAGTATGGAAGAAGAGAATTAAAACTAAACTGACAAAAGTTGTGAATTGTTTCTCTAATGCCTTTTATCATTAATGTCTCCTTTTTCTTTCATTTTCCTTCATTTTTCCTATAATTTCCCTTCCATGCACATTTGTGTCTTTTCATCTCCCTTTTCTTCTATTTTCCTTTATTTCCCATAATTAAATGTCAATTATTGCCTCTTTTCCTTTGCCAATTTCCATAGCCATTATTAAACCACAAGTGATTCCCTCTATAATGTTTTTCCCAACATTTATCTTGGAATATGTGTCCCATGCCCTTGGTCCTATTTTATTTACATTGAAAATCAACCAGGGGCTGTTACAAATGCCTCCCCCTTTGGGGAACACCATCCTCAGTGCTCGATGATGCTTATGACTAGAAAAACATACTACCTATGGATGTTTATGACACAAATCGATGCAGTATTTACAATAAACAATTATTGCAGACAAGGAACAACACGACAAACATACCTCTTATTGGATCTATATAGCACAACTCAATGTGATATTTACAATCACATACATATATATATGCCAAAAAATCATATACAAAACACGTCTACTCAATCAGCAAAAAATGAAGGATATAAATTTGACATCTGACCAACCATCTCTCATGTAGCTTCATCGATCCCAAAGTGCTTCCACTGCACTTTAACCTACTCTATTGCTTGGTTATGGAGCATGAGTTATTTCCACTACAATATGAATTTTGGCTCTGATGTAACTATCTCTCTGGTTCCACCTTCAATACAAACCAATCAGTAACATGATCAACATCCTGCACATATCTCTTAAGAAATGAAACATGGAAAACATCATGGACTTTCACTGTTAGAGGCAATGCAAGTCTGTAGGCCACCGGTCCAATCCTCTCCAGGATCTCAAAAGGCCCACAATACTGATGTGTCAACTTGGCACATGACCCAATCCTTAAGGATCTCCTCTTAGGCTTGATGGACAAATACATAAGCTCCCCAACTTGAAAGTCCTTGAATGCTCTATTTTAATATGCATAACTCTTCTACCTATCCTTTGTTGCCTTTAAATTCCTTCTAATAACCTGAATATCCTTCTCCATCTTAGCCAACCTATTCGGTCCAATCAACACCATGTTCACTAGATCACTCTAGCTTATAGGAGTATTACAACTCCTCCCATAAAAAACCTCAAATGGACTCATCCTCAAGGAATCTTGATACCCATTGTTATATGCAAACTCTACCAATGGAAGATACTCCTTCCACTTCCTCTACACATGTATGACATACATCCTCAATAATATTGTTAACCCTTTTTGTCTATCCATCTATCTACAAATAATAAGTTGTGTTGAAATCTAACTTTCTCCCCAATCTTGCAAACAACTCCTTCAAAAACCTAGAATTTAACTTGGAAGCTATGTCTAATATGATCTTCTTGGGAACTCCATGCAACCTCACTATCTCCCTAATGAAGTTATGAGCTACCTCACAAGCTAAATTAGTAGACTTCACTGCAATGAAGTGAGATACCTTGCTTAGTCTGTCAACCACAACCATAATAGAATCATGTTGCCTCGATGTCCTAGTCAAACCTACAGTGAAGTCCATGGAATTGACATTTCATTTCCATTCTGGAATTGGAATAGGTTGTAGCAAACTAGTTAGGTGTTTACTCTCAGCTTTCACCTACTAACAGTCCAAACATCTTGCAACAAACTCAGCCACATCTTTATTCAAGTTTGGCCAATGATAGAACTTCTTAACAACTGTTAAAGTTTCTTTATATCTCGAGTGTCCCGAATATGGCTTGACATGAAGCTCCCTCAAGATAAGCTTCTTGAGCTCACTACTATTGGGCACATAAATCATGTTCCTAAATCTAACCAAGCCATCTTTTGTGAGGTGATACTCCTCATCTCGATCACCCTATTGTGACCTCTGCTTTAGTTTTTGTTACTTCTCACCATGTTGCCCTGCATGCAATAGTTTGTCTTGCAAATTTGTCCCGTAAGAGCTCACAATTGAAATATTATTCACCTACACTCTCCTATTGAGAGAATCTCCAATCATGTAATCCTTTCCCTTAATGTACCTGATCTCAAATCAAACTCATTAAGGGTATTGAACCATCTAGGTTACCTAGAATTGAGATTGGGTTGGTCAAACAAGCACCTCAGCCCATTAAGATCACTCATCAACATGAATCTCCAGCCAATAATATAATGTTTCCACGTATTCAATGCATGAATGATAGCTACGAACTCAAGATCATGAGTCACATAGTTTTTCTCGTGCTCATTCAACTTCCTTGACTCATAACATACTTCCTGCCCTTCCTACATCATGACTCCACCAAGTCCTTCCTTGCAAGCATTTGTACAAACCACAAAATCCTTATCATGATTTGCAATCTTCAAAATTGGAGCATTTGTAAGCAAATGCTTCAACTTCTCAAAACTAGTTGCACACTCTTTATACCATTCAAACTTCTTCCCTTTCCTCTGTAAATATGTAATAGGATATCCAATCCTTGAGAAGTTCCTAATGAATCTCCTGTAATAAAATGTTAGTCCCTAGAATGATCTGAACTCATCTACATTCCTAGGAGTTTTCCACTCCATGATAGCTTTAATATTTTCCAGGTCCACTGTTATCCCCTCCTTGGAAACAACATGTCCTAGGTAGTGAATCTAAGATTGAAATAAATTGCACTTACTGAGCTTGGCATACAACTGATGCTATCTCAATAATCTCAACACTATTTCTAGGTGCTCTACATGCTCTTCCTCATTCTTAGAGTATATGAATATATAATCAATAAACATTATCACAAACTTGTCCAAGTAAGGATGCAATGCATTGTTCATCAAACACATGAAGGTTGTTGGAGCATTGGTAAGACCAAAAGGAACCAGCACAAACTCATAATTCCCATACCTTGTACGAAATTTAGTCTTGTAAATATATTCTTCTTTGATGTGCACCTGATGATATCCTAATCTCAAATCAAACTTTCAAAACATTACAGCAACGTTAAACTGATCAAACAAATCATCAATCCATGACAAAGGATACCTATTCTTCATAGTCACCTTATTCAATTATAGGTAATCAATGCACAACCTAAGAGTACTGTCCTTCTTCTTTAAAAAAATTACTAGTGCACCCCAAGGCAACACATTTGACCTTATGTATCCCTTATCAAGCATTTTCTTAAGCTGCAACTTCAATTCCACCAAATTTGGAGTGCTCATTCTGTAAGGTGTTTTAGATGCTAGTGTTGCTCCTGGTATCAACTCAATAGAAAATTCCACCTCTCTATGAGGAGGAAAATCTAGAATCGCTTTAGGAAACGCATCTTGAAACTACTACAAAACTGGATGCTTCTTCAGGACTTCATCATCCTCATCCTCTTTCCCTTTGTCACTAGAAATATGAATTGAAAATAATACACATCACTTCCAGCAACTGTGCTTTTCTTGCATATTTGTAACCATTCCCATTGATATATGCTTCTTCTTTCCTTGAAATACTCTCCTTTCCCCATCATCATCCAGGCACTCAATATCTTTTCATAGTAGACCACGCCCAAGATCATTCAATATGAACCCAAAGGAAACAGATTTAGATGTGTTGATGTAGGAATACCATTCAGCTCAAATTCACAATATCTCACCAATGATGAGCTCTTCTCTTGGTCCCTATAGCCAACTACACCAACCAAGATTCTGCATGCACTTCTTTATTCAACTAGTATTGATCCACGAGGTCAAGACTAATATAGATATAACTAGCTCTAGGATTAATCAAAATAGAAACAACTTGATCACAAAGATTACCTTCCATCTCGATAATGGATGCCTCATTATCTACCTTCCTGATATCCACTACAACATAAATTTGAGGAATAATTTTACCAACATTTCCAACTATATGTGCCTCTTGAGCACTATAAATTTGAGGCCTACCACCCTGGTGTGATAAACAATCTCTCCTTTGATGCTCTCCGCCACAAGTTCAACACCGAAAAGGCTTTCTACCATCTCCCTTGTTTTCTTCTCCTTAGGTTGAGACCCATGTCCTCTCTTAGTTGCACTAAACTTCTTATGGGGTACCACATTCTCCTTATCACCTATATCCTGAGCTCTTCCCCACTTATGAGGCCATTTTCCTTTTTTCTTCTTATTACCTTTCCAATCACGCTCAGGCTTAGACTTGCGCTTAGACTTATCATAACAATGCTTCAACTTTTCGATGACTTCCTCTAATGACTGAGGCTCATCATACTCATTATGATATTTAAATGCTAATGTAAATCCATTGATGAACCTTTGGACCATTATCTTCTCATCCTTGAGGTAAGGCACATACCTCAATAGCTCAAGAAACTTGGTTGTATACTTTTCATCTGTCATGGAACCCACATTCAACACATAAAACTACTTGGCTTTCCCATTATAATATATCTCAAACAAGTACTTCTTCCTGAAGAGACTTTTAAACTCATGCCAACTCAACTCCTCTTCCCTGATGCCTCTAACCCGCTTAACATCTTCCCACCAGATATATGCTTTTCCCTTGAGACTAAAGATAGTTATCTTGGCCTTCATGTTCTCTGAATATTCATGTAATCTGAAGAACTTTTTCATCCCAAGAAACAATGCTTCTACATCTTCTAATTTATTCTTTCCCATCAAAAGTAGTAGGCATGGATTTCTTGAACTCATCCAGTAAGTACCCCCTCTCACTCCTATAGTAAGGATGATGGTGGTAATGATGATGTTGTCTCTCAGAAATGGAGCTAGAATAAAATCCATGAGTGATAGCTCACCGGCCAGGTGTATCCACAAATCTACCACTTCTAACTGTATCATATTTTCCCATCATGTATCTCCTCTAAGACCTGCTACCATATTCCCCATTTGTCTTGTCCTCCTATCTATCTCCATGATTTTTCCCTAGTTTTCACTGCTTCTGCAAATCCGAAAGACTCTAAAGGATGACTGCATTAACTTGTGCTTGCTTTTCTTAAGATCTGGAAATCCTTTCTTGGGCCTCAATCAAACTATCATTATCTGCCTTGAAACTTATGATATTTTCCCTCAAACTCCTCAGTGTATATGCTAGATCAGGAGAATAATCTTCTCCTTTCTTCGCAACTAACCTTTCCCATTCCCCTAATTTCATAATGGGCCTGTAAGGGGATTCATGTGAAATGTAGTCCATCATTCTGCTCTTCATCTTTGATCTTCTATTTTCTGCAAACATACCATGTTAGATAAACCAAATAGAAGACATAATAAAATCATACCTCAGTGTATCTCAAGGGAGGCTATTACATCTGTACAGGGCAATCCAAAATAGCATGATACAATATAACAAGAATATCAATTCATACATAAATATCATAACCATAACCATAAAAATGTATGCATAACAAACACATTTATCCCATCCATTCCAAGCATTTGAACCTTTGATACCACATTGTAACACCTCCTCCCACATTTATCCACTTTAATAAGCTCTCTAGGGTAAACATGAGTTTATTGTCACTATAATATGACCTGACCTCCAAGTTCTAGTCATGGAAGTGGGGCCTACAAACCGAAAGTAAACTGACATCCTTGACTACAGATCACTCAGGATCCTACCAACCACCGCAGGTGATCAATCCATGATCTCAAACTCTTTTTCACTAGGTTTACACCCCAACCACACCAATAACAATTCCTGCATGTGGTTGGGAGGCTATAACCACATGCACAAGCTTGTCTCCATGAGGTTATGACTCAATATCCCATGTTCACTACATGTGGTTGTAACACCCTCCTCCCACATCTATCCAAGTAACCGTCTAGCGTGGGTAAACATGTGATGAGAAGTTCCTATGATATGATTCAACTCCCTATGTGCCAGTTAAGTAAGTGGAACCCGCGGAACACATCACATAGACCTTCCACATCAGTAATGGAACTCCCAGGATCCATCCCAACCACTTAGGCAACCAGCCCTTGAGTCCAACTGAATTTTTGGTGCATCAAACCCCTAGACACTCCCTTGATATGGACCAGCGTGCATCCAAGAGGCTCCATATGTTCCCATAGAAAGGGAAAGTGAGCATCTAGGGACTTTTTTTCCCATTTTTGTGCCCTCCAAGATTTGTGCCACATTTTCAGGCCCAGAGTCTAGGTCACTGCCCAGAACTCAATGACACCTTCAGAAATGAAATTTCACAATGGCACAAAGATGCATTTGTAAAAACATTGACAAGGATTATAGTAGACCCCTACTAGCCATGACAGGCATTTCATCAAACATATCACAAACATGAAAGCTACAAGTCTTAATAGCATAATTGAGCATAGGGATCTCATACTTCTCTGAGAATCACTAAGAAGCATTGATGCCTTAACATATTAGCTGCAATTTCATCTATTAGGCCATAGATACATTATTCATTCATTTACAAGTAAAAACATGATGAGAGCGATACATAGCCAGTGTAATAATACATGTTCATAACCAGCATAGTAAAAACAGAAATACCAAGGAAACAATAGCCATATAATCAACAGATAAACCAGTACAATACTCATGAATTAACAAGGAGAAATAACCTCATATTAATTATGCAAAGGCCAACCAGGTGTGGAACTTCCACGAACCACTTGACTGTAGACATGGCTAAGCCAAATCTCTCTTCAGCTAGTCACCCCCATGCCATATTCCAAGCATGAATGTGGGATCTCATGGAACAATCCATCAAAACTGAACCATGGCTTCTAGAGGCCAAGCCACCTCAACCCATCAAATAATAATTCCACCTCGCGGTTGGACACCATAAACCATCACCAGATTGGTCTCTACCCAAGCCTTATAGGGCTCTAGAGAAGTTGTTACAACCAAGGATTCCAAGACTAATAACTCAATCCACTGTTGTTGTCAAGCTTCCAGAGCGTTTTTCCAACCAAGGCTTCTAGGACTAGTAACTCAACCCAAGATGTTACTGGGTTTCCAGAGCATTTGTCCAACTAGGGCTTCTAGGAACTAGTAACTCAACCCCATTTAAAGGAAACGTGAGAAACAACAAGAATAATAAATAAATGAACCCACAACACCATGGTTATATAGGAGATGGAAAGGCTAGGAAAATACACTATCAATCTAGGAAATCCTCCATGGCAATGACAGATCATGACCAATAAACCACATACATATGCCATGCATGCAAAAACTAGTGAGGAAAACATATATGCAACTTGGTACTTGCAATAAAAACCCAATGTATCTACTAATCTCGATGTCCTCTTGCGCTTTCCTGCTCTTCCTTTTCCTTCTTGATCCAAAACTTCAAGTATGCCACACTCTCCAAGATTTATCCAAGAAAAATGTAAGTGTCTAAGAGTATGAGAGAGATAGAATAGATAGAGAGCTCCAAAATTGAACTCGCAAAAATCTATGAACTGATCCTTAAAATCCTTTTTATTAACGAGGCCTCTATTTTCTTCATCTTCCATTATTTTTCTTCATTTTACTCCTCACATGCAACCTGTGACCCTTCACCTCCCTTTTCTCCTCATTTCCATTATTTTCGTAAATAAATGTGCCAAAATGCCACTTTTTCTTTCCAAATCTTTTTCCATTGCCTTTGCCAATTTCCTTAGCCATTAATTCCCTATACTATGTTTTTTCCCAAAATTCAACTTGGAATAAGTGTCCCATCAACAATGGTTACTATTTTTCCTTTATTAACTTTTATTACATGGAATTTTCAACAGGGCTATTACTGAACCATCCCCCTTGGGGGAACACCATCCTCAGTGTTCAACAACACCTACAACCAACAAGGTTGTTGTAAGCAAAACATACTTCCCATGGAGCTTTATAACTTACCTCATTGCAGTATTTACAATGATCATCCTGCTGAGAAGTAAACCAACATGATAACATAACAAGTATAACATCATAAAGACATGACATCCATACCATTTATTGGAGATTTATAACATAGATCATGGTGGTATTTACATCCATGTACACATGTACATATACCAAACATCACTAAAACATGTACCAAAAGCATATACCAAATACATTAACCAAAACATCTGCTCAACAAGTGAATAAGGAAGGATACATAGCCCACATCTAATCCACCATCTCCCATGTAGCTTCATCGGGCCCAAAGTTCTTCCATTACACTTTAACCTACTCAATTGTTTGGTTCCATAGCATGATCATCTTTCTCTGCAAAATCCATTGTGGTTCTCACTGGAATTCACCTTCTAGCTCCACCTACAATGCAAACTAGTCAATCACATGATCAACATGTTTAACATACTTCTTAATTAATTACACATGGAAAACATCATGGTCTTTCATTGTCGAAGGTATTGCAAGTCAATAGGCTACTGGCCCAATCCTCTCAATAATCTTTAAAGGTCTACAAAACTAGGGTGCCAACTTGGCACATGATCCAATCTGCAAGGATTTATTCTTTAGTTTCATGCACAAGTAGACTTGTTCCCCTACCTAGAACTCCTTGAACAACCTATTATGATCTGCATAGCTCTTCTTCCTATCCTGTGTTGCTTTCAAATTCTTCTTGATTACCTGCATTTCCCGCTCCATGTCTTCCAACATGTCCAGTCCAATCAACACCCTGTTAAATGGATCACTCCAACTGATGGGAGTATTACAACTCTGCCCATACAATGCCTCAAATAGACTCATCCTTAGTGACTCTTGGTACCCATTGTTGTAAGCAAACTCTACTAGTGGAAGGTACTCTTCCCACTTTCGTTTTTGATGCATCATCTACATCCTCAACATGTCCTCCAATATCATTTTGACCCTCTTTGTTTTTCCATCTATCCGTGAATGATAAGATGTACTAAAGGCCAACTCTTCCCCAAACCTGCAAATAACTCCTTCCAAAACTTGGAAGTGAACTTCGCATCCCTATCTAACACAATCTTCTTCGAAACTCCATCCAATCTGACCACGTCCCTGATGAAGACATGTACTACATCACTCGCTGAGAATGTAGACTTCACTGGAATGAAGTGCGCTACCTTTTCAACCTGTCCACCACAACCATGATGGAATCATGTTGTCTCACTGTCCTCAGAAAACTTGTGATAAAGTCTATGGAAATGACCTCCCATTTCCACTATGGAATCAGAATCAGCTGTAGTAGTCCACCTGAATGCATACACTATGCCTTCACCTGTTGACAATCTAAGCACCTAGCCACAAACTCTGCTACATCTCTTTTCAAATTCGGGAAATAATAGAATTTCTTCACTGTTGTCGACATCTTCTGATAACTTGGGTGACATGAATATGGTTTCACTTGAAACTCCCTAAAGATCACCTTCTTGAACTCACTATTATCTGGCACATATATCATGTCCCTAAATCCAACCAATCCATCTGTCGTGAGACGATGGCCCACATCCTATGCACCTGCATTTGTACATGTACCTGTACCACTACCTATACATGTACATGTACCACTACCTGTACCACTACATGTACCTGTACCTGTACTTTGCTGCAACCTGTACACAATCTCCATATACCTATCATCCTGCTGACCTGCCTACAATATCCTATCCTCTAAATCTATCCCATAGGTGTTGGGCGCAACCCAACTTGGCCTGGTTTTTGGCAAAGAATCTGCATTTTGTGGAGGAGAGTGCACAGTGGAGAATGTAGTGGAACATGAATTGGACCACGCAGTAGAGTAGCAGAGCATAAAGTGGACCATGCAGTAAATATACCATGTGGTGTGGGGGCTTAGGGGCAGGTCGAAGCCCCTCCTTTTTGTAAAAGAACACAATTTTGTAAGAGATCAATGATTTTCAGACCATAGTAGCCTGTTTTAGGGAGTCCATGGTATTTGATGATGTAACCCTCGATGTAATAGTATATATAGAGTAAGATAATAAATAAGAGAGTACTTTTTATGACCCAAATCAGTGTCATGGTTTTATTTTTGTGATCTATACTTTGGAGAGAGGCAAGGCTCTGCAACTGAGTGCGCAGAGGCCTGAGTCTATAGATGAGGGCGCAGATAGCCTACAACTTAATGCGCAGGCTAAGAACTATTTGTTGTACAAGATTTATTATTATAAGCAATAGTTCTTGTGGACGTAGCCCCACATTGGGGTGAACCATGGTAACATTGGTGTCTTCATTTGTATATTTTCCTACTATCTATTGCAGTGTAGTAGTTTATTACAGTTGCACTTTATTTCAGCATAGTGATGATTTATGGCTTTATATGATATGTTTAAGTGATTAATTCAATGTGGTGAAGTGATTTATGAATATTAAGAATAAAATAACATAATAATACCACATCTCCACATACTTCAAGACTACAAAAATGTGGTTCTGCATCCTTCCATAGCCACTTTGGGTGAGACTGCGATCTGCTTGTACGTCATTACCGAACGGACCAGTGATTGAGGTTTTTGTTGGTGCACAATATAGATCGAACCTGGGTTAGCCCAAACCAAGCCAACAATAGGAGATCATAGCTACAATGTGATTCACCTATATCCGCTTGCTAAGAGCATATGTCACCCTGTTCTCTTTGCCTTTGATATACCTTATGTCAAAATTGAATTCACTGATTGTGGCCAACCACAAAGCCTGCCTGCCATTCAGATTCGGTTGGTCCAATAGATACTGCAAACCACTATGATAACTCATCAATACAAACCTCGTGCCAAGAAGATAGTGCCTCCACATCTTCAATACATGTATGATCGTTGCCAACTCAAGATCGTGTGTCGAGTAGGTCTGCTCATGCTCATTCAGTTTTCGTGACTCATAGCATACCACTTATCCATCCTACATAAGGACTCCATCAAGTCCTCTCTTGCAAGCATCTGTACATACTACAAACTCTTTGTCTGGATATGCAATATTTAACACTGGTGCATGTGTCAACAATTGCTTGAGCTACTCAAAATTGGTCACACACTCCTCTATCCATTCAATTTTCTTACCTTTCCTCTACAATGATGTGATAGGATAAGAAGTCTGCAAGAAGTTCCTAATGAACCTCTTGTAATAACCTGTTAACCCCATGAAAGATTTCACCTCATCCACATTCCTCGAAGCTGCCCACTCCATGATAGCTCTTACATTTTCTTGGTCCACTGTTATGCCAACCTTGGAAACCACATGTCCCAAGTAGTGTACCTCAGTCTAAAAGAAATTTCATTTGTTGAGCTTAGCATAAAACTAATGCTCTCTCAACAATCTCAACACTGCTACTAAATGATCGGCATGCTCTTCTTCATTTTTTGAATATACCAATATATCATCAATGAACACAATAACAAATTTGTCCAAATACAGAAACAAAACACTATTGATCAAGCACATAAAGGTAGATGGAGCATTAGTTAAACCAAATGGAACTACAACAAACTCATAATGCCCATACCTAGTCTGGAAAGTTGTCTTGTAGATGTCCTCTTCTTTAATGCATACCTAATGATATCCAGATCTCAGATCAATCTTCGAGAACATTGTTTCTCCCTTCAACTTATCAAACAAGTCATCAATCCTTGGTAATGGATACCTATTCTTGATGGTAACTTTTTTTAACTGCCTATAATCAATGCACAACCTAAGAGTACAATCCTTCTTGTTCACAAATAGTATCGGTGCCCCCCATGCTGATACACTTGGCCTAATGTACCCCTTTTCAAGCATTTCCTTCAACTTTAGCTTCAACACTACCAACTCAGGTGTACTCATCATGTAAGGTGCTTTTGATGCAAGAGTTTCCCCTGGCACCAACTCAATGGAAAATTATACTTCCCTGTGAGGTGGAAACTCTGAAACATTTGCTTGAAAGACATCCTGAACCTAATGTAGAACTGGGTACCTGCTCAAAACATATTCATCCTCAAATTCCTTACCTTTATCACTAGAAATGTGCACTACAAATAACACACACCCTTTCCTATGACTATGCTTGGTTTGCATAGTTGTCACCATTCTAACTGATGTTTCTTTCTTCTTACCCCGCAAGACTCTTTGTTCCCCATTGTCATCCAAGCACTCAATGGATTTGTCATAACAATCCACCTTGGTTTTATGAAGGTACAACCAATCCATGCCCAATAACATATTGTATGATACCAACATTAATACATTCAAATGTGTTGAGGTAGGAATACCATTGAAATCAAACGTACAAGCTCTTACCCAATGCTAAACTCTCTTCTTGGTACCTGTAGCCAAATGCACTAACCAAGACTCTGGATGCACTTCTTTATTCAAACCACACTTATCCACCAAGTCAAGATTAACATAACTGTAATGAGATCTAGGGTCAATCAAAATAGAAATAACTTGATCACAAAGATTAACATCCATATTGATAATAGACACCTGGTGATCTACATGTCTGTTATCCAGGGCTGCATAGATCCTAGGAATACTCTGCTCAACATCTCCCACTATCTATGCATCCTGAGCACTATGTATCTACGGTCTACCACCCTGATATTGTGGACAATCTCTCCTACGATGACCTTTGCAACAAGTTCAACATTGTAAAGGCTTCTAGCCTTCATCCTTGTTCTCCTCCTCAGATCGAAGTCCCCGTCCTCTGTCAGATGCATTAAACTTCTTGGATGGTGCTACAGTCTCTTTATTACATGTACCTTGAGGTCTTGCTCACTTCTTGTCCTATTTTCCTTTGTTCTTATCATTTCCCTTCCAATCTTTCTTAGTCTCAGACCTGTGCTTCGATTATTCATAGCAATGATTTAGCTTTCGGATGGCCTCCTCCAATGATATAGGCTCATCAAACTCAATCTTTTCTTTGAATGCAATCGGTAATCCAATAATGGATCTATGAATCTTGTCCTTCTCCTCATTGAGGTAAGGCATATACTTCAATAGCATCAAGAACTTGCTAGTGTACTCCTTATCTTTCATGGATCCCATCTTTAGCTCATAGAATTATTTTTCCCTGTCATAATAATACCTCTTTGATAGGTACTTCTTCTTGAATAGTCTCTCGAAATCAATCCCAGTCAACTCCTCCTCATAAATATAAATGAATTTGTTTACATCATCCCACTAGATATATGCTCTACCTTTGAGAATGAATGTAGCTATTATGGCTTTCATGTTCTCTGAATAGTCATGCAACCTGAAGAACTTCCTCATACCAAGCAACCATTCCTCTGCATCCTATGATTTATTCGTCTCTCCATCGAATGTAGGCAGTTTTTCTTTCTTAAACTTGTCTAGCAATATCCCTTGTCACTCCTCCTATAAGGATGATAACGATGTCAATCATAATGCCATTCAGAACAAGAACTAGAATAGTACCTGTGTCTATCACCTCTCCTATTTGGAGTGTCCAAGAACCTTCCATCTTTGATCGTGTCATCTCTACCTGACCTGTACCCACCATAGGACATGATACTAATTGGTTTATCCAAAGTGGTCTTTGTCATTGCAATTCTGACAAACTCTAAAGTATTACTGCATTTACCTCTGCTTGTTTCTCCTGTGCATGTATGATTTTGTTAGTGTCTTTCATAAAACTCATTATTTCTACCTTTAAGCTTCTAAGTGTGTCTACCAAATTATAAGAGTTCCCAACACCATGCTACTTATTAGATCCACAGGGAGAGTCTCAGGAACTGTTATAGACATTTTTGTGCCTTACAGCTATAAGCATGAAATGTCCATAAACCAAGGGATCCTAAGTCCCTAAAAGTGTTGTTCCAGCTCCTAAAGAAACAAGGTCAACAAATTACAACTTCTCCCAGAAGTTCTCCACCAGAAACTGCTCAAAACTAGTCAAATTAGGATCATTTCAGCTGCTCCACTAGCTAACTGCGTTGCAAAGCACCCAAATACACTGGCTAGGTGCGTTGCAATGCACTTGAATGCACTACCAGGGTGTGTTGAGCGGGAAATGACAAGTGGCAGAGTCATTCCACGAGGTGGAGAGACAATGGAAGCTTCCAGAATCTTCTCCAATGACACTTGCCTCACTGAATTCGACCGGTGATGAGTAAGAGGCTCTCAATCTCCAAGTGGAAGCAAGAACTAACAAAGAGAAGCCACTAATCAATTCATCAGCTGACTCATCCTCTTTGCATACATCTATATATGGATCCCTCACCAAGAGATCTGGAGGCTGGAATTTTGTACATTGCAGAGAATTGTTGTTGGTTTTGAAATAGATATCAGAGTATTGGGTGATTTATGCTTTGTGGGAGGTGAAGAGGGGATTCTATGCTGGGAGGTTGATGCTGGATCAGGAATCATCGGTTGTAACTACTCCTGGATCTTCTTCTTTTATCAATAAAACTATTTGAGTTTCTCCTACATGCTTGTATATCACTGATGTTTGTTATATTTGTATGTTTAGCTTAAATCTGATCCTAAGCTTTTTATGAACATAAATCCATGTCTTTGTGTAGTTTCCTTCTTCTGTGATCTTGCAGGAACTTGGTGACGCTGGGCGCGTAAGGGAGCAAGTAGCTGGAAGCTGTCAAAGAGAAGAGAGATTGGATCAAAGGACTAGCGCAAGACACAGGTTGGTTCATCCTATTCCTCTTCGTTTATAGTTCATAAAGGAGAATACAAGAGTAGTTTTTCCTTGTTTGTTTCTGAGGTCTCTGTCACAACCCAGTGGGATAGGGTCATTCTGAATAGACACTTTTCCCGATAACAAAATGGAGACTCCGCTGGGGATTGTGTCTAGTTAGTTTGTTTGTGTTTCTCTGATTGTTTGTTTCATAAACTTAGAAGTAGTGAATCGAACTGCATTTGCCATTTACAAATGCAAAGTAGACATCTGCTACTTCGATCCATTCACTGGATCCGTTTATGATCTGAAAAGCTGATCCACAAATGATCTGATTACCCTTTGTGATAGCTCTTAAACCTCTTTTAAATCAACCCTCTGATTGTGCATTACTGATTGCTTTTACCCGGCCAAAAACTATAGATTAAACTGCAAACCGTGACCCAGAAGCCGGAGAGAATTCTCATTTTTGCTCCAGCGCAGGCTCTGTGAAGAGACTCTGCATTTCAGTGCAGTTCCCGAGAGGGCTACCTGCGTTGTAATTCAGTTTCTCTGTGTAGCAGGTGCGTTGATCAGCTCAGCCCTGTGCAGCTGAGGTTCTTTGCTCACTTTTTCCAGTTTTGCATTTGATTTTTGCAGCCTGTGATCAGTGTGTGTGTCTGTTTAAAAGCCCCTTTTCTTTGCCTTAATTCCGCCTCAGTTGTATAAAAGAAACTGTATTTGTTTTTGTGTGTTTGTTACGTCATTTACAATTTCCCATTGCAAAAGTAGACTAGTCATACTGTCGTCCTTGGATTTAGATCTATCGTAAGTGTCGATTTTGATCTTAGGAGAAAGTTTATTTGTTGTTGACAGTCGATTATGCTTTTACTTTTACCTTTGGCTTGAATTTGTGAATTTCTAGTGTCGAAACAAGTGTTTACTTCAAAATCATAAAGTGTCGTAATCGTCTCTACCTTTTGATTTCGAAAAGAAGCTTGTTTGTGTTTTTCACTTGAAAGCGAATTCAAATTTGTACAACAACTTTCGTTTTAGGCATCAATATTAAGAAAGTGAAAAACAAATACATGCATATGTGCATTTGCATATTGATATTCTGTTTGGCTTGATTTAGGGAAAAGTGCATTTATAGTGTGCTCTTTGCTCTTTGAGAAAAGATTGTGTCTTTCTTTTCCCCTTGTAGCTAGGATTTTCATTGCTGAAAAGAGATAAAAGCTTGCTTATCATCTTTAGATTGCATTTTAGGAATTATATCTACATCTCGTGGTGATCCCAAAAGGAAAACTTCATAAGAAAGATCAACCTAAAATAAATTCAATGAACTTAACAACGCTTTGTAACTTAACGCACAACATTTAGAGGTCTAGGCTAGAGACGTATTCCGGCGTCGTAAAGCCTGGTAACTGTTGTCCTCACTGATGGTTGGGTGATTCCTCCACTTTGAGACGATAAGTGCCAGTACGGACTTGTTCTCCCACGTACCGTCGAGTATATATTGGGAGACCCCTATAGGCATAAAACCTTTATCCATAGGAAGCCGTGTCGGTCGCCCTACTGATCGCAATGCACCGAAAACAGCATTCGGGAAGATTGACTGTCATACCGTAAAAAGTATTCTGCAGTTTTGCGATTGGTTTGGTACTCCCTCTACCTAGACCTCCAGAGTAGTCCCTTTCGTTCCTTTTCAGACTCCTTAACGGAAAAGGTCCATCTGAGCACTTGTCACTTCAGGCTCATTAAAAATCGAAGGAGACTAGAGTCATCTTTTGTTTTTTCTCGACTCTTAAAAACTGAAAAAACAAGTTGTGTCAAAGCGTGTTAAAATTTATTTTAAACGGAATATTCATACCCTTTTCCTATGTTGATCTTTGGGTTGAGAAAATGGGGCCTACCAACCAAGGAATTCCCCTTGGTGGAAATCCTAGTCCCTTCTCCTCTTGGGGAGATGTTGGTGCGCCCCATATGGCCACATTGTCACTTCCAGGACTGACAATTGGCTTGCCAGTATCGCTCTTCTCAACCAATGTCATTCAGAACACCACTATTCCTGAACAATCGAATCAACAATTAGACGAGTCCAGAGTTACCCACCAGCCTTCTACTTCCTCTAATTCTTCCTCTCCTCCTTCCGCTTCGCTTAACGGGACTGGTAAAGCTAAAAGCCAAGCTCCTAAGGAGGAGAAGGAAAAGAAGAAGGAGCCAAAGGTGAATAAGGGAAAACGAGTGTCGTCTAACGAAAATCCACACACAGCACCGACCAGGCCTAAATCACCATGTGTCATTTGCAGAGGAGACCACTTTCACAGAGATTGTCCTTGCATCCCCTGGATACTAAGGGACTGGTCTCCTCGTTTGCACAATCCGGTGTCATCAACCTCTGGAGATCATGTTGAAAGCACACTATCAACTAGTGAAAGTGAAGCCCCAGGACGAAAAGGGAAAGCTAGATTTCCTTGTAAACTGTGCTAAGGCGACCATGCCCTCCACCGTTGTCCCTTCTTAGACGAAGCTAAAAGAGTTTTGGATGATCGTCCGATTTCACCGTTACGACTTCCTCCTGGATATAAAAAACTCTTGCCGAGTCCGTCACTAGTTGAGAACCCAGCTGGCCTGCTCAGGTGGTCGGCTGAAGCACCTATCATTGAAGATAAACCATCTGAATCCATACCAAACGAAAGTCAAAAGGTCGAGGCGGCAGTTGACCCGGTCTTGCCTTCAGAGGTTTTATCTTCAGATGATACAGTCACTGAAGAGAACAAAGATGACACCGTCCAAATTCTCTTCATCAACACAGACTTCGACGAACATGGGGGCAATCTACCCATTCCCTTATCGCAGGAGGGAAGTTCGTCAGAGCCATACCCGGCCGTCTACTCGGTCCCACCTCCAAGCAACCTAGTTGTCTCCTTCGATTGGAATCAACTAGGCAGACCCCGTTTACCAGCAAGCATACCATTCCGAATTATCGTTCAAATATATAGAATGGTCATGGCTGGTACCATCATAGATGAGGGGGCTTCTGTGAGTATCCTTTCCTCTATTTCTCGGAAAGCGCTTGGTTCGCCATCGCTATTGCCTGAGATGAGAAATCTGACAGGCTTTGATAAAGGAACCAGTCGACCTTTAGGTATCCTTCCCAATGTGCCCATAACATTGAGGGGGAAGACAGTTCGAATGAATGTCATGGTAGTTCAAGGACCCTTGGATTATAACCTACTCCTTGTGTGAGACTATATTTATTGCATGGGAGCCATCGTCTCCTCACTCTTTAGAGTAATGTGTTTTCCGCACGAAGGAAGAGTGGTCAAGCTCGTGGACCAGCTTTCATTTCCCCAATCACGAATAGCAAATAGTCATATATCGTCCCTAAATGGTCTTTTCAAATCCCCAGTGCGTCCTCCCGATGAGCGTGAGTAATTCGGAGGGATATGACTGAAACCCAGGGGGCATGCGTCCTGGTCTGCTTCAACAGGAAAACTTCGGGTATAGGGTAGGTTTCCGCGGGAGAATATGACTAGTCTGTATCCCATCCGTTGGTGGAAGAGGGGCTATTCTAGAATAAGATTCTCTTTTCAAAGTTATGTGAGTGGCGGACGTCGTCACTCACCTTTGTTTATCTCGGTAGACATCGCCGAAGAAGTATTTTGTTTGCACCGCGAATAGAACAATCTTTGGGTAACCTATAAGAGGTAGGCCTTTCCTGATAGGACAAATGTTTTGTCTGCAAATTGAGGGGTAACCTTGAAACCATATTTTATACCTGGGGGCGTGCAAACCTTTTGGAGTGCAAGAAAGGGGCGGCTATTTATTTTTTAAATTTTTAGGACCTCTAACCCTTTAAACTCATAGGATTAGTCATCACCAAACTTGCATAAAGAAAGGATGTGGGGCAAAAATCTAAAAGTTGCCGTTTTTATATGAGACATTCTTATCATATGACTGGATTAATCGAGCAGTTTTAGCACATAGTTCAAGCTCGTTAAAAAATAAACATAAGACCGAGCAAATGTTTCCACCCGCGTTTAAGCTCGTTAAAAAATGAACTATTCCCCAGTAAATAACCACCGTGAATGAAGCATTTTCAGCCATTAAAGCCTTGGTCGTGTTTACACCGTCACCTCCACTTTTCCATTGGCCGATCATTCACCTCCATTTGATTGTTTACCCATTTTGAGGAACACCTGCGAAGAGTGATTTCACTAGCCATCCTTGTGACACTGCCGTGATTGGAAAATTCCAAACCTTACCTGGAATCAGCTGCTACCCATTTTATCACTCGTTCCTCAAAAGACGAGTCTTCTTTAAGCTCTTTTCAACTGACTCGTAAAATATGAAAATATTGCCGAGTTTTGGCCTTCCAGCTCGTTAAAGCGACAGGAAGTGCTATCCCTCCTCTAGATTTTAATCTTTTTGGACCTCAGGGATTATTGCACAAAAAGATCGAGCGCTTGTTTTGTTCGGCTCGTTAAAGCTAATCGAAAACTCATCCCTTCTGTACTGTTTTATACTTTTTCGGACTTAAGGGATTAGATGACGAAAAAGGAACTTTGAAGTTACCTTTACGTACCTTTTCAGACTCTCTAAAAATGAAAAGGATCGAGTTATCTTTGTCTTTAGACTCGTTAAAAAGATTAATAGCGACAAACTTGTCTTTAGGCGAGAACGATTTTCACTATCGCTAGGCTCGTTAAAACATAGTGATGGGTTTGCCCGAAGGGAAAATTATAGAACAAGCATATGTTATCCTCCTCAAGCTTGACAAAAATAAAGAGGTACTGGTCAGCAATGACTGGGGAAAAATTGGGAAGAAAACTCAAAGAAACTTTATTGGTAGCAAGTCGCTCTTGAACATGACACTTCCACTCCGTGCCTGAGTTGGGTTGGGTTGTTTCATTCACCGGTCACATCACCATGGTCACGCCATACCATCCACATTTGGGGTAAATGCTACCAATCCATCACATAAGTGTCGCCGACATGTTCAAGAGAAGTCATCCAGAGAAGTCACCCGTGTCCCATCCACTACCATACATTATACTTCATTCTTTCATGACCGCCACCCTGAACCGTATATCACCAGATCATTTTCACCTCCATCAAAATAATTTGCTCCGTTCCGTGTCATTGATGTGGGATTCATTAAGGCCCTCCTTTAACGGATCGCTTCTTGTCGACATCAGCTCATTATCCAAGAAGTTGATCTAGGAACAACCCCTTCAGTACTTTGAAGCTTGCATGCCTCAATGGAAAGATTCTCACTTCCGGCAACAGGTATACATCAATGACCTTCGACCAAAATATTTTGCGTGGTGTTCGACGCCAAGTCCTTTATTCACACCACGTGAATTATACTGCAGTACCTTGAGGGTCATTATCATTATCGGTGATTCCTCTCACGCTTGTTAACAGTTTACATCATTGACTGGTAATCAAGCGATGTCTTTCCATGTTCGACTTCAAAACATTTCTCACATGGATCGACTTGTACTTCGAGTGAAGATCGGACGAGATTGAAGACCCTGGATCTAGTTTCATCCATCCGGGCTGCGAGATATATTCAGGAAAAATAAAGACATTGAAATGTACAGCATTGCAGCACAAATAATCATCCTACCAAAAGGATGATGACTTCATCAGAATCATCAGTCTACCATCAAACGATTGTCTGTCCTATAAAATGAATTTATAAAGCTGAGCATGGGAATGCCCACCTCAGCTAGATCATGAAAACAATATTAAGATAATGTATTGTATTGTATCTTATTACAGGTCTCCTCCCCAGCATTAGAAGAACTTCGGATCCTCCTAATAAAGCATTTCACCCGATAAACGGCCTCATACTTTAGGGGGCAACTGTTATAGACATTTTTGTGCCTTACAGCTATAAGCATGAAATTTCCATAAACCAAGGGATCCTAAGTCCCTAAAAGTGTTGTTCCAACTCCTAAAGAAACAAGGTCAACAAATTACAGCTTCTCCCAGAAGTTCTCCACCAGAAACTGCTCAAAACTAGTCAAATCAGGATCATTTCAGCTGCTCCACTAGCTAACTGCATTGCAAAGCACCCAAATACACTGGCTAGGTGCGTTGCAACGCACTTGAATGCACTACCAGGGTGCGTTGAGCGGGAAATGACAAGTGGCGGAGTCATTCCACGAGGTGAAGAGACAATGGAAGCTTCCAGAATCTTCTCCAATGACACTTGCCTCACTGAATTCGACCAGTGATGAGTAAGAGGCTCTCAGTCTCCAAGTGGAAGCAAGAACTGACAGAGAGAAGCCACTAATCAATTCATGAGCTGACTCATCCTCTTTGCATACATCTATATATGGATCCCTCACCAAGAGATCCGGAGGCTGGAATTTTGTACATTGCAGAGAATTGCTGTTGGTTTTGAAATAGATATCAGAGTATTGGGTGATTTATGCTTTGTGAGAGGTGAAGAGGGGATTCTATGCTGGGAGGTTGATGCTGGATCAGGAATCATCAGTTGTAACTCCTCCTGGATCTTCTTGTTTTATCAATAAAACTATTTGAGTTTCTCCTACATGCTTGTATATCACTGATGTTTGTTATATTTGTATGTTTAGCTTAAATCTGATCCTAAGCTTTTTATGAACATAAATCCATGTCTTTGTGTAGTTTCCTTCTTCTGTGATCTTGCAGGAACTTGGTGACGATGGGCGAGTAAGGGAGCAAGTAGCTGGAAGCTGTCAAAGAGAAGAGAGATTGGATCAAAGGACTAGCGCAAGACACAGGTTGGTTCATCCTATTCCTCTTCGTTTATAGTTCATAAAGGAGAATACAAGAGTAGTTTTCCCTGTTTGTTTCTGAGGTCTTTGTCACAACCCAGTGGGATAGGGTCGTTCTGAATAGACACTTTTCCCGATAACAGGAACTGTAATCTACCATCTTATTAGTCATATTTGATAATCTTCCTCCAAGATATATCATGTCATCAAAACCAAATCACAATAAACCAATGCACCTTAGCATAATTGAGGGAGGATACCTCATATGTAGGATCAAAAAATTTGCGTAATACATGTATAACATAATCATGACAGAGCCCCAAGGGTTAGCTCAATCGGTCAAGCTGGGGCCTCGCCAATGGGAGGTCACAGGGTCGAAACCCGAAAGCTCTTGGGGTGAGGTTAGTAAATATGTTGAGGGGTGTGACCCCCTTTGGGTAGGGTCCACCCTAGCGTTGTTCGATCCTGGACATAGCGGACCTACTGACCATGGGTATCCGTGAACCAATAGTGAAAAAAAAAACATAATCATGACAGCATATAGAAATATAACACATGAGAATATAACCATATAATCCTCATTCTAGCTAGAGTCCAGTAATCAATGCATGACTATATCAACTACACATACCATGACCTCATGCATGAAAAAACCCACCACATCACTGTACACTTGACCACATGTGAATACTAATGTTCATAAACAATGCATAATCAACCATACACTCATGACAACACACTCCACAATGACATAATCAACGTCCCATTGAAACCTCACTACAACCATAACCCATACCATACAAATGCAACAAGCACATGGTCTTACAACATAAGAAACACATATGTAGCTGACATGAATGCATGACCAAAACATATCCCATATAGTCTGAGGAGTGAACCATGCTCTGATACCACTCTGTGGTATCAGATATCACACAAAGAGACTGGAAACCATATACCACCCAACGAGAGAAAAACCCACTCTTATACCACTCTGTAACACCCTCCTCCCACATCTACCCAAGTAACCGGCGAACCGACGTAAAAATGTCACGAGAATTTACTATGATATGATTTGAATCCCTATGTGTCAGCTCGAGAAGTGGAACCAGCGGAACACATCACACAAACCTTCCACATCAACAACATAACTCCTAGTATCCATCCCAACCACTCAGACAACTAGCCCCTGAGTCCAACTAAATTTTTGGTGCATAAAACCCATGGATACTCCCTTGATATGGACCAGCATGCATCCAAGAGGCTCCAGATGCTCCCAAAACAAGGCCAAGAGAGAGTATGGGGAATTTTTTTTCCCATTGTTGTTCCCGCAACTCTGACATTTGTGCCACTTTTTTAGGCCCAAAGCCCAGGTCACTGCCTAGAACTCAATCACACCTTTAGAAATGAAATTTCATAGTGGAACAAAGATGCATTTGCAAAAACAATGACAAGGACTAGACTAGACCCCTACTTGCCATGACAGGAATTTCGTCCTCACAAACATGAAAGCTACAAGTCTTAACAGCAAAACCAAGCATAGGGGTCTCATACTTATCTGAGAATCGCTAAGAAGCATTGATGCCTCAACATATTAGCTGAAATTTCATCTATTAGGCCATAGATACAATATTGATTCATTTACAAGTAAAAACATGATGAGAGCCATATATAGACACTGTCATAATACATGTTCATAACCAGCATAATAACAACATAAATACCAAGGAAATAACAACCATATAATCCATAGATAAACCGGTATAAGACTCATGAATTTGTTAGCCTCCTATTGCAATAGGTTTCATATTTCATGATTGACTATTTTACAGGCCAAATATGTCATCTTGTCATCCTGCAAGGTTCCATATTTCCAGGAAGTTTCAGTTTTTGAAGAATCATACCATTTTTGAAGAGTTTTACAAATAAAGGAAAGCCAAACAGCTTAATCTTGGCTTCCCTATGTTTAAATTGCTTGTTTGAGAAGATAGAGAATGAATATCTGACCAAACAGCTTAAGCTTGGCAGATCAGTAGCTAGGTAGAGAAATGAAGGAGCCCAACTGCTTAATCTGGGCCCTTGGAAGAGATAAGGGTACATTTAGATAGGAGGGCAGTCAAAAGAAAAGAAGATAATCAGGGTTTGCAAGTCTAAGTGCACCCATGCAAAAAGAAGAAAAAATGCTAGGTAAGTAGGCTGGGTAAGTAGTTTTATGGTTGCAGAATCAAGCTATGTGATCCAGTTCATGTTTTCAAGTGTTATATCTATTCAGATCACAGTTATGAGGCAGTGTTTCATTTGGAGGAGCTCAAGTAAGGCATGTCTAACTCCCCCTTCTTCTTATTCCCTAAATCATTCACTAACTTCCCTAAAGAGGTCAAGATCTGCTTGATATCTCTTAAGTTTCATCATTTGTCATATCATTGGCCTAAGTAAAGGTCTGCTTTGCTGAGGAATACTCTTCTTCACTCTATAAGTCATTTTTCCCTTTTAAGTATCCTAAGATCTCTGAACTTAGCGCTTTCTTGTCATTTTCATATTAACTTCTAACATTATTATGTGAATCCCTATCTATTTCCCCTTCCCCTTACTAAAAAGCACTAAAAAGCTCCCCTATGTACATATTCCCATCCCCTGGCACTATAGCCCTATAACATCAGTTTGGGGAAATGCCAAGTTCATTTGGGGCTTGGCATTAGCCCTTCCACGTCTTAAACCTGGAGTTAGTTTAACCTTTGGTTAAATTAATAACCATACCCACCCCTCTCTCACACATAAACCTTATAGCAGTATCCCCCGCGCATACATTTTATTTGGGATTAATTTGATATTTGGTTAAATTAATAACCATCGGCACCCACATAAAACCCATATAACCCACAAACCCAAAGTCTTGACCCCCCCGCCACATAAATAAATGATAAAGTATTCAGCGGGCCCTGCGCACAAACCTACCGTCAACTTCGCGCTCTGCCAGCCCTCCGATCCGCCCTCCCAGATCCGACAGCTGTCGGCGATTTCGGAGCTGCCCCGACGTCCGACGCTTAGCCTCCGATAGACTAGCGGTTTCCCCACCGTACAAAAGATGCATGTCTCCATGCTATTGTATTGGAGCCCTTCTGACAGTTACCGCCCTCTTACAGAAGGCGGTCCGATAAAACCACAAACAGCCTTCTGTCTCTTCGCCCCTGACGTTAGCACCACGTCAGCGCTACGTTAACTCCACGTCAACCTGCCATCGCATCTGCCTCCGTCCCTACCCTGCTACCATGTCCTGTGCCACGTCGCTGCCACCGTACTACCATGTCGTCACCCTGCCACGTCACCCTGCCGTACTGGGACCCACCGCTGACGTCATCACCGAAAAAGGCGTGAAGGGCGAAAATCGCAGCAAAGGATGCCCGGAATGAGAAACTGAGGTAGTTTTCGATGCGCGATTAGCGCTTAGCGCTAATCGCGCATCGCTAAGAAAAAATGCTCAAAATGGAGGGCTTCTCATGGCTCGGCTACCTGCAAACCCAAAAATTCACGGGAGGCAACAGGATTTCTTCATGTATGTTCATATTCAGTTGGCCAGCGTTGATAGCATTCTAGAGGCCACGAAAAGCATTTGAAGCAACTATTTTTTCCTTGAAAGGGTAGAAAGGGGACGATTTAACGGTTTACAGCATATCAAGGGAGAGAAAGTGGCCCGATTCAACTGTAAAAGAGTATCAGAGGAGAGATAAAGCCCAGAATAAATTGAAGAGTATCAGATTGGCAATATCAAAGCAGGTGAACATTAAAGGCCTCCATCCAAGTCAAAGAAGCAGTAAAGGCCCAAAGCTCATCAGATCGGGATTAGTGCACATTAAAGCCACCTAAAAGCAGCATAACCACCTTAGAAGTGCAGATAAAAGACAAGGCGCAGTTATTGCAGAAACACTGCACCGAGCCACCAAGGACACCATATTAACTCATTTTGATACAACTGCCTCCAGCTCAGCTCAAATAAATATCTTCTTGCATTAATTTCAGGACAAGATTAGGTTAAAGAACACATTTCCCTCAAATCTGTTTAAGATCTGTTGTAATAGATATTTTTGGATATTTTCTCTATATAAACGACCCTAATTCATTTTTTAGAGGGTTGGTTGGTTGATAATCCTCATTCTAGACTTGCACTGTATATTTTGATAGCTCTATAATAAAAGACTGCTGGAATGTTTTGGATGAAGAACTGACTGTTGTGTTATTAAATGGCCAAAGAGTGACTTTGGAATTCCCGTGCTACTACATGGCTCAATAAGTGTTTTCCTAGCTCTGTTTACAGTTTACATATGTTTATGCACCATTGTGTTACCATCTAAATAGCAAGAAAGAAGAATAGCTTAGGTTTTTCTTGACTACACCCTATGCTCAGTTCTTGTTATTTCTATATGTTTTCTTCAGAAATAGTTATGAATACGCATACTTAAATGATCATGTTTACCCTGTTTCTTTCACATATGTCTGTTATTTAGGAATTCTTGACTGCTCCTAGACAAACTTTCATTCACCTTCCCTCTCTGTTAGCTAATGAAATATTCTTAGTTGCCTTTCATCTCTGACCTTCATTCCATATTTATTCCAGCCTGATATTGTTCTGTGTGTAGCTATCCTGCTCCGTATTCCTCTTGTGACCAAGAAAACGCAACAGCAAGCCCTAATCCATGACTCCATGCCCAATGGTTTGAACTTCTCACACTATGCATCCCAAATCTTCTTGAAAACATCATCCTTCCCACCGAAATCAAAACAAAACCCATGTACACCATAACTAGCCTAAAATCAACCCAAAACAAAGTTAAATTTTAAAGAGAGAGCCCTCTCTGACTGCAGGTAGGCTAGGACCTGCAGCCCAAAGATTGGTTTGTGGTTACCTCGGTCGTATCCCTTAAGGAGCCAAGGGACAACCTGAGTGATAACATCATTGGCGACTCCACTAGGGACTTATTCAGAAAATTCCAAACAAAAAAACAAGTTAGAAGCTGGCTCCAGCTGTTTTTGACAATCCTAACTTAATCCCAAAGATCCTTAGGAAACAAGAGGAACAAGAACAGTTTGTTGATTCAAGCCCTGAAACAGTTCAGCAAAACTATATTCCAACCCCTGTTAAAGCTTCAGTTCATCCTCACACTACTCCTTCTTCTCCTTCTTCCTCATCCACCTCTCAAAGCACATTCTCCACACCTCCATCCACTGCACAAATTTCCATTGTTGTCTCTGATGTCCCAGCTGTTCCATTCCTTCCAATCGTTCCACTTATCCCTGTAAATATGGCTAACAAATATGCACCTTTATAGTTACCTACAAATCCAGGGGCTATGCCTCAGGATTATCAAACTAAAATCACATACTTTGATGCTACTGGTCCTGGCACAGCCCTGCAACATACCAAGAAAATGCAGGACTATTTTGAGAGTTATGAAATAGATGATGATAGTGTAAGAATGAAAATTTTTGTCCAAAGTTTAACAGGAGATGTAAGGCCTTGGTTTAGAGCACTTGCTGCAAATTCCATAGCCAATCCAGATGCCCTTTACCAAACATTTCTTAACAGATGGGAGAAGAAGAAGGACCCTCTGCACATATTATCCGAGTATGACACTATCAAAAGAGGCCCTCAAGAAGCTGTCTTAGACTATTGTGCCAGGTTTAACAATGTTTACAACGCTATTCCACAAAACCTTAGACCTCCACCTGATCTTGCTTTATACAAATTCCCTGATGGATTTTATTCAGACATGGCATATCAGTTAAGGGAAAGAGCTCCTCAAACCTTAGCAGACATGGAGAATGTAGCTGTTAGTGTGGACGCAAATCTGATTGCCAAGCAAAATAGAGCAAGATCTGAGAGAAGAACCACTTTTAAAGATGAACCTTCAGCCTTTGAGCAAAAATTGGACACAATCATCAAAGGCATGGACAGCTTTGAAAATAGAATGGGAACTATTGAAAGAAAAGCCTCATGGGAAGGACAGCAAAACAATCCTATCAGAAATCCAAACTTTAGAAACAATCGGAACCCAAACGTTGGAAGGGCAAGTCCTGAACATGATATAAGACCTCCTTTTCATGAAAACTATGCTGAAGCATCCACATCAAGTGAGCTGATAGAGGACACTCACATAAACTTGATGGGTTTGAAAAGTGAACAACAAATATTTCTAACCCAAGAAAACCAAGATGACCATGATATAAATCAATTTCAGACTAAGTTTGGAGAGTCATTTAGCTTCAAACAAGGCTATGATTCAACTGTCTACGAAGTCCATAAACAATACAAATTGAGAACAAGAACTATTGATGTGTCTGATCCCATCAAGCCAAAAGATGCCAAGCAGCCTAAGAAAGTAAAAGACAAGGCCGCTATCATAGAACCTGCTGATAAAATAGACCCAAAATTAAGAGAGGTGACCATAGAGGATGTATCTGACATACAACCCTCTAATAACCAGCCTTTTGTATCCTTTCCCTCAAAAGACAATGTAAATAGCACTCCTCAAAGCCTTCTGTCAAGCGGAAAGAGTCAATTTTGCGGACAAAACCGACCTCCCTAGAAGCTAAGGCTTTCTAGTGACAAACAATACAATTAAACACTATCTTTCCCTAAATATGCATTTAGAATACAAGTAATCAGGTGTTTATAACATACCTTTAGTCCAATGCTTTGTAGTAGTCTAGTCTCTCCGACCCGGATGAGCTCCTCCTTCTCTTCGAAACCTGCATTCACTAACAAGCAAACGATTACATAGCACCTGAATAACTCATAAAATAAAACATATTCATCATACAGACCAAGGAGTATATGAAACAAATCATGTATAACAATCTATGGAGAAAAATGAGCTTAATTGTATTAAGTGGAAACAAAAGAAACCATTACAGCCTGAGCCTTGGTGTTGTGCAGGTCCCTCCCAGGGTCCAGCAAGAGTTCTCCTTTACTTTGATCAGCTCACCCACTTCCAAATGAAGCTAAGAAAGGATGGGAATCTCTCCTCTCAAGCTCTATAAGGGAGTCCTAATTCCAGCAGCATCTACCCTTAGGAATGTTCAGCTTTCAACCTCTTCTCCCTCTGGCCCAATGCCTGTATTTATAGTGATTTAGAGGAAGTTAATCAGGTCCACCATCAGTGGGATAAACCCCTCTTTGAATGCGATAGCTCCCCTCTTGATGGGATAAGTTCCTCTTTCATAGGGATACATGAACCATCTGGAGGCGCTCAATACACATCAAACAAACTTCTAGAATGATCTAGAATCGACCACAAGTAACTTTTTTGAAGTAAAACTCACGCCTTTTGACCTTTACAGGGGTACGCACCCACCCCTTTACAGAAAGAGCGTACAAGTACGCATGGAATGTGAACTTGAGGTGCGTACACGCAAGTAAGGCTAAGAGAAACTGCGTACGCAGAGTTATATAGATTTTTAAAGACTTTCTCTCTTTCTTGGAGTTTGACATGAAGAGCAGAGGTATAAGACTTGCCAAGGAGGATAGTATGACAGTTGATGGAGCCATACTAACTGCAAATAGTCATGGTGACAAATTTTAGTGTAACAGATTGCCCCCTAAAGTGTGAAGCCTATAGTAGATTAGGGTTTCATATCATCTAGGAAGGGTGAAGTACTTTATCATTTCAAGGATTATCTTGTGGAGAGCCCGGTTGGAACCTGCAAATATTCAACACAAAATACATATATAAGATCATATCATCGCTGAGGTAGGCATTCCCATACTCAGATTGAAAACTTTAACTAACAAACTAACTACTGCTCTGATACAGGAATGATTTCGCAGTACATCATAATCATAGACTCTTGTAGACACAGTATGGACGCAGCCATCTGTTTATGATTAGTCTACTTTATAATGAATACAAAACTCCTTGCAGCCTGGATGGTGGAAACTAGATCTAGGGTCTTCATTTCTACTTCCCGAAATAGTATGATTATATCCATGCAAATAAATGAGTTGATGTCGAACATGGTAGAAACCACTTGATTACCAGTCGATGATGTAAACTATTAACAAGTGTGAGAGAGACCACCAATGATGTCAATGGTTCTCAAAGTACCCAGTACAATCCATGATATGTGAATGAATGAGTTGATGTCGAACATTTCACAGAATCCTTTGATCGAAAGTCAATGATGTAAACCGTCATCAAAGGCGAGAAAACTGCCATTGATGCATGCAGATTTCAAGGTACTCACGATTTCTAGGTCATCTCTCTAGATAATGTGCTAATGTCGATAGAAAGCAACCCGTTGCAGGCAAGCCCACAACACGAAATCATAGATCATGTTGAAGAAATGTAGCTGTAAGGACTGACTCAGGGATGGTCAAGATGGATGACGGGTATTTTGCAGATGAATGGTTTATTTGGAGTGACCTCTTGAACACATAACGACACGACAAATGGCTTGGTGACAATTGACCCAATAGTTAATACCCGAAACCGGTTTCAAGATTTTCAATGTGGTTTGATCAACTGTTAGGCAAAGGATTTCCCAACCCAGGTGAATGAAAAGTGTCATGTTCAAGAGTGGTGATAAGGCTTCTTCTGAGACAAAGGGTAACAAATAGGCTCATTTTTCTCTTTTTTCCCCCACCATTTCTGGTAAGTACCTCTTTATTTTTTACAAGCTTGAGGAGGATAACATATGCTTGATTATAAGCTCATCCTTCGGATGAGTCCAACTTAGTTTAGATTCGAACCCTAAGAAGGAGTGGTCCGTTCCTGTTTGTAATCTAACAGGTCCTTTACTGTGAAATTTTAACGAGTCCAGTATAGGAGAAACTCGGCATTTTTCACTTTTAGAGAGTCTGAAAAACTTAAGAAGACTCCAGGGTTGACCTTTTTCGTAAATTTGTGTCTCCCAAGCCCGCAAAAGTATAAAATAATACTTGAGAGAACTGCTTGATCTTTTACGACCAAGGAGTACTTTTCATTATTGGTGTCACTGATCCGAAAAAGTAAAAAAGCGATCAACGACACGTCGTTTTATAACCAATATCGAATTCGAAACGACAAAAATATGGCAATATTTTCATGTTTTTACGGTCGGAAAAGAGCTGTAAGTAGACCGTCTTTTAATTCCGTTTTAACGAGTTTAAAAGAAACACTCGGCAATATTTTCATGTTTTAGGAGTCAGAAAAGAGCTTAAAGATGACTCTAAGGTTTCACTTTTTCGTAAGTTTTAACGAGTTCGAAAAAATGATAAAAATGTACTCATGGTTTTCACTTTTTCATAAGTTTTAATGAGTTCGAAAAAATGATAAAAATGTACTCATATGGCCGACTTTCAATTTAATTTACGAGCAGGAAAAGATGGAAAGAACTCGGCATTTTCATTTGTTTCACAAGAATGAAAGATAGCAAAATAATCTCGGGATTTTCATGAGTTTAACGAGTCTTGAAAATATCTGAAATTGACTCGAGATAGGTTTCATTTTTACAAAAGCTTGAAACAGAGAAAACTATGCTTCAAAGTAGTTTCATTTTTACACAAGCTTGAAACAGAGAGAAAATTGTGCTTGATGCCCCCTAAGCATAACTTCTAGAGTGCATGCATGCCGCCCGACATAGAAGAATCTGATGTAACAAGAAGAACCTGAGCGGTATGAAGTTCACTCTCTAAAGGGAAAGTGGGATCGACCGAATGTGAAATTGAATCGACCACTTGATCAACTAATGGATCATCAACCTGAGTGACATGAGTTTCACTCTCCAATGGAAGAGTGTGATCGACTATACTTGAATTTATATCAATCACTCCGTCAGTTGACGGTAGGTTGGGAGAAATTTTACGGTAACCAGTTGGAAATTCTTGCTGTGGAACAGTAAGGTTTTCCAACAATTTTGAAGCTTCATCCATGTGAGGGAAAATGTGAGTTTGATGACTCCCTTTGCATGACTTACAAGGAAACCTAACTTTACCCTTTTTCCCAGGAACCTGACTATCACTGGTTGATGGATCAATGGAAAGTTGATGAGATTTTTTTGACCATACTTCCAAGACCTTTGGAATACCAGGACAACTAACAAGGAAGTGGTCACCCTTACAAAGCCTGCAAGGGTATTTGGGTTTACGATGCATGTTGGAGTTTTCCTCAACACAACTAACACTTACAGTCGTGGTTGGTTGGTTGACTTCTTTCTTATCTTGCTTCTTCTTCTTCTTCTTCTTCTTCCCTTTCTTCTTCTTCTTAGCTACTTGGTTACTAGCGTCAAGGCTTTTACCAAGCGAAGAGGAAGAAATGGAGGAAGAAAAATTAGGCGAAGAAGGTAAAGGGTCAACAGAAGGTTGGTGATGTTGAGATGGTGAACTCTGTTGAGGTGAAGCATTCGGTTGAGGTGGAACAATTGGAGTATTTTGGGCCAACGAAGTTGAAAATAACCATATCGGTAAACCTATTGTAAATCCAGGTAATGACAAAGTAGCCATATAAGGTGGACCAACATTTCCAAAGTAAGGAAAAGTACTAGGATTCTCGTTAGGAGGGGTTCCTAGGTTGATAAATTCTGGAACATTTGCCATTATATTCAACTTCAGTGAATTTTATTAACAATTTAAAACTAAAATTAACAATTCACAATTCGCACCTAACAATTAAAATTCACAATTCACACCTATGGTCTCTAAAAGTAAAAACAAACAAATTAACACGCGCTATCAAATCTAGGAGTCAAACCACACACAAACAGTAACTTTCCAAACCGAAAACACTAGTTGGTGATGAAATCCAACATCGCAGAATTCAGTACAGAAATGGCGGGTGGAATAGTTACCCCGGCAACCTGCTTAATGAATAGACTAGACCAAGTTCCTCCACTTTAACCGTCTCGAGTGAAGTGAACCCCCCAGAAAATCCAAGCGAGTCTAGCCGACGTCTGCTCCAGGTACAGTGGTATCTTCCCTCCACCATCACCTTGGGTAGAACCCTAAAGATAATGGTCACTAAGGTCACCAACAGCAACAAATACACCTGGGGGAACAGTCTACGGCCCGATAGTACGCAAGGGCAGAGTAACAAGCTCAATCCCCTTGCCGGCTCCTTGACAATAATCCAAGGTTTACTGACAAGTGACCCTAGGCTCCTCGACAATAATCTGAGGTTTACCGTTTGTAGTATGTGCGTATCTGGCGTCTTTCCCAATGAAGGAGGATTGATCCCCTCACTAGTTCGGACACGGTCTCATGCTTCTCCTTTAAGAGAAGCTTTCCCAGAGCATAAATGTAACAGCTGGATTTATCCTACCACAAGATGAGCTACTTGTTTGGTTTTACTGTCTTGGAGAGTTAATTACTCTCCTACTCCAAGACACTAGCCTAAGCTATGTTGGTGTTTCAGAGCTCTAGAAATGTAAAAATTACTAGATGAATTTTAATTAAGCGTTGTGTTATTAAGGCTGTTATTACTCAAATGGGTAAATGGATACGAAACCAATGGTGTTATGACCGGACTCAAAACTGAATGCAATCGAATATGATAATGTAATTTTTTCAATTCGATGAATCCTAACTAAAGTAAGGAGAGAGTTTCCATTCACTTCCAACAATGCAAGAAATTGATCATTAAGAGAAAATATAACAAATTCTCTAATGCACTAATTTTATCAAGAAAAACTAATGCAAATGAATTCCAAAATAGTTTTTTTATTTTTATTTTTGTGTAAATTCAAATCAAAGAAAACTGATCTAAATCTACGATTGATTTTTCAGAATGTAAACTATGCAATTGTAATCTATGCACAATTCACTTGAAAAGTATGCAAATGTAATCTATGCACATTTTTCATTCATATTCTGAAAATGAGAATTCTAATTATGAAAATGTGATCTATGCAAGAGAATTCTCAAACACAAGATGATTCTAATGTAATCTAAGAACCAATCAAGTGTAAGTTGAGAAAATTGGGTGAGAGTTCCAAAGATCAAAAAATAAAAACACTCAAAGGCGATTAACACTCATACACAATTTAGCCCCCCCCCCCGGCGAATGAGGGGGAAATGTTTTTGTGAAAACAAGAGCAAAAAGATGCAAAAGTGTGAAAAGACTGAGACAAACCTCCAAGTAATGACCAAAGGAAATCAAATTTAGAATTTCTCTAAAAAGAGACTTAAAACACCCAATTGATGAAAGCTTAAAGCAGAAATGCCAATGGAATTAACCAAGGAAAGTTTCTGACAGGTAACCAATGGATCTGGGCAGCAAAAACAAGCTATAAACAAAATCTAAAAGATAAAAAATAAAAAATTGAAATTTTCTAGGCTTTTGACAGGGGTACGCAGGCAGCCTGTTTGCACAGGTGCGGCCACGCTCTGTGTACACAGCCAAAGTGCGTACAGGTACGCACTGTGCTTAACGCAGAGGGTGCGTACTACTCTCAAAATCAAGAAAAAATAAAAACTAACTCAACCCTAAGCTATTCCACCCAAATTCACAGTCAAACAGCCAAAAACCAGAAAACAAACGACTTTTCTCAAATCAAAGTTTCACACAAAGGAAACATCATTCACATCAATGGAGTTCCCCAGTGGAGTCGCCATTTTGTCAAGCGGAAAGAGTCAATTTTGCGGACAAAACCGACCTCCCTAGAATCTAAAGCTTTCTAGTGACAAACAAGACAATTAAACACTATCTTTCCCTAAATATGCATTTAGAATACAAGTAATCAGGTGTTTATAACATACCTTTAGTCCAACGCTTTGTAGTAGTCCAGTCTCTCCGATCCAGATGAGATCCTCCTTCTCTTCGAAACCTGCATTCACTAACAAGCAAACGATTACATAGCACCTGAATAACTCATAAAATAAAACATATTCATCATACAGACCAAGGAGTATATGAAACAAATCATGTATAACAATCTGTTGAGAAAAATGAACTTAATTGTATTAAGTGGAAACAAAAGAAACCATTACAACCTGAGCCTTGGTGTTGTGCAGGTCCCTCCCAGGGTCCAGCAAGATTTCTCCTTTCCTTTGATCAGCTCACCCACTTCCAAATGAAGCTAAGAAAGGATGGGAATCTCTCCTCTCAAGCTCTATAAGGGAGTCCTAATTCCAGCAGCATCTACCCTTAGGAATGTTCAGCTTTCACCCTCTTCTCCCTCTGGCCCAATGCCTGTATTTATAGTGCTTTAGAGGAAGTTAATGAGGTCCACCATCAATGGGATAAGCCCCTCTTTGAATGGGATAGCTCCCCTCTTGATGGGATAAGTTCCTCTTTCATAGGGATACATGAACCATCTGGAGGCGCTCAATACACATCAAACAAACTTCTAGAATGCTCTAGAATCGACCACAAGTAACTTTTTTGAAGTAAAACTCGCGCCTTTTGACCTTTACAGGGGTACGCACCCACCCCTTTACAGACAGAGCGTACAAGTACGCATGGAATGTGAACTTGAGGTGCGTACACGTAGGTAAGGCTAAGAGAAACTGCATACCCAGAGTTATATAGATTTTTAATGACTTTCTCTCTTTCTTGGAGTTTGACATGAAGAGCAGAGGTATAAGACTTGCCAAGGAGGATAGTATGACAGTTGATGGAGCCATACTAACTGCAAATAGTCATGGTGACAAATTTTAGTGTAACACCTTCCCAAAACAGAACAATCTCAAGAGGTCACTGATAACCAAGAGAAGATCACTGAAGATACAATTGAAAAGGGAAAATCTGCCAGTCACAATACTAAAACACAGTCAGAAAAACCTTTTGATTTAGAAGCAGAAATTGGTAAATTAAAGATATCTATTCCTCTCTCTGAGCTTGCCAAACATGATGTGTACAGACAGCAAATCAAAAGATCACTGCAAATGCCAGAGAACAACGATGATGTTAATGTCTTAGATAATCAACCTGAATTACCTTTTGGTCCCGAAGTCAATGGTAAATCAGGACATGGGGCTGTTCTACCCTTTTATGTCAGCTTTCACATTCATGATAAAGTGTTGCACAATGCTATGTTTGATTCAAGTGCTTGACACAATTTAATGCCCAAAGCTGTAATGGAGAAGCTCAACCTTGATGTCACTAGACCCTACAAAAACTTATTCTCATTTGATTCTAGTCAGGTCGAATGTTTAGGCTTAATCAAAGACCTTTGTGTGTCTTTAGTCCAATTGCCCAACAAAATGATCCTAATGGACGCGGTGGTTGTTGACATTACACCAAAGTATGGCATGCTCTTATCAAGATCTTGGGGAGCAAAGCTCCAAGGATCTCTCCAACTAGACCTCTCCTATGCCACTATTTCAGTCTTTGGGCAACCAAAGAGACTGTATAGAAAAATATTGATGAAGTATGTGGTAAGTAGTGAGGAAAAACCCCAAAACTTTCCCATTTACTCAATCCATTCTGATATGGATACCTTTATATTGTTCAATAATGATAGCTGCCCTCCCACTGATGAGAAGCCTTTGCCTTTAGAACAAGAAACATGCATAAATGAAGAATCGGTTGCCCATACCCAAGAAACTGTCAAAACTGCCAAAGCAACCAGCATACAAGAGGAACTCAATGAAACAAAAGACTCACATCTGCCCACTCCTAAAATGGTTGAAACCCTTAATACTAACCACAAGCAAGAAATCACATGGTATTTAGAGTTTGATGGTTCTGTTAATAAACTAGGAGCAGGGGTAGGAATATGGATTCACAATACACATAACAGCCATGCAGAGGGTCATGCTTACAAACTAAACTTCAAATGCACCAACAACATGGCAGAGTATGAGGCTCTCCTTTTGGGCCTTAAACTACTCAAAGCTCTAGGAGCTGCAAAAGTGTCCATTCTAAGTGACTTCGATTTGATCATTCAACAGATGAAAGGTAACTTTGTTACTAATGACAATGGGCTAAGAGCTTATAGGTCTGCTGCCACAGAAATACTCAATTCCTTCACCAAATCCAAGCTTGCTAAGATTTCTAGAAGCCATAACATGCATGCTCATAGTCTAGCCACTTTTGCTAACACTTGCAAGCTGCCCTTTGAGCCCAATCACCACTTTACTGCTGAAATAAAGCACAGGCCTACTGTCCCTAACAATATCAAAGATTGGCAAGTGTTTGAGGATGATTCTCAAATCAACAATTTTCTTACCTTACAGCAAGAATTCTCAAGCTCAAACATTGATGAAGATGCCATGGATGACCCACAACAGCAAATAAGCCAAAATGAACAAACTATAACAGTTGAAGCAACAAATCAAATGTTGCACCCAACCATTTTTGATGAGAAAAACATGCAAGAGTTGAAGCAAATGCATTTAGATGAAATAGCTGAAGTAGAGGCCGAAGTGATTGATTTAAAAGACAATTTTATACCTGCTGGCCTCACTCCATTAGAAGACATATTTGATTCAAACGATGTCCCCAGAAAGCCAAAGATGCAGCCCTTAAACATTGCTGTGGAAGACTGTAATATTGGGACAGCAGAGAAGCCCAAAATGATTAAACTGTCCAAGTCTTTGCCTCCCGATCAAAAACCAAAATATGTTGATTTATTTAAAGAGTTTCAAGATGTATTTTCCTGGAGTTATGAGGACCTTAAGTCCTATGACACCTTCGTTATTCAACATACCATTCCCTTAAAGCCAAATCAAAAGCCCTTCAAATAGAAACTAAGGAGAATCAATCCTGTGCTTCTCCCTCTGATTGAGAAGGAAGTGAAAAGAATGTTTGAGGCTGGTATCATAGCACCCATTAGATTTTCAGAATGGGTATCCAATCTTGTTCCCACAAGGAAGAAACAGGGGAGATTAGATTATGTGTGGACTTAAGAAATCTGAACCAAGTCTCCCTTAAAGATCACTACCCACTGCCAAAAATGGACCCCATCCTACAAAGAGTAGTGGGGTCTTCAAGAATCTCTCTGCTAGATGGCTTTTCAGGTTTTAATCAAATACTTGTTTACCCGGATGACCAAGACAAGACAGCCTTTACAACACCGTGGGGAACATTTAAGTATGTGAAGATGCCTTTTGGACTAAAGAATGCAGGTGCTACCTTTCAAAGGGCCATGGACATTGCATTTGCCAAGGAAATCCATGATTTCCTAGTGGTTTACCCTGATGACCTCACTCCTTTCTCAAAATCTGATCAAGAGCACCTAAAACATTTGAGACAAGTGTTCCTAACATGTAGGAAATATGGCATTTCTTTGAACCCCAAGAAGTCTTTATTTGGCCTTGAAGAAGGAAAATTGCTAGGCCATATCATTTCAAAATATGGAATTAGAATAGATCCAGAAAGAATCCAAGCCATTTTGCAAATCCCTTATCCGAGAAACATCAAAGAATTGCAAGCATTCCTAGGAAAGATCAATTTCCTAAGGAGATTTATCCCAAACTTGGCCGAGCTAATAAGAATGCTAAATAAAATGTTAAGGAAGGATTCCAAGGTAAAATGGACTTTAGAGGCCAAGCAAGCCTTTGAGGGCATAAAATTTTCCTTAACCCAAGCCCCAGTCCTCACAAGTCCTCAATTTGATAAGGATTTCATCATTTTTTCATTTGCATCTGAACACACCATAGCTGTTGTCCTTTTACAAAAGGATGACCAAGGAAATGAAAAGCCAATTGCATTTTTCAGCCGAGCCCTTAGAGATGCACCCTTGAAATACCAAATCATGGAGAAGCAAGCATATGCCCTTGTTAAAGCAATCAAAGATTTCATAATTTACATTTTATATTCACATGTGATTGCTTATGTGCCAAATGCTCTTGTAAAAGACATATTAACTCAAGAGGGCATAGAAGGAAAAAGAGGCAAATGGATTGCCAATATCCTTGAGTATGACATTGAGATAAAACCCACCAAGCTGATAAAGGGACAAGGTTTAGCCAAACTGATGTCCGAAACCAATTTTCAAGCCTTAGACATTAGTCAACTGGACAATGAACAGGAGTTGGCGACTCCACAGATCAGTGAAGCTTTTTTGCAATCCCCGTGGTATGCTAATATATGTTTTATATTGTTAAACCTGTGTGCTCCTCCAGGGTTGTCCAGAACCAAAAAGAGATTTTTAAAGATGAAAGCATCAAAGTTTTGTGTCTTAGATAGTGCCCTGTTTTGGAAAAATCATGAAGGAATATTGTTGAATTGTCTAACTATGAATGAAACTGACAGTGTCATGAAAGAATTCCATGCAGGGGACTGTGGAGGGCACTTATATTGGAAGTCCACTGTTGATAAGATACTAAGGGCTGGTTTCTATTGGCCCTCTTTGTTTTCTGATGTGAGAAAGTTTGTTGTTTCATGCCACAAATGCCAAATCTTTAAAGGAAAAATAAAGCTTCTACCCTTGCCCCTTAAGCACATTTCAACCAAGAAGCCTTTTCAACAATGGGGTCTTGAATTCATTGGATAAATACATCCATCCTCTTCTGGCTAGCATAAGTGGATTCTAACAGCCACATATTACTTTACCAATTGGATTAAAGCCATCCCATGTAGGAAAGCCAATGAGTCCACCATCATCCAATTCCTTGAAACCAACATTTTGTCCAGATTTGGTTGTCCTGAGAAGATCATTATAGATAACGCCGCTGCCTTCAAATCCAAGAAAATGATCAGTTTTTGCCACAAATTCCACATTACCTTAGGTCACTCCACAGCCTATTACCCTCAAGGTAATGGCTTGGTCGAATCATCCAACACGAGTCTGATCAACATCATTAAGAAAGTCTTGGAGGAGAACAAGAAGAACTGGCACAAAGAGCTTGTAAATGCCCTATGGGTAGACAGATTGTCAACCAAGAGATCCATTGGGATGAGCCCATATGAGTTAGTCTATGGCATGGAGGCCAAGTTCCCCTCTTCTTTGGGAATCCCAGTTATCAAATTGTTGCAAGAGATTCAGGCAGAGCCAAATGATATTCAAAGAAGAATAAACCAAACCATCCATTTGCAGCAAACAAGAGAGCAAGTGTACGAAAGAGCTCAGATTTTACAAGAAAAGCTCAAGAAAATGTTTGACAAAAGAACCAAGGCTTAAGATTTCTACATAGGCAACAAAGTCTTAAGATGGGATTCAAGAAGAGAGGACAAAGGGAAACATGGCAAATTTGATTTCCTGTGGAAAGACCCCTTTATTATTTCCACTGTTCAAGGCAACAACACATATTTTCTGAAGAGTTTGGATGGCATCACAGCTGAAGAAAGCCCTGTCAATGGCCGAATGCTAAAGCACTATCATGATCCCATTTGTTGAACGCAGCACAGCTCTGTATATTATCTGTACATTAATATTTGTAGTTTTAGCACTTTTTCTTATAGCAGGCCAATAAGAGGGAACAAAGCAACAAATTTTGAAGGAAAGATCAAAGAAAGCTCTATTTCAAATCTCTGTTTTTTTAAAATAATTCCAAAGAAGTGCTCAAGAAGATTTTAATATGTTTACAAGCACCCAAAAGGCAAGAAGCAGAGCTGTAATTTTTCTGCAATTCAGCTCAAAAGGATACTACACATCAGCTTATAAGAATTCAGTCAAAAGCATTGAGAGGAAGGAGAATTTCAATTTACAGTAACAATTGAAGATCAAGGCATTCTGACCTGTTGTTCTTGGCTTTTCATCCTGAAAAACCATCCCCAAGTGGAGCCACTGTTAGCCTCCTATTGCAATAGGTTTCATATTTCATGATTGACTATTTTACAGGCCAAATATGTCATCTTGTCATCCTGCAAGGTTCCATATTTCCAAGAAGTTTCATTTTTTAAAGAATCATACCATTTTTGAAGAGTTTTACAGATAAAGGAAAGCCAAACAGCTTAATCTTGGCTTCCCTAGGTTTAAATTTCTTGTTTTAGAAGATAGAGAATGAATATCTGACCAAACAGCTTAAGCTTGGCAGATCAGTAGCTAGGTAGAGAAATGAAGGAGCCCAACTGCTTAATCTGGGCCCTTGGAAGAGATAAGGGTACATTTAGATAGGAGGGCAGTCAAAAGAAAAGAAGATAATCAGGGTCTGCAAGTCTAAGTGCACCCATGCAAAAAGAAGAAAAAATGCTAGGTAAGTAGGCTGGGTAAGTAGTTTTGTGGTTGCAGAATCAAGCTATGTGATCCAGTTCATGCTTTCAAGTGTTATATCTATTCAGATCACAGTTATGAGGCAGTGTTTCATTTGGAGGAGCTCAAGTAAGGCATGTCTAACTCCCCTTTCTTCTTATTCCACAAATCATTCACTAACTTCCCTAAAGAGGTCAAGATCTTCTTGATATCTCTTAAGTTTCATCATTTGTCATATCATTGGCCTAAGTAAAGGTCTGATTTGCTTAGGAATACTCTTCTTCACTCTATAAGTCATTTTTCCCTTTTAAGTAGCCTAAGATCTCTGAACTTAGCGCTTTATTGTCATTTTCATATTAACTTCTAACATTATTATGTGAATCCCTATCTAATTCCCCTTCCCCTTACTAAAAAGCACTAAAAAGCTCCCCTATGTACATATTCCCATCCCCTGGCACTATAGCCCTATAACAGCAGTTTGGGGAAATGCCAAGTTCATTTGGGGCTTGTCATTAGCCCTTCCGCGTCTTAAACCTGGAGTTAGTTTAACCTTTGGTTAAATTAATAACCATACCCCCCCCCCCCTCTCTCACATATAAACCTTATAGCAGTATCCCCCGCGCATACATTTTATTTGGGATTAATTTGATATTCGATTAAATTAATAACCATCGGTGCCCACATAAAACCCATATAACCCACAAACCCAGAGTCTTGACCCCCCCGCCACATAAACAAATGATAAAATATTCAGCGGGCCCCGCGCACAAACCTGCCGTCAGCTCCGCGCTCCGTCAGCCCTCTGATCCACCGTCCCAGATCCGATGGCTCTCGGCGATTTCGGAGCCGCCCCGATGTCCGACGCTTAGCCTCCGATAGACTAGCAGTTTCCCCACCGTACAAAAGACACGTCTCTCCATGCTATTGTATGGGAGCCCCTCTGGCAGTTACCACCCTCGTACAGAAGGCGGTCCGATAAAACCACAAACCACCTTCTGTCTCTCCACCCCTGACGTCAGCACCACGTCAGCGCTACGTCACCTCCACGTCAACCTGGCATCGCATCTGCCTCCGTCCCTACCCCACTATCGTGTCCTGTGCCACATCGCTGCCACCGTACTGCCACGTCGTCACCCTGTCGTACTGCCACGTCACCCTGCCATGTCACCCTGCCATACTAGGACCCACCGCTAATGTCATGCTGACGTCATCACTGAAAAAGGCGCAAAGGGCGAAAATCGCAGCAAAGGATGCCCAGAATGAGAAACTGAGGTAGTTTTCGATGCGCGATTAGCGCTTATGCTAAGAAAAAATGCTCAAAATGGAGGGCTTCTCATGGCTCGGCTACCTGCAAACCCAAAAATTCGCGGGAGGCAACAAGATTTCTTCATGTATGTTCATATTCAATCGGCCAGCGCCGATAGCATTCTAGAGGCCACGAAAAGCATTTGCAGCAGCTATTTTTGCCTTGAAAGGGCAGAAAGGGGGCGATTTAATAGTTTCAAGCATATCAAGGGAGTGAAAGTGGCCCGATTCAACTGTAAAAGAGTATCAGAGGAGAGATAAAGCCCAGATTAAATTGAAGAGTATCAAATCGGCAATATCAAAGCAGGTGAACATTAAAGACCTCCATCCAAGTCAAAGAAGTAGTAAAGGCCATTCAAAGCTCATCAGATCAGGATTAGTGCACATTAAAGCCACCTAAAAGCAGCATAACCACCTTAGAAGTGCAGATAAAAGACAAGGCGCAGTTATTGCAGAAACACTGCACCGAGCCACCAAGGACACCATATTAACTCATTTTGATATAGCTGCCTCCAGCTCAGCTCAAATAAATATCTTCTTGCATTAATTTCAGGACAAGATTAGGTTAAAGAACTCATTTCCCTCAGATCTGTTTAAGATCTGCTGTAATAGATATTTTTGGATATTTTCTCTATATGAATGACCCTAATTCATTGTTTAGAGGGTTGGTTGGTTGATAATCCTCATTCTAGAGTTGCGCTGTATATTTTGATAGCTCTATAATAAAAGACTGCTGGAATGTTTTGGATGAAGAACTGACTGTTGTGTTATTAAATGGCCAAAGAGTGACTGTGGAAATCCTGTGCTACTACATGGCTCAATAAGTGTTTTCCTACCTCTGTTTACAATTTACATATGTTTATGCACCATTGTGTTACCATCTAAATAGCAAGAAAGAAGAATAGGTTAGGTTTTGCTTGACTGCACCCTATGCTCAGTTCTTATTATTTCTATATGTTTTCTTCAGAAATAGTTATGAATATGCATACTTAAATGATCATGTTTACCTGGTTTCTTTCACATGTGACTATTATTTAGGAATTCTTGACTGCTCCTAGACAAACTTTCATTCACCTTCCCTCTCTGTTAGCTAATGAAAGATTCTTAGTTGCCTTTCATCTCTGACCTTCATTCCATCTTTATTCTAGCCTGATATTGTTCTGTGTGTAGCTATCCTACTCCGTATTCCTCTTGTGACCAAGAAAACGCAACAGCAAGCCCTAATCCATGACTCCATGCCCAATGGTTTGAACTTCTCACACTATGCATCCCAACTCTGCTTGAAAACATCATCCTTCCCACCGAAATCAAAACAAAACCCATGTACACCATAACTAGCCTAAAATAAACCCAAAACAAAGTTAAATTTTAAAGAGAGAGCCCTCTCTGACTGCAGGTAGGCTAGGACCTGCAGCCCAAAGATTGGTTTGTGGTTACCTCGGCCGTATCCCTTAAGGAGCCAAGGGACAACCTGAGTGATAACAGAATTAACAAGGAGAAATAACCTCATATTAATGATGCAAAGGCCAACAAGGTGTGGGACTTCCACGAACCACCTGGCCATAGATATGGCTGAGCCAAATATCTCTTCAACCAGTCACCCCCGTGCCATATTCCAAGCATGAATGTGGGATCTCGTGGAACAATCCATGAAAATCGAACCAGGGCTTTCAAAGGCCAAGCCCCCTCAACCCATCAAACAGTGATTGCACCGCATGATTGGAAATCACAAACCATCACCATATTGGTCTCTACCCAAGCCTCCCAAGGCTCCGGAGCATTTGTTCCAACCAAGGTTTCCAGGACTAGTAATTCAACCCATAGTTGTCATCATGCTTCTAGAGCATTTGTCTAATTAGGGATTGTAGGACTATTAACTCAACCCACCAAGGGCTTCCAGAGTGTTTTTCTAACCAAGGCTTCCAGGACTAGTAACTCAACCCAAGTTGTTACAGGGCTTCTAGATCGTTTGTCCAACCAAGGCTTCCAGGAACTAGTAACTCAAACCCAGCTAAAGGAAACATGAGAACCAACCAGAAAAACAAATAAATGAACCCACAACGTCATAGTTATATAGGAAATGGCAAGGCTAGGCAAATCCACTATCAATCCAGGCAATCCTCCATGCCCATGACATATCATGACCAATAAACCACATGCATATGCCATGCATGCCAAAACTAGTGAGGAAAACATGCATGTAACTTGGCACCTGCAAGAAAAACTCATTGTAGCTTCTGATATCAATGTCCTCTTGTGGTTTCATTTTCCTTCTCGCTCCAAAACTCCAATTATGCCACACTCTCCAAGAGTGCTCCAAGAAAACTCTAAATTTCCAAGAGTATGAGAGGGAGAGAATAGAGGGAGAGCTCCAAAACTGAATTGAAAAAATTCTGTGAACTGATCCTCGTAAGCCTTTTTCTATATGAGGCCTTTATTTTCTTCATTTTATGTTATTTTCCTTCACTTTCCTCCTCACGTGCAACCTGTGACCTTTCACCTACCTTTTCTCCTAATTTCCATTATTTTCGTAAATAAATGTGCCAAAATGCCACTTTGCCTTTCTAAAGCCTTTTCCATTTCCTTTCCCAATTTCCTTGGCCATTAATTAACCACAAGTAATCCCCATCACTATGTTTTTTCCCAACATTTAGCTTGGAATAAGTGTCCCATCAACCGTGGTTATTATTTTTCCTTTATTAACTTTTATTACTTGGAATTTTCACCAAGGCTATTACAATGATCATGAGATCTCACTTTTCCAGGCTAGCCTCAAGACCACTGCCCATAACTTCCTGTAACTTTCCAAAATCATGACAATGATGGTAACAATGTTGTGTTGAGAAATGGAAACAAGAAATTCTAGTTTAATTTGTCCTTGAATTAAACTGTGAATTAAAATAGAATTCTTTTCTCATAGCAATTTGAAAATAATTAATTAAGTTTAATTAACTTAATTAATTTAGGAAATTCGAATTGGAAGTCTGTTAGAAGACGTTTATATGTTCTCCCTAACTTATAGGAGTTAAGGATGAGTTACAAATGAGTTGTAATTAGTTAACTCAATTTATTGGGTTAATTCCAGTTAAATTACTTCCAGTCAGTTTCAGGAACTAATAGTGAGTAAATAGTCAGTTGGGACACTAGTGACCTAATTAGTGCTACTCTAGTTAACTGGATATTCCACCATCAGAAACGCATGCATATTGATTCTGAGAAAGACCCATTTGAGACTAGAGTGCAGGGATAGTGTACTATTGTTTTAGATTTTTCTATGTTGCACTGATAGTGCGTGCATTCAGGAACTGATCCTTGAGGGATTGCACTATTTTTAGAGGTTTTATTCCCTTTAAATACAAGTTATTCTCCATAGGAATTACACATTGGAATAGAGACTTGGAGAGCTTGTGAATTGGCTAAGATTTGGCCTTGAGCTCTCTTATGAGTTGGACATTGAATTTGTTGAGTGCTAGGATTGTTCTAGAGAGATCAAGCATTGTAATTTCATCTTGATTTTCCAAATTAATACAAAACAAATAGTGGGGTTTTGAGGGGTGGATTTCATTGGATATTTATTGTGTTATGTGCCTTTGATTCTCTTCCTCTATTGATTATTGTTTTCTCGATGTTATTGGGCATCTGTTGTAAAGAGTAGAAGTAGATTCTTGTCTCTTGTTTTAGTAGATTACATGAGTTTGTGAACCTACAAGTTTTTCTACATGTTGAATAATCAAAACTTGAGCAAGATATTTAACTAGACATGACTAATATATGACAGACATTTCATCAAACATATGATAAACATAGAAGTTATAGGTCTTGAATGCATATATGATTATAAACTTTTAAACTAAATTAGAGAATTCTCAAGAAGGTCAAATTCCCTCTCAAGGTAGCTACAACAGCACTTGTTAGCACATGAATACATCAATCATTCAATCACTTTTCAAATCATGAACAAGATCCATAATTGGAGCACATCATAGAACCATGCACATAACCAGCATATAACTAGAATAGAGACAATGAAAAATCAGCCATAAGATCACATAATAACTAGTGCATGTGCTCATAAATCACAATAGGGAAATAGTTTATATCAACATATGAAAAATCCAACCAAGTCAGGGACTTCCACGTACCACTTGACCAAAGATTGGGTTGAACCAAATCTCTCTTTCAGCAAATCACCCTTGTGCCATATTCCAAGAATGAATGTGGGATCATATGGGTTAAACCAAAATTAAACCAAATAGGGCTTCTAGAGGCCAAACCACCTCAACCCTCAACCACAGTGATTTCACCTAACAAATCCAAAAATCACTAACACCAAAACAAGCTTGGATGCCTCCAACTTTCTTCACCACATCCAGAGGAATTTTCCTATCTCCACCCATCCGTTAAGAGTTCCAGGAGAAATCCCATCTCCACCCTTGACCCTTGGGAATTTCCTGAGACCACCTCACCAGGATCCAATGTCTACTATCCATCCAAATCTTAAACCAACACAAGGCACCCACAACACCATGGCTATCCAAGAAATGATAAAGCAAGGGTGAAACCATTGCCAATCTAAGAAAATCTCATGCCAATGACAACAAAACAACCAAAGAACGACATGTAAGTACCATGCATCTAGAAACCAACAATGAAATCACACATGCAACCTCTTACCTGCAAAGTATCCTTATCATAATTGTTGTTCCAACCTTATTTTCCACTATCTTCCAATTCCTTGCTTGTTATTTGCTTGCTTTCTCCAATCCAAGTGAATGCTAGAATACTCCAAGAATTATTTAAGTGCGCAAGAGTGTAAGAGTATGGAAGAAGAGAGTCGAAACTAAACTAACAAAAGTTGTGAACTATTTTTCTGATGCCTTTTTATCAATGATGTCTCATTTTTCTTTCATATTTATTTATTTTTCCTCTAGTTTCCCTTGCATGCACATTTGTGTCTCTTCATCTCCCTTTTCTCATATTTATCTTTATTTCCCATAATTAAATGCCAATTATTGCCTCTTTGCCTCTACCAATGCCTTTTCCAATTTCCATAGCCATTATTGAACCACAAGTGATGCCCACTATAATGTTTTTCTGAACATTCAGCTTTGAATAAGTGTCCCATGACTTTGGTCTTATTTTATTTACATGGAAAAACAACTAGGGGTTGTTACACCATTTCATTCAAGTTCAACAGCCAGCCTTCAATGGCCATTAAATCAGTCCATTCTCTTCCTTCCGCAAGTAAGCTGAACTTCCCAAGAAATTGAGCTCCCTCAATCTCTTGGAATTAATTGTGTCCCTTACTCAACCCATTGAAAATTCAAAATACATAAGATAATTACATGGAAAGATCAAGCCAATTACACATTGGGATGTTACAAACCCTCCCCCTTGGGGTAACACCATCCTTGGTGTTCTCTATTCATATACATAAAGAAAAAATGTTAAATAAAGAAAACAACACATATTGTCCTTGGATATTTATATTTACAACTCTTTACAATATTCATATATACATATTCATATTTTTCTCAACTAGCAAACAAAAAGGAAAAGGTTGTCTTCATGGCATTACTCATTTCCCAAGTGGCTTCCTCAGGCCCAAAGTGATTCCACTACACTTTGACTTGCTCTATGGCTTGATTCTAGAGCATGATACTCCTCTAGTATAGAATCCACAATGGCTCTAGATGAAACTCTCCCTCTCGTTCCACTAGTAGCACAGACTAATCAATCACATGATTAGAATCTTGTACATATCTTTTAAGAAAAGAAACATGGAAAACATCACAAATTTTAATTAAATAAGGTAAGCCAACCTATAGGGCATTGGTCCAATCCTCTCAAGAATCTCAAAAGGTCCATAAAACTTTGGTGTGAACTTGGTACATGACCAATATTCAAGGAGCTTTCTTGGCTCTAACTCTCAAGTAAACGTGTTCCCCAACCTGGAATTATTTATGCACCCTATGATGATATTCATAGCTCTTTTTCCTATCCTATGCTACCTTTAAATTCTTCCTAATAACTTGCATCAAGTCCTCTATCTCTTTTAACATTTTAGGTTTGATAAGGACCCTACTCACTGGATCACTCTAAATGATAGGAGTATTACAACTCCTTTCATACAATGCCTCAAATGGGCTCATATTTAAAGAATCTTGGTACCCATTATTATATGCAAACTCTATAAGTGGAAGATACTCTTCCCACTTCTTTTTCTGGTGCATTACATACATCCTCAACATGTCCTCATGGATTTGATTTACCCTCTCTTGTTTCTCATCTGTCTATGGATGATATGTTGTACTGAATGCTAATTTAGTCCCCAATCCTGCAAATATTTCCTTCCAAAACTTGGAAGTGAACTTGGCATCTCTATCTAAAATAATCTTCTTGGGAACTCCATGCAGTCTCACAATCTCGTTTATGAAAATTTGTGCCACCTCACTGTTATAGACATTTTTGGGCACTGCAACCCCAATCATAAATGTCCATAAACCAAGGGCTCTTAAGTCCCTAAAAGTGTTGTTCCAACCTCTGAAAGAAGAAGGTCAACTGATTACATCTTCTCCCAGAAGTTCTCCATGAAAAACTACTCAGAACTGGTCAAAACTGGACCATATCACCTGCTCCATGGTCAAAGTGCGTTGCATCCCACCTAAATACACACAGGAGGTGCGATGGGCGAGAGTGGAAAAATGGCAGGGTCAATATGCAAGGTGGAGGATCATGGAATCCTCCAGAAACTTCTCCTGTGACACTTGCATCTCTGCATTCGCCCAGAGATGAGTAAGAGATCATCAATCTCCAAGTGGAATCAAGAACTATCATAGAAGAGGACACTAATCAAATCTCAAAAGCTGACTCACCCCCCTTGCAAACATCTATATATGGATCCCTCATCCCAGAGATCCAAAAGGATGGAATTTTGTATCTTGTAAGGAAGTGCTGCTGGTTTCTTGGTGCAACATCATAGTGTTGGGTGATCTAAGCTTTTCATGAGGTGAAGAAGGGCTTTCTTGTTGAGAGGATGATGTTGGGTCAGAACAATTGGTTGTAATCCTCTTTGTTATTCTTGATTATCAATAAAGCTATTCGAGTTTTCCTTCACATTCTTGTATGATTGATGATATATGAATTTGTGTGGTCAATATATATCTGGTCCTATATTGTTTATGATAATAGATCTATGTTCTTGGATAGTGTTATGATGCTTTGATTCTACAGGTGCTCTCCGAAGCTGGGTAGATGAGGAAGTGAGTGGCAAAGATCTACCAGAAGGGAGACGAATCAAGCGAGGAACCAAGCGCAAGACAGAGGTTGGTCTCCTTTATTCCCCTCTTATCTATTTCTCATAAAGGAAAATGAAAGTAGTTTTAGTTTGTTTGTTTCTAAGGTAGCTACTAGCCTCAGTGGGACTAGCAGCTCTGCATAGACACTAGATTTCTCGATAACAAAAAGGAAACTTCGTTCGAGAGCGAATAGATTGTTTGTTTATCTACATTTGTTTACTTTGTAAACTTACAGATGGAGCCTGAAGTCAAGCCAGCTAGCCTTCGAACTGCATTTGCTATGCAAGTGCAAAGTAGATCAATGTTGCTTCAGTCTATCACCGGGTTTTGTTTATGACCTGAACAAACGATTTACAAGCTCTCTAATTGCCCTTGTGGTGGCTCTAGTAACCTCCTTAGATCTACCCCTGTGATTGATTTACTGATTACCACTTGCTCGGCCTAAATCCATGAACTGAGTTGCAAACTGTGACCTGGAACCCAATTAAGGTCTCGTCCCTGGTCCGGTGCACTGTCTCTTCTTTGGATTCTAGATGCATCACACTTCCTGAGTGTAGTAGGTGCGTTGCATCTCTTTTTCACTGTGTTACAGGTGTGCTGATCAGACAAGGCCTCTTCTGCTCATAGATTTTGGTTTCTGTGTTCACTCTTTTCAGCTCTATTCAGGAGTTTTTCTGCCTGTAGTCAGTACACCTCTGTTGAAACCCCCTTCCTTGCCATTATTTCGCCTCCATTGTGCAAAGAACTGTAAATTTTTTTATGTATTTTGAGGCATTATTAGTTCTCTTTTACAAAGAAGTAGCGTAATTGAACTGTCGTTTCTTGATTTGAAAGTGTCGCAAGTGTCGTTTTCAGTCATAGAAGAGAATCTGATTGTTCTTGATAGTCGATTACATTGTTACTCTTGTATTTGATTTGAATTAGTAGTTTTTCAAGTGTCGAAAGCAAGTTTTCAATTCCAAATCGCAAAGTGTCGTCATTGTCTTAATTTTGTCTTGAAAAGAAACTTGTTAGTAATGTCTCTTTGAAAAATAATTCAGATTTGCGCTTAGCTTTCTTTTTATCATTCACACGTTAAGAAGGCTGAAAACAAATACATGCATGTGCATTTGCATTTAGACTGTTTGTTGGTTTGATTTAGGACAGTGCATATAGTGTGTGCTCTCTGCTCTATGTTGAAAGAATATCATCTCTCTTTCCTTAGTAGCTAGGATTTTCATTGCAAAAAGAAGATTAAACGATTGTTTATCATCTTAGATTGCATTTTAGGAATTGTACATCTACATCACGCGGTGAACCTGAAAGGTAAATTTCTTAAGCAAGATCAACTGTAAAATAAATTTAATGAATCTAAAACGCTTTGGAACCTAACGCACAACATCTAGAAGTCTAGGCTAGAGACGTATTCCGGCGTCGTAAAGCCTGGTAACTGTTGTTTTCATTGTTGGTTGGGTGATTCCTCCACTTTGAGACGATAAGTGCCAGTACGGACTTGTGCTCCCACGTATCGTCGAGTATATATTGGGAGACCGCAATAGGCTTTATCCTTTATCCAAGGAAGCCGTGTCTGCCTCCCTATCGATCGCAATGCACTGAACACAGCATTTGGGAAGATTGATTGTCGTACCATAAAACGTATTCTGCAGTTTTGCAATTGGTTTGGTAATCCCTATGTCTAGTGATGAGCCCCAAAAATGGATAATTATTTGGGCTCATTCAACCTCCTAATTCGACTTAATCCACCATTCTCATTAGTTTATTGCATTTTTTTTATTATATTTATGCTAATAGAGTGAATTGGGTTAGTCATTATGCCAACAAGTCTAATGTGTGCTTTGTGTAGTCTTTTTGGTCAATTTGGAGACAAAATCAATGGTTGAAATGAGCACTTGGCAGCCAAATTCGTGGGAGAACAAGGGAGAGGATTTGTAGGAAGGTGTCCCCTTCATTTATGGGACCTTACCTCGAATTCTCCACCATCAGATCGGAGTTCAAGGGCCACCAAATCAATCAGCACAAGGGCAGCCAAGCAAGTCAAGTAGGACTGTTGTTAACTACAAGTCTTGGGCAGCCGAGTCCCTAAAGTTTAGGAGGACTGTTGGGGTCCTCAATTTGTATAAATAAGAAGGCTTAGGGCGTCATTTGGGGTTAGCTGGTAGTTAGCCAATGGTTATTCATTTTGTAGGTAGAAGTTAGCTAGTCTGTAGTTCGATTTTTAGGTAGTAGATTAGCTTTGCTTTCAGCACATTTTCAAGTTTCCCTTGTGGACAGTTTTGATGTAACTCTTCTTTTCTTGCTCAATAAAGATGAATCCAGCTTTGCACCAGCTCTAAATCTCTCTTAGGAGGCTGTATCTCTTGGGGTTGGGCCCATCTCAAGCGCCCAGTACCTCCTTTGTTTATCTTTATGTGTTTTTGTTGCATTCTTAGAATAAAATCTGCTATTTATATTTAAATCTTGCTTTGTTATTTAGATTTCTTTTGATGGTTAAAGTAGCTTCTCATGTTTAGAATATATTGGTACGATAATAACAAGAAAAAGGCTTCCAAAAAAAGGGTCAGCAAACACTTTTGGTTTCACCTCTTCCTTAATGGATCAGGGGCTGGAGTTGGAATAACCGTGTTGTCCCAAACAAAAACACTAGTTTGCTTTACCATGCAATCCTTAGTGTGTTGTTTTCATTTGCAGAGGTTGGTTACATGTTCAGATCTTTGAATGCTTCCTTTCATAGTTAATATACATGGTTTCCTTGCAAATAAAGCTGTTGTCCATTCTCGTTACTGTTATCCAGATCATATTAGGGTAGCATAGCTAGATCTTTGTTTTCTTGCATGTCTTTGTTGGTTCAGTTGGAAACAAAAATTGCAGAGCACCTATACCACTTCTCTATCTGCCCAAACTCCCTCAAACCCATCTTCGCCATCTCCTAACTTGGTTTCTTGCCTCACGTTGCCACATTTCCCTCATAACCCTACCTTTTGTGCAGCATTATTCAAGCTTTCTTGGAACAAGTCCAGCCATCTACACCTTCTCCTCAACTCCATCCTCCAAGTCTTGAACTCCCCTACACCCCTATTTCACCTCCATACTCATTCCTCCATCCATGCTCCAAAATTCCATTACTAAACATCCCGTAGAAAAATTACAGAACATCCTGTAGAACCCCTGCAGTCTTCCTGTAGAAGCTCATAAACGCGGTTTCTTGGCAGCCAAACTTTGTGAAACTCTCTGGAAGGGTGTTAGGGACCCCTTAGCCCTCTCTGAACCTTTCCAACCTTTCCCAAGCATTTCTCCCCTTGATCTACCCCTGCACAGTAAAAAGCCAGTTAGAAACACATGCATGATAATTCCAACAACTTGAACAAAAATACAAAAAGATGTTTTCTTCAGATAGAGGTAGTCTAGACACATGTATTTTACCTTCATAGAAGTAATGGCATCTCTTTCAGTAGTTTGCATGCCCTCCTTTGCGTCAGTAGGACTAGCTGGTAGAATTAGGGTTTGCTAGGGTTTGTGTTTCTTTTTGGCTTTCAGTTTCTTTCCGCAAGTAGATTAGCTTCCTTTGAGTTAGCTTTCATCCATCAGTTAAAAAGCTTCTTCTAAGAGCTCATAGAGGTTGGCTTAAGCCCCTAGCGGACTTGTGCCAACTGACCAAGTGACAGCTGCGGCAAGAGCTAGTACTTGTGCATACAGCACCGTCGCTTCCAAGTTTGTTACGAACTACCGGATTGATAAAATTAAAGAAGGGAGTTCCAGGAGTTGTATCATTATTGCTACAATACTGGGGCCCACCATCTAGATTTCTAGAGCAGTCCCTTTCATTCCTTTTCAGACTCCTTAAAGGAAAAGGTCCATCTGAGCACTTGTCACTTCAGGCTCATTAAAAATTGAAGGCGACTAGAGTCATCTTTTGTTTTTTCTCGACTCTTAAAAATTGAAAAAAGAAAGTTGTGTCAAAGCGTCTAAAATTTATTTTAATCAGGATAAATATCACCTTTCCTACGTTGGTCTTAGGTTGAGAAAAATGGAGTCCACCAACCAAGGAGTTCCCCTTGGGGGAAATCCTAGTCCTTTCTCCTCTTGGGGAGATGTTGGTGCGCCCCATATGGCCACATTATTGCTTCCAGGATTGACAATCGGCTTGCCCGTATGGCTCTTCTCAACCTCTGTCGTTCAGAACACCGTGATTCCTAAACAATAAAGTTAGCAACTAAACGATACCAGAGTTACCCCCCAACCTTCTACTTCATCCAATTCTTCCTCTCCTCCTTCCTCTTCGCTTGATGAAGCTAGGAAAGCCAAAAATCAAGTAAATGAGAAGAAGAAGGAGCCAAAGGCAAAAAGGGGCAACCAAGCATCGTCTAGCGAAAATCCACACACTGCACTGTCCAGGCCTAAATCGCCATGTGTCATTTGCAAAGGAGACCACTATCATCGAGATTGTCCTTGCAACCCTTGGATCTTAAGGGACTGGTCTCCTCGTTTGCACAATCCGGTGTCGTCAACCTCTAATGATCATGTTGAAAGTACACCATCAACTAGTGAAAGTGAAGCCCCTGGACAAAAAGCAAGATGTAAATTTCCTTGTAAACTGTGTGAAGGTGATCATGCCGTCCACCATTGTCCCTTCTTAGATGAGGCTAAAATATTTTTGGATGACCGTTCGGTTTCACTGTTACGGCTTCCTCCTGGATATAAGAAGCTCTTGCCGACTCCATCACTAGTTGAAAATCCGGCTGACATGCCCTTGTGGTCGGCCGAAGCATTTACCATTGAAGGTAAACCATCTGAATCCACACCAGACGAAATTCAAAAGGTCGAGGCGGCAGTTGACCTGGTCTTGCCTTCAGAGGATCAATCTTCAGATGATACAGTCACCAAAGAGAACAAGAATGACATCGTTCAAATTCTCTTCGTAAGCACAGACTCCGATGAACATGGGGGCAGTCTATCCGTTCGTTTACCACAGGAAGGAAGTTCGTCAGAGTCATATCCGGCCGTCTATTCGGTCCCACCTCCAAGCAACCTGGTTGTTTCCTTCGATTGGAATCTACTAGGCAGACCCCGTTTACCGGCTAGTGTACCATTTCGAATCATTGCTCAAATATATAGAATGGTCATGGCCGGTACCATCGTAGATGAAGGGGCTTCTGTGAGTATTCTTTCCTCAACTGCTTGGAAAGCGCATGGTTCGCCATCGCTTTTGCCTGAGATGAGAAATCTAACAAGCTTTGACAAAGGAACTAGTCGACCGTTAGGGATCCTTCCCAATGTGCCGATAACATTGAGAAGGAAAACCGTTCACATGAACGTAATGGTAGTCCAGGACCCCTGGATTATAATCTACTCCTTGGACAAGACTATATTTATTGCATGGGAGCTATTGTCTCCTCACTCTTTAGAGTAATGTGTTTTCCGCATGAAGGAAGAGTGGTCAAGCTCGTAGACCAGCTTTCATTCCCTGGTTCACACATAGAAAATAGTCATATACCAACCCTGAATGGTCTTTTCATGCAAGGAATGTCTCATCAATCCCCAGTCCGTCCTCCTAATGAGCGCGAGTGATTCGGAGGATATGACTGAAACCCAGGGGGCATGCACCCTAGCCTGTTTCGACAGGAAAACCTTGGGTATAGGGTAGGTTTCCTCAAAGGATATATGACTGGTTGACATACCCGTCCATTTAGGAAAATGGGGTTAGACCAGAGTAAGATACCTCTGTTAGAAGGTATCCCTTTCCCAATAGAATAAATGTTTTGTCTGCAAATTGAGGGGTAACCTAGAAAAGGTAGGCCTTTCTCGATAAAACAAATGTTTTGTCTGCAAATTGAGGGGTAACCTGGAAACTCTACTTCACTATACCTGGGGGCATGCAAACCTTTTGGCATGCAAGCGAAGACTGACGATTTATTTTTTAAATTTGTAGGACCTCTATCCGTTTAAACTCGTAGGATTGGTCGTTTCCTAACTTGCATAAAGAAAGGATGTGAGGCAAAGCTTTGAAAAAATGCCATTTTTAAATGAGACATCCTTATTATATGACTCGATCGAGCAGTTTCAACGCGGAATTCAAGCTCGTTAAAAAATAAAAATAAGCAATGAGCAAATGTTCCCCCTGAGTTTAAGCTCATTAAAAAATAAACCATCTTCTGGTAAATAACCATCGTGAATGTATTATCATCAGCCTTTGAAGCCTTGGTCGTGTTCCCATCATCACCTCCATTTTGTTTTGGCCAATCATTCACCTCCATTTGATTGTTTACCCTTTTTGAGGAACAACTGCAAAGAGTGATCCTGTTAGCCATCCTTGTGACACTGCCGTGATTGGAAAATTCCAAACCTTACTTGGAATCAGCTGCTACCCAAATTTATCACTCGTCCCTCAAAAAACGAGTCTCCTTTAAGCTCTTTTCAACTGATTCGTAAAATATGAAACGATTGCTGAGCGATTGGCCTCTCCAGCTCGTTAAAGTGACCAGAAATGCTATCCCTCCTTTAGATTTTAATCTTTTTTGGACTTGAGGGATTATTACATAAAAAGATCGAGCGCTTGTTTTGTTCGGCTCGTTAAAAGTACCAAAAAATCATCCCTTTTGTATTGTTTTATACTTTTTCGGACTCAAGGGATTATATGACGAAAAAGGATTATTGGAGTTTTCTTTACGTCCCTTTTTCAGACTCTCTAAAATTTAAAAGGACTGAGTTATCCTTGTCGTTAAACTCGTTAAAATCGAATAGCGACAAACTTGTCCATACGGACAAGAACGAGTTTCACTATCACTAGGCTCGTTAAAACATAGCGATGGGTTTGCCCGAAGGGAAAATTATAGAACAAGCATATGTTATCCTCCTCAAGCTTGACAAAAATAAAGAGGTACTGGTCAGCAATGACTGGGGAAAAATTGGGAAGAAAACTTGAAAAAACATTATTGGTAGCAAGTCGCTCTTGAACATGACACTTTCACTCTGCATCTGAGTCGAGTTGGGTTGTTCCGTTCACTGGTCATATCACCATGGGTCCATCACACCATCCATATTTGGGGTTAATGCTACCAATCCATCATGTCAGTGTCGCCGATATGTTCAAGAGAAGTCGCTCAGAGAATTCACCTGTGTCTCACCCACTGCAATACATTTACGCTCCATTCTTTCATGACCGCCACCCTGAACCTTATATCACCAGATCGTTTTCACCTCCATTAAAATCATTTGCTCCGTTCCGTGTCATTGATGTGGGATTCACTAAGGCCCTCCTATGACGGATCGCTTCTTGTCAACATCAGCTCATTATCCAAGAGGTCAATCTAGGAACAACCCTTTCAGTACTTTGAAGCTTGCATGCCTCAATGGCAAGTTTCTCACTTCCGGTGACAGGTTTACATCAATGGCCTTCGACTGAAAGATTTTGCGTGGTGTTCGACACCAAGTCCCTTATTCACACCACGTGAATTGTACTGTAGTACCTTGAGGGTCATCATCATTATCGGTGATTCCTCTCGCGCCTGTTAACAGCTTACATCATTGGCTGGTAATCAGGCGATGTATTTCCATGTTCGACCCCAGAACATCTCTCACATGGATCGACTTGTACTTTGGGTGAAGATTGAACGAGATTGAAGACCCCAGATCTAGTTTCATCCATCCGGGCTGCGATATATATTCAGGAAAATAAAGACATCAAATGTACATCATTACTGCACAGATAATCATCCAACCTAAGGGATGATGGCTCTACCAGAATCATCAGTCTACACTCAGACGATTGTCTGTCTTATGTACATGAAAATGAATTTATAAAGCTGAGCATGGGAATGCCCACCTCAGCTAGATCATGAAAATATTATGAAGATAATGTATTGTATTGTATCTTATTACAGGTCGCCTTCCATCTTGAAAAAACTTCAGATCCTCATGATAAAGCATTTCACCCGACATCAAAAAAGATTAATGACCTCATGCTTTAGGGGGCAACTGTTATAGACATTTTTGGGCACTACAACCCCAATCATAAATGTCCATAAACCAAGGGCTCTTAAGTCCATAAAAGTGTTGTTCCAACCTCTAAAAGAACAAGGTCAACTGATTACATCTTCTCCCAGAAGTTCTCCATGAAAAACTACTCAGAACTGGTCAAAACTGGACCATCTCACCTGCTCCATGGTCAAAGTGCACTGCATCCCACCTAAATACGCACAAGAGGTGAAATGCATCTTGAAAAGCCCTTCTATGGGGTGCGATGGGCGAGAGTGGACAAATGGCAGGGTCAATCTGCAAAGTGGAGGATCATGGAATCTTCCAGAAACTACTCCTGTGACACTTGCCTCTCTGCATTCGCCCAGGGATGAGTAAGAGATCATCAATCTCCAAGTGGAATCAATAACTATCAAAGAAGAGGACACTAATCAAATCTCAAAATCTGGTTCACCCCCCTTGTAAACATCTATATATGGATCCCTCATCCCAGAGATCCAAAAGGATGGAATTTTGTATCTTGTAAGGAAGTGTTGTTGGTTTCTTGGTGCAACATCATAGTGTTGGTGATCTAAGCTTTTCATGAGGTGAAGAAGGGCTTTCTTGCTGAGAGGATGATGCTGGGTCAGAACAATTGGTTGTAATCCTCTTTGCTATTCTTGATTATCAATAAATCTATTCAAGTTTTTCTCCACATTCTTTTATGATTGATGATATATGCATTTGTGTGGTCAATATATATCTGGTCCTATATTGTTTATGATAATAGATCTATGTTCTTGGATAGTGTTATGTTGCTTTGATTCTACAGGTGCTCTCCGAAGCTGGGTAGACGAGGAAGCGAGTGGCAAAGATCTATCAGAAGGGAGAGGAATCAAGCAAGGAACCAAGCGCAAGACAGAGGTTGGTCTCCTTTATTCCCCTCTTATCTATTTCTCATAAAGTAAAACGAAAGTAGTTTTAGTTTGTTTGTTTCTAAGGTAGCTACCAGCCTTAGTGGGACTAGTAGCTCTGCATAGACACTAGATTTCCCGATAACACTCACTAGCTAACTTGGCAGACTTGACTACTACAAAATGAGATACCTTGCTCAATTTTTCAATAACCACCGTAATTGCATCATGTTTCATGGAGGTTCTAGGAAAACATGTGATGAAATCCATATGTATCACCCCCCATTTCCATTCCAGAATGGGAATGGGCTGCAATAAACTTGTGGGATGCTTGCATTCAGCCTTCACCTGCTGGCACTCTATGCATTTAGCAACAAAATTAACCACTTCCTTTTGCATATTAGGCCAAAAATAAAATTTCTTAATGACCATGAGAGTCTTTTGGTATCCCAGGTGGTTAGAATATGGATTTGTATGAAACTCTCTCATGATGAGGCTTTTCAAATCAGTATTGTTCAACACATAGATTATGTTCTTGAATCTAATCAAGCCATCATTAATGAGATGATATTTCTCATCTCCTCCATTCTCATTGTCCTACTAAATATTTTATTTGGTATGTTAATCCTTCTCATCATGATACCCTACATGTTTGACCTGCTCTACCAGTTCCACTCCATAATAACTTATGGTTGCAAGTGGTTCAACTAAATTCTTCTACTAAGTGCATCAACAACTTGGCTTTCCTTTCCTTTAATGTACTTGATTTCAAAGTCAAATTCACTAAGTGTAGCCGACTGCCTAACTTTTATCACTTTCAACTTAGGCTGATCAAACAAGTACTTTAGGCCTCCATGATTTTTCATGAGCATGAATCTTCTATCAAGGAGGTAATGCCTCTGCATCTTCAGTGCATGAATAATGGAAGCTAACTCCAAATCTTGAGTCACATAGTTTTCCTCGTGCTCATTCAACTTTCAAGACTCATAACACATTACCTATCCTTTCTGCATGAGGACTCCACTAAACCCATCCTTGCAGGCATATGTGAAAATCATAAAATCCTTGCCTAGATCTGCAATCCTCAAAACTGGTGCATTACTGAGCAATTTCTTTAATTTCTCAAAACTGACTTCACACTCATTTGTCCACACAAATTTATTTCCTTTTTTTTGCAAGTATATGATAGGGTGGCCTATCTTAGAGAAGTTTCTAATGAATCTCCTATAGTAGCCTGCCAACCGCATGAATGATTGCACCCCATTTTCATTTTTTAGTGTTGTCCACTGCATGATTTCCTTAACCTTCTCTAGATCAATTGATATCCCCTCCTTAGTGACATTATGCCCCCAGTAATGTATTTGTTACTAGAAGAATTCACACTTGCTAAGCTTTGCATATATTTTTTTATCCCTCAATAATTGTAGCACTGTAGCCAAGTGTTTCTCATGTTGTTTCTCAATCCTTGAATACATCATTATGTCATTGACAAATACAATGACAAACTTTTCCAAATAAGGACTCAACACACTATTCATTAAGCACATGAAAGTTTTTGGGGAATTAGTAAGCCCAAAAGACACCACCACGAACTCATAATGCTTGTATCTTGTCTAGAATGCAGTCTTATGAATGTCTTCCTTCTTCATCCTCACTTGATGATACCCTGACCTCAAGTCGATCTTGGAGAGGATTGTTGCTCCCCACAACTACTCAAAGAGGTCATCAATACATGGCAATGGATCCATATTCTTTATGTTCACCTTGTTTAATTTCTTATAGTTAATTTATAATATAAAGGTGTCATCCTTCTTTTTTAAAAACAACATGGGTGCTCCCCATGGAGACACACTCAACCTTATGTATCCCTTTTCTAGCATCTCCTCTAGCTATAATTTTAGCTCGACTAACTTAGGAGTTTTCATCATGTATGGTTCCTTGGATGTTGGTGTTTCTCCAGCTACCAACTCAATAGAGAAATCTATCTCTTTGGGAGGATGTAATCTAGGGACCCCCATTGGAAACACATCTTTGTACTGCTACAGAAATGAATAACTTCTTAGAAAATCTATTTCCTCATTCTCATTATCACTGCGAGTTTTCTCATCACTAGATATTTGCACTGCAAAAAACATGCATCCCTTCCTACTAATGTGCTTAGCTTGCATAGTCATGATCAACCTCACTGAAGTAGGATTTCTCCTACCCTGCAAAACTCTTCTTTCTCCCTACTCATCTAAGCATTCAATTTCTTTTTCAAAACAATCCACTTTAGTGTGGTGTTTGTACAACCAATCCATGCCCAATATCACATTGTATGCTCCCAATGATAGCAAGTTTAGATGTGCAAATGTTGGCATGTCATTTAGCTCGAAATCACATGACTTCACCTAGTAATTAATATTTCTCTTGGTTATTATTTCCATCTGAATTGACCAAGTTTCTACATGCATTTCCTTGGCTAGTCGGCAACATTCTACAAGCTCTAGACTGACATAACTATAGTTAGATCCTAAATCAATTATAACATAAATAATTTTGTTGGAAAACTTACCTTCCACCTCAATTATGGATTCTTGGTGGTATACCTAGCAATTATCCACCACTACATAAACTATGGGCCTTCTTTTCACTATGTCACCCATTGTCCAAGCTTCTTGTGCACTATATATCTGAGGTACTATGCTTTTCTAATGTGGGAAATCCCTTTTCTGGTGGTTCTCACCACATGCCAAACATCTTAGTGGTTCTTTTGCCTTAGGCCTGCATTGACCTCCTGTAGGTGGTTGTAAACGACGTGTCTCCTTGACCAATTTTTTGTTGAAATTGACCTTCACCAGCTAAAGCCTCACCTTCTTTCTTATCAACAATCTTTTTGGGCCATTTCTTCTTGTCTTTCTCACTACCCTTTGATTTCCAGTCACTTTTAAAGTCAGGCCTCTATTTTTCTTAATCATAGCAATGCTTGAATTTTTTGATGGTGTCGTCCAAAGTCTATGGTTCATAGAACTTGATGTGGTCTCTAAATGGCATAGGTATGCCACTAATAAATTTTTGAACCTTGGCCTTCTCATCCTTGAGATATGACACATATCTTAATAGTTCAAGAAATATGGTAATATACTCTTCATCTAACAATTGTCCCAACTTTAGCTCATAAAATTTCTTTGCCTCCTTGTCATATTGTCTGATAGATATTTCTCCCTAAAGAGATTTTCAAACTCCTTCCAAGTTAGTCTTTCTTTTGTTATGCCTTTAACATTTTTCAAATCTTCCCACCATATGTATGCTCTTCCTTTTAGGTTGTAGGTGGCTACAATTTCCTTCGTGTTCTCAAAATAGTCATGAATTGTGAAGAAATTATTCATCCCAAGCAACTAAGCTTATGTCCCTTCATATTTCTTCACCTCCCCATCAAATGTAGGTCGTTTAGTCGTCTTAAATTCTTTGGGAATAAAGCCTCTTCCCCTTGTCCTTTGATAATGATGATGAGAATGGTGACAATGAGGGTGATAATGATAAGAATGATGCCCCCTAGTAGTTGTGAAAAATCAGAGACCTGATTCCTATTGTAGAAACTGGAAATAATTCTCCTAATTGTTCTTCATCCCAAGCAACTAAGCTTTTGTATCTTCAGATTTCTTCACTTCCCCATCAAATGTAGGTGGTTTAGTCATCTTAAATTCTTCGGGCATAAAGACTCTTCCCCTTTTCCTTTGATAATGATGGTGAGAATGGTGACAATGAGGGTGATAATGATAAGAATGATGCCCCCTAGTAGTTGTGAAAAATCAGAGACCTGATTCCTATTCTAGCGACTGGAAATAATTCTCCTAATTGTTAATTAAATTTAACAATTTATTTACTGTGAGCTACAGCAAATATTGAATCAATCACACTGTAACCTACACAAATAAACTGTGGAATAATAAACATTGGAAGAAATAATAGCACACACACATAATGTGACAATTATTTTTGGACCAATGTCCCTAGAAAAACCAAACTTGGGAACACCGGTGCAGAAACTAAGGGTTTTATTATTATGCAACAGTGAAATAATCTCAGTACAATTAGATGCTGAAAATGGAAAGCCTACATAGAAATACTGGCAAGAAAATCTAGTGAGGATAAATTCCTCACTCCATAGGAAATCTCCCAGCACAACTTCCCTTAAGAATCTTGGCCCTCTGAGCCTCTGCATCAGCCTCTGTGCTGCTCTATGTAGCTGGCTGGATGTCTAACCTCGGATCGGACTCTGGTGAAGTCATTCTACCTCTTGTAGACCAAAAATGTGCTTCTTCAACACTATGGGACTCCTTCCCAACCTTTGGAACTGAAAATGTCTATCTCTCCCAGCAAATCGAGTTTACCTCTAGAGGCTATTTTGCAGCTCTGCATCAACCTCTATGTGGCTCACTTGCCTCTTTACAAATGCACTCATTGGATTTGGAATCCTTCCTCCGAATTCACTATCTCAGCCCCTCTTTCACTACTTTGATCTCACTATCTCTCTCTCTACAGAAACTGAATGTTGCTACTCAACAAATTGATCTACTCATGAAATCGAACTGCACAAGTGTGTTCTCCAAGACCCATCGACTTCTTCTTATAATCCTTTGTTGAGACTTCAAAAACTAAGATTAGATATTAATAAATGGATAGGATTAACTTGAAGTCGATCTGTGTGAGTTTCTAGTACATTCACACCATAACTTAATTAATTCTGATTAATTAGTCATATTCCCTAAGTTTAGACTTAAGAAATATTTAAAAATTGACTAATAATATAATTAAGTCATTTCTAGGTAGAATTTCCATAAACGATTTTTGGGTTTTGGATATCATGCATTATAGAATGTCCACAAGATTTCAAGGCTATAACACCTTCTATGCTACAAAAAATAACACTCCCTCTTAGCGAGAAATGTGTTCTAGCATTGGATCTTCTTGTAGAAACACCCTGTCTCTGCATCATCTCCTGTCACACTGCTGATGTTTGGCTACTGTTGCACACCAACCACTGCACAACTATGATATGCGTTTCATCTATGTTGTTGCTGACACTTCCATACTACTACAAACACTGCATCTACATTGTAAATCCCTCTCATTTGTTGATGCTACAACTGCAACATCTGCAGTTGTAAATCATCCTAAATACTGAATCAATTGTGATTAGTATGATACATATGTCATCTGAGTCTCTGATTGCTTCTAGTATTTGCGTTGCCACTAAGGTATCCACATTGTTGCTAACTCTGCACTGTGCCACCTACACTACTGCCAAGTATGCACTGTGCCACCTGCACTACTTCCAACTCTGCACTACACTCCTTAGCATCTGACTACTACTGGAATCTGCATCTATCACTCTGGCATCTGACTGCTACTGGAATCTGCATCTATCACTCTGGCATCTGACTTTATCAATTTCCACTGATCCATCCTGCTACAAACTATTAATGGCCCCGTAGTAAGGTATTGAATCAATAGGTGGATCTCCTCAAGAATCTTTCCCATCTATAGCACTCTGGGCCTATAGCACCAAGTCACCCCACTTCACTCCTGGATGTGGTGCCCCATTATCTCCTTTTTATCCTTGTCCCTTACTGGGACCTTTCTTCACTTTGCAACCCACACTAGTTAACTCACACTTCATCTAGTACCTTTCTTCAACAACTGAAAGTCGATCTGCATTCTAGCTAACTCGCACAGCCACCTCTGGAAATCCTATGGTCGTTTCTACAAAGCTGCAAAATATGCGAAACTAAAAAACTGGGAAAGTAAACCTGAAAATCTCCCTCTTTCCTGTTGCTCGACTGCTAGATCTTCTACTCGCACTCCCTTCTAGAGTGAGAATATTTTCTCACAACTACTGCCAATCTGCAACTGGAAAAATTAGATCTCTAAAACTCGAGATCGCCTGAGAGAAATGTTTCCCTTTGTTGTGTGTGCTTCTTCTTCAACCCGATGGTAGTTCTTCTCTAGCAAACTTCTGCAAAATTGTTGCATCTAGCTAGAAATATTCTCTGCAAAAAATATCGGGTTCTCCCTTTGCCTCAGCAAACCCTCGAACTAGAGAGATCGAATTTTTTTGTCCCTTTCATAAAAATCAATTTCTCCTCAAGAATTTGTCCTGTTGGACAATGTGACTTCACTGCCTCTAAGGTTTCGAACTGTTTCCCTTTAATGAACAAGGAAACTCCTTCACTACTGAGCACTCTGGCTGCTCATTTATGCTCTCATACCATGTGAAAAATTGGAGACCAGATTCCTATTCCACAACTGGAAATAATTCTCCTAATTGTTAATTAAATTTGACAATTTAATTATTGTGAGCTACAACAAATACTAAATCAATCACACTGCAACCTACACAAATAAACTACGAAATAAATAAACACTAGAAGAAATACTAGCACACACACATAAAATGACACAGTTATTTTTGGACCAATGCCCCCGAAAAACCCAACAAAGGAAAACTGGTGCAGCAGCTGAGGATTTTATTATTATGGAGCAATGAAATAATCTGAGTACAACTGGATGCGGAAATTGGCAATCCTACAGAGAAATACTGGCAAGAAAATCTAGTGAGGAGAAATGCCTCACTCCACAGGAAATCTCTGAGCACAACTTGCCTTCAGAATCTTGGCCCTCTAAGCCTCTACATTGCTCTGTGTAGCTAGTTGGGTGTCTAGCCTTGGACTGGACTCTGATGAAGTTGTTCTGCCCTCTACTAACCATAAATATTCTTCTCCGACACTCTGCGACTCCTTCCCGACCTCTGGAATTAAAAACATCTATCTCTCCCAGCAAATCGACATTGTCTCTATAGGCTACTGCGTAGCTCTATGTCAACCTCTCAGTACCTCACTTGCCTCTCTACAAATGCACTCAACGAATTTGGAATCCTTCCTCCAACTTCACTATCAATGCCCCTCTCTCATTGCTTCGATCTCACTAGCTCTCTCTTCAGCAACTGAATGTTGCTACTCAAGAAATCAATCTACTCATGAAATCGAACTGCAAAAGTTTATTCTCCAAGCCCCATCGACTTCTTCTTATAATCCTCTATTGAGATTTCAACAGCCAAGATTGCATCTTAATCAATGGCTAGGATTAACTTGAAGTTGATCCGTGTGAGTTTCTAGAACATTCACACCATAACTTAATTAATTCTAATTAATTAGTCATATTCTGTATGTTCAGACTTAGGAAATATTTAAAACTTGACTAATAATCTAATTAAGTCATTTCTAGGTGGAATTTCCATAAACAATTTTTGGGTTTTGTATATCTCATGCATTCTAGCCTCTCCAAAAAATTTCAAGGCTAGAACACATCCGATGCTACAAAAACTAACAGTAGCAGAGCTAGAATTCCTACCAAAATGATGCTCATGAGTGTTGGTTATTCCTTCTATGTTATGTCCCTATAACACTAGTCTATCCCCCTTATTGTTATTTTTTTGCCCATGTAGTCCCCATATTGTTATTTTTGTACACCATAGAACCCCACTATTTTTATTTTTGTGCCCTTACATTATTATTGTTGTGTAGGCTATGATTATATTATGACCCCTTAGACCCCTATATAAACAAAGGAGGTCTTGTCATTTGTAGCATCCAAGAATTGTTCATTTATGTAATTTAAATGAGGTTTCCCCCTCAAAGAAAATTATTTTTAAGTCGTTGATCTATCTATTTGTGATTTGCTTACATAACATTTGGTATCGAAGCTTTCAATTCTAGGGTTTCACTTCTTCAAACAGGTTATCGTGGAATTTTTACTATAACTTTTTTTCTACGAAGCTTCAAAAGCTAAAATTGAAATTACATGGATTTGAAATCTTGATTAACCTCGTGTACGAATTTCAGATCTTGTCTTTGTTGGAAATACTGAGAGGAGGAGGGGGTGGGGGGGGGGGTTGAATCAGTATTTTGTTTCAATTGTTATAATTACCAGTTTAATTCTTCACAATTTGAATTGAGAAATGTATAAGTATAATTTTATTGAATAAAATAATAAATACAATATAAATGTGTTCCAAGCTCCAACTTGGTTTTGATGAGGCTCCGACCTCTAGGGCTTCGACCCTATCTTATCAAGGCACCAACCTTGGATTTAGGAGCACCAACTCCAAGGACACCAATCCTTCCAATTCTGAGGCATCAACCCCAAGGGCTCTGACCCTATCTTTCAAGATGAATCAAGTCAAAAGATTGTCCTCCCACTCTATCTTCAGCTTCCTTCTTAGCTCGGCCTTCATCTTCTACTTCACATTCTGTGTCACCCAAACCTTTGGCTTTATCTTCTTCCGCTGGACCTTTCAGCTTCATCTTCTTCTGCTAGACCTTTCAGCTTCCTTTTTCTTCCGTTCCTTTGGCTTCCTCTGTGTCTTCAAGTTCACGAGTTGTGCACTTCTTTATGCTCTATTTTTGTGCCTGAGATAGATACTCATAACTGAAGCATTTTAACTCATTTTTATACGAGTTTCACCAATGACCAAAGGACACGTCTATTGGAGGGAGGCCGACTTGTATATTAAAAATATATATTAGAGAGTCTTTTATCCATAGACTTGATTATTGACGGAAACCATATAAGAGCTACTATACCCACATGGAGGTCCCACATGCCACGTCATCACCTTTAATTGCAATCGTAACTTCATGAAAAATTGGAGTTATTCCTTTAATCCCGCAAACAAATGCTAGTCCCACCTGAATGCACAAGACCGGCCCCCAAATAAAATAAAATTGTGTCCATAAACTTGTCGGGTCCACTCAGTCCCAAGTATTATCGGATTAATTCTCCATGGTTGATCTCATCATTAATTCGTCGGTTGTTGATCCACCTGATCAACAAACCCAATAGATGATCCTCCACCGTTTGATCAAGGCACGCTGGATCCAATGGTTCACAATGATATCGGTCGGGGAACTTGCACTACGGTTAACCTCCCTTACGGAGCCGATAAGGATTATAAATCCTTGATCTATAAAAGTTCGGATCCGTTTTGATATTTAACGTCCGATCACTTTATGACTCGATATCCATTAGGTATACGAGGTCATCAAATCTACATCCTGTGTGTCTTCAACTACCACATGGGTTAAAAACTGAGATCAACGACTAGGATTTGAAAATGAGATCGACGTAAGTGTTGACTGTGATGTAAGCATTTGAACATCTATACACTCCTACCCCCGCTCTTCCGATAGATGTTGCTCCTGTGGCTTATCTTCCTGTGACCTCCCATAACTCTGTTTATGCTCCTCCGCTATTTTCTTCCTATCGGTTCTTCTTGGGAATATATTACATGCAATACTTCCGATATGGCTCCTCTGATGTTTTCTTCTTTACTCCTTTGTTATCGATGTTTGCTCTTTGTTCTTTCGATAACACTTCATCTTACTCTTTGGCTTTAGGTGGCTTCTCCTCTTTGGCTTCTTGCTCCTGTTGCTTCACGGATATACTACTTCTATTATGTCTGTATATATATATATATATATATTCAATCCACTTGGGTCCTCCATCTCATCATGTCATCATATATCAAAATTGCATCACTATGGTGAAACCCTGGGCAATGATGTATCAATGGGCAATCAATGGGCAATCATGTATCAAAGAATTTGCCATCACAAACACTGCTATATTGACATCAATGACAACCTAGATTAACAATCTCTTCCTTTTTCATTGATGGCAATTCTTCTTCTCTCCCCCTTTGACATCAATGGCAAAGGAGTGCACAAGGACTCCCCCTGTTGAACTGCTCCCCCTGTCATGCAACATCTTTATGAATCAACTTAATATGATGCTAGAGAATAACCCCCATCTTTTGGCGAAGATGTTTAAATGCTTCTCGAGGAAGAGGTTATGTGAAAATATTAGCTATCTGCTCCTTACTATTGATATATTCCAAGTTTATGTTTTGTTTAGCTACTTTTTCACGAAGGAAATGATACATGATTGGTATATGTTTGGTCTTTGAGTGCATCACTGGATTTTTACTGAGACTAATAACACTTGTGTTATCACAATAGATGGTGATTGGTTGATTGGTACCTATGTTGACATCTTTCAGAGCTTCCTTCATCCATAATATTTGAGTACAACAATCTGCAGCAGCTATATACTCGACTTTAGTTGTAGATAGTGATATGGATGTTTGTTTTTTGCTAAGCCAAGATACTAGACAATCTCCTAGGAAGAATGCATTTCCACTAGTACTTTCGATCATCGACACTTTCAGCCCAATTAGCATCGATGTATTTAGTCACAGTAAGAGTTGAGCTCTTAGGGTACCAAAGACAAAAATCAGGAGTTCCTTTCAAGTATCTGAGAATTCTTTTTACAACCAACAAATGGGATTGTTTAGGAGCTTATTGAAATCTTCCCACCATTCCTACTGCTTGCATAATGTCAGGTCTTGTAGCAGTTAAGTATAGGAGGGCTCCAATTATTGACCCGTAATGAGTTGCATCTACGAGAGGAGAGTCATTATCTTTTCTTAATTTGCAATCTGTGGTCATAGGTGTGCTCATGGGTGCATAGTCTTCCATTCCATATCTTTTAAGCATGTCTTTAAGATATTTTGCTTGAGATATGAACATGCCTACCGTGGTTTGAGATACTTGTAGTCCAAGGAAGTAAGATAACTCTCCTATCATCGACATTTCGAACTCTTTTGACATATTTTGAGCAAACTCATGGCTCATCTCATCATTATTACTAGCAAAAATCAGATCATCAACATAGACAAGAGTGACTAGTAACTTATCCTCATCCATCTTTATGTAGAGATTACTTCCTGCCACCCCCTTCTTGAAGCCTTGTTGTTGTAGATGGTGATCCAATCTTGCATACCAAGCTCTAGGAGCTTGTTTCAACCCATATAATGCCTTTTTCAACTTACAAACAAAGTCTTTTCCTTCTGCTAGATTAAACCCTTCTAGTTGCTCCATGTAGACTTCTTCCTTGAGTTCCCCATTCAAAAATGCTGATTTTACATCCATTTGATAGATTTTAAATCCTTTTGAGCAAGAAAATGCCAAGAACATCCTTATAGCTTCCACACGAGCTACTGGTGCAAAGGTTTCTTCAAAGTCGATTCCTTCAATTTGTGAATAACCTTTACAAACAAGCCTTGCCTTATTTTTGATGATTTGTCCATCTTCATTCATTTTTTTTTTGAACACCCACTTGGTTCCAATTATATTTTTATCCTTTGGATGAGGTACCAGCTCCCATGTCTCATTCTTCTTGATTTGAGACATTTCTTCTTCCATGGCTTTTACCCAATGAGGATCCTTACTTGCTTGAGTAAATGTTTCTGGTTCTATCATAGATAGGAGAGCAACATCATTTTTCTTTGGTGTACTTGTCATCCTTCTTCGAGTTTGTATCCCTTCATCGCCAATAATCTGCTCCTATGGGTGATATTTTTGGAGAAACTTCATCTTTGAAGGGGTTTGAGATGGTTCTTTTTCCTTGTGTTTTTCTTGATCTTTTTCCTCTTTTTCAATGAGAGGGTCAACCTCATGATCTTCAATTTCTTTTTCTGGAAGGTCTTCATCAATCTTCACATCAACGCTTTACACTATTTTCTGTAGTCAATTATTGTAGCATTTGTAGGCTTTGCTCCTTGTATAATATCCAAGAAATATTCCTTCGTCAATCCGAGAATCAAATTTTCCTTGTGAGTCATCATTGATTTTTATGAAGCACTTTCTTCCAAAATTCTTGAAGTATTTTACTGAAGTAGGTCTTCCTTTCCATAATTCATAAGGAGTCTTCTCATTATTTGGCCTTACTTGAGTTCGATTCAAGGTATAAACAGATGTCTTGACTACTTCTGTCCAGAATTTTGGCTGCAAGTCAGCTGCTATTAACGTTGTTCTTGCCATTTCTTGAACTGTTCAGTTTCTTCTTTCAACTACCCCATTGTGGTTGGGTGTTCTGATAGCAGAGAGTTCTCTTTCAATTCCATGTACTTTATAGAATTCATCAAATTCTTTTAATGTGAATTCTCCCCCTCTATCCGTTCTAAGACATTTAATCTTAGAATCCTTTTCATTTTCTACAAGAGCTTTAAGATTCTTAAAACACTCAAATGCTTTGGATTTATATTTTATGAAATATACCCACATCATTCTAGTATAGTCATCAACAAATAAAGCAAAGTACCTTTCTCCTTGGAGTGTCAGAGTTCTAGTTGGTCCACATAAATCAGCATGGATGATCTCCAAAGTTTTTGATGTAGAAAACTCCTTGGTCTTGTGGCTGGTTCTAGTTTGCTTTCCATGTTGACATGGACCACATACTCCTTGATTTGGCTTGAATAAATTTAGGATGTCTCGTACTGCATTAATCTTGCTAATATTGATCAAGTTATCGAAATGTGTATGTCCAAGTCGCTTGTGCCACGTCCAACTTTCGTATGTTTGACTTAAGTAACATTTATCTTCTTGAAATTTGTTCAGAATGTATACGTTATCTGATGTTCTAACTCCTTTCGCCACAAGTTCCCCTGAGGAAGAATTCCTTATTTCACAATCTTTAGTGCTAAAGACAACATTATGTCCTTGATCACAGATTTGTCTAACACTCAAGAGATTCTATTTGAGCCTATTTACTAGCAAAGCATTTTGAGCCTTTACTTTTCCATTAATAAGGGTAACAGTTCCTTTTCTAGCAATTTTGTTAGATCCACTTCCAAAGGATACATTTCCTTCCTTTTTTTTCAATGAGACAAAATTCCTTTTGTCCCCTGTCATATGTCTAGAGCACCTACTATCCACAAACCAATGATTTTTGTCACTGTGAGCACATAGAGCTAGGCCACATTTATCCGTGTTGGGATTCTCATTTTTTGCTTCTCTTCTTTTGAGGGGGAAATTTTGTTCATTATGTCCATAATCATTACATAATGAGAAAATTGGATCAAATTTGGCCAAGGTATCAAAAGAGTTGTAGGTCTTTATTTTTCCTTCCCCTTTGAGACCATATGGTTTCTTTGTTTGATACTTCAATTTTGGTGTTTCATTCTTATGGGCCATGCAATGTCTAGCATGATGACCAAAATTTTTACAATAAAAACAATGCCCAAAAAAGATAGTTTTGTACCTATTGTAATAGCCATGATTTGCATCAACATTCTTCCTTGGAGTTACTCTCTCTTCATTCTTTTGATTTGAGATGGGTCTTTGATGAAATAATCCTTCTTCTTTTGGGTTGCTGGAAAGTATGTCGGCATAGCTTTTCACATTATTCTTAGTACTTGATGATTCTCCTTTAAAACCTATCCCAGATTTGTCATGTTGAGGTTTTTGATCATTTAAGATAATGTCAAGTATTTGAGAGCTTTCCCAACCCTTTTCCACTTGCTCCAATTTATTCCTCAAAGATACTATTTCGTCTTCATGTTCTTCACAAATTTCTTCTTGTTATTTTAGATTATTTTTCAAGAGGTCTTCCCTTCTTTTTGCTTCCTCATTTTCTACCTTGAGAGAAATGATTTTATTTCGTAATTTCTCATTTTCTTCAATGGCACTCATTAACAATTCATCTACATTTCCTTGTAGACCTAAATCATCATCATATGTGAAATCCATGAATAATACTTCTTGGCTTCCAACATGGTCATTTTCTTCATTAGATTCATCTTTAGCTCCTTTGCGATGAGGGAACTGATTAGTTGATTTCTTTTTCATGACTACAAATTCACCTTCACCAGACTCATCTTGCTTAGAGAAGAAATTCTTCCTATTGAACCCCTTTTTTTGTATACCATCCTTTTATAATTTTCCTCACCATCATTATCATGCTTAAGAGGAAATTTTGGAGCATAATGACCTATTCTTCCACATTTGAAACAAATAAGAGGGTACTTACATTTTAGCTTAGATCCTTTCTTTAGTCTTCGTACAAATTGCGCCAATTCAGATTCAACATTGGAGTCATCACTACTGGTATTCCATTCTTTCCCATTTTTTGATTTTGAGGCCTTGAATGTTGCATCTTTGGAACTTGGGCTTCCTTTTCTCATCTCATAGGAAATGAGGATACCATGAAGTTCATCCATCTTGAGAGTATCTAGGTCCTTCATTTATTCTATAGCACTTACTTTAGAGTCAAATCTATCTGGGAGAGATTTTAAGACCTTTTGAACAATAGAGCTTTCTTCAATGCTTTCTCCCAATCCTTTAAGAGAGTTTACCACTTCAGCTACTCGAAGAAAGTATGATGCAATATATTCTTCACCATCCATTTTCAGAGTTTCAAATTGTCTTCTATGGGTCTAAATCTTTTCCTTCTCAACTTTGGAGTCCCCATTGTATAAGCTAACTATCTTATCCCATACTTCTTTGGCCGAGTCACAATTCATGACTTTTGTAAATTCAGAATCAGTGATTCCACTAGTGATGGAATTTAAGGTTTTTTCTTTTGCAATGTAAGCTTTCCTTTTGTCTTGATCTATTGGAAGAGTGGAAGGAGTTGTGTATTCATTTAAAACCGAATTCCAAACTTCAGGTCCAAGGGACATTAAGTAGTAGGACATTCTTTTTTTTCAAAAAACCAAAATTTGTGCCATCGAACAAAGGAGGTCTTCCTGACACTTCTTGATTTCTCATTGTAACTAAGAATCCTTCTTCTAGTTGTTATGCTGATATGAAGAAGCCTTCTCTGATACCAATTGTTGGAAATACGGAGGGGCAGGGTGAATCATTATTTTCTTTCAATTGTTATTATTACCAGTTTAATTCTTCACAATTTAAATAGAGAAATGTACAAGTATAATTTTATTGAATAAAATAATAAATAAAATATAAATGTGTTCCAAGCTCCAACTTGGTTCTCATGAGACTCCGACCTTTAGGGATTCGACCGTATATTATCAAGGCACCAACCTTGGATTTAGGAGCACCAACTCCAAGGACACCAATCCTTCCAATTCTGAGGCATCAACCCCAAGGGCTCGACCATATCTTTCAAGATGAATCAGGTCAAACGATTGTTCTCCCACTCTGTCTTCAGCTTCCTTCTTAGCTTGGCCTTCATCTTCTACTTCACCTTCTGTGTCACCCAAACCTTTGGCTTTATCTTCTTCCGTTGGACCTTTCAGCTTCATCTTCTTCTGTTGGACCTTTCGGCTTCCTTTTTCTTCCATTCCTTCGGCTTCCCCTATCTCTTCAAGTTCACGAGCTGTGAACTTCTTTATGCTCTATTTTTGTGCCCGAGATAGATACTCATAACTGAAGCATTTTAACTCATTTTTATACAAGTTTCACCAATGACCAAAGGACATGTCTATTGGAGGGAGGCCGACTTGTATATTAAAAATATATATCGGAGAGTCTTTTATCCATAGACTTGATTATTCATGGAAACCATATAAGAGCTGCTATACCCACATGGAGGTCCCACATGCCACATCATCACCTTTAATTGCAATTGCAACTTCATGAAAAATCGGAGTTATTCCTTTAATCCCACAAATGAATTCCATTCCCACCTAAATGCACAACACTGGACCCCAAATAAAATAAACTCATGTCCATAAGCTTCTCGGGTCCACTCAGTCCCAAGTCTTATCAAATTAATTCTCCACCGTTGATCTCATCATTAATACGATGGTTGTTGATCCACCCGATCAACACACCCAATTTTCGATCCTCCACCATTTGATCAATGCGCGTTGGATCCAATGGTTCACAACGATATCAGTCGAGGAACTTTCATGATGCTTAACCACCCTTACGAAGCCAATAAGGATTATAAATCCTTGATATATAAAAGTTTGGGTCCATTTTGAGATTTAATGTCCGATCACTATATGACCTGATATCCATTGGATATACAAGGTCATCAAATCTATGGCCTGCGGGTCTTCAACTAGCACACGGGTTAAAAATAAAGATCGACGGCTAGGATTTGAAAATGAGATCGACGTAAGCGTTGACTGTGACGTAAGTGTTTGAACATTTGTACACTCCTACCCCCGCTCTTTCGATAGCTGTTGCTCCTGTGGCTTATCTTCCTGTGACCTCCTATAACTCTGTTTATTCTCCTACGTTGTTTTCTTCCTATCAGTTCTTCTTGGGCATATATTACATGCGATACTTCCGATATGGCTCCTCCAATGTTTTCTTCTCTACTCCTCTGTTATCATTGTTTGCTCTTTGTTCTTTCGATAACACTTCATCTTACTCTTTGGCTTCATTATGGCTTGTCCTATTTGGCTTCTTGCTCCTGTTGCTTCATGGATCTACTTCTTATATTATGTATGTATATATATATATATATATATATATATATAGTCAATCCACTTGGGTCCTCCATCTCATCATGCCATCATATATCAAACTTTCATCACTATGGTGAAACCCTGGGCAATCAATGGGCAATCATGTATCAAAGAATGTTCCATCACAAACACTGCTATATTGACATCAATGACAACCTAGATTAACAGTCTTACTATATTTTTGGAGATATGATCCAAGGAATTTAGGGTTTTTGTAGGCTCCATAATTTCATCTCAAACAAGTGACCTTGGGAAAATCATCATAACTTTCTCTCTGATCAGATTTAAATTTTGCAAAAATTGATAGAAATAGGATGGAATGCAGTTTTTGGGCTAACATTTTTAGGGCCGAAGTTTTAAACAATGACACATCGCAATCTGTACAAGTTTGCTCTATCAAACTAGTCTATAAGCAGGCCATCGTGGGAGATTTGGCATAACGCTTTCTTGAAGAATCCAATATCGATCAGACTTGTGGGGTTGTAAATAGGACTTAGATGGATACCACAGGACTAAATTTTAGACTTTAGAGATCCGAAATTACATAGATACAATAGATTCAATATCGAGCTCCTACAAAGTAAGAAAAAGGTGTGTATTTCTTAAATTTTTCATAAGTTTTGTTTGAAAAGTTAGTTTTAAGTGATTCAATTAGGGAATAGTTAAGCATAAATATCATTAATTGATGCCACGAAGAAAGAAAATGGAAAAATCTAGTGAGAAACCTGAAAGATCTACTATGACGCATGAAGAAGAGGAAGAAATGCAACATGATATATCAAAGTTATGAGACCAAATGCAACAAATTTCGCTTTCACAAAAAGTAACAAAAGCTAAGATGGATGGTTTGAAGAATGGAATGCCAGGATAAATGGTATAAAAATGACGTGAGATTTTTTAATGATGTTTTAAAAGCAGATATGTAAGCAATTATGAATGTCAATATAGAGGGGTTGAAGGAAGGTTTAGCAAAGTTTCTAGAAGAAAGGTGTCCCACTGGTGACAAGGCAATCCATGAAAATCATGATGAAGATAAAAGGAATATCAATTACGATTTTAGAGACTCTAATGGGGGCTTTAAGAACCACCACATTCCAAATATAGATATGAGGAAGTTTGATGGCAAGGATCTGGTAACTTGGATACTACAGATGGAGCAATAGTTTGATCTACATGATGTGCAACCCTCACAAAAGGTGCATATTGCATCTTTATATTTAGAACCCAATCATTTTGTATGGTATAGATGGATTTTTTCTCATAAACCACTTGTCACATTATGAATATAGAAAGAGCAACATATTCTTTATCTAATTGATAAATTTCAAACAAAAGGGTTCAACGGCGGAGCACATTGAAGACTTCCAAAAATTTAATATTGGGATAACCAATATTCCAGAGGTGCATAAGATTGATGTCTTCATTGCGACTTTAAAATATAACGTCCAACATGAGGTTCACCTTTGGGAACCTGATTCATTGGAGAAGGCATTTAGTGTGGCAAGAAAAGTTGAAAGAAAAATTATGGCAACAAGGAAGTCTACCACTCACAACTATAAAGATGGAAGTGTTTCTTCTCCTAGTCTTCCACAACCTACAAGGTTGACACCACAAAAATTGGAGTAAAAAGGAGAAAAGGGCTTTGTTATAATTGTGATAGAAAATACACTAAAGGTCATAAGTGTGCTGAGAAGAAATTATTCTACATAGATTGTGAAGAGGAGGAAGAAAAGGAACAAGAAACATCAAAAGAGGAGGATATACACCAAGAACTAACCCCGGAGAAAGAAGAAATGAATCCAAGCATATCTTGTAATGCATTGGTAGGAATTACCACTCCTCAAACTCTCAAGATAGAAGGATATATCAAGAATAAAAAGGTAATAGTGTTGATTGATTCGGGTAGTACCCATAATTTTATTCATTATAAGATATCCAAGGAATTGAATTTCTTTCTATATCCAGCACTAGAGTGTCAAGTGATAGTTGTGAATGGAGGAACTATAAATTTCTCTGGAAAGTGCCATAATATCAAGAAAACTATGGGGGAATATGTCTTGAATATTCCAATTCTTTCCATTCCAATGGGTGTTGGTGATGTTGTACCAGGAGTCCAATGGTTACAACCTTTGGGGACAATAGCTTTCAATTTTCAATAACTTTTCTTGAATTTTTTTCGGGAAGGAGAGGAACTTAAATTAAGGGGTATTGCAGAGAAGCCATGAAATATAATTAGCTCTAATGGAATGACAAAACTACTGAAGAAAGATTCTTTTTCTTAGACTCCAGAAGCAACGAAGGCCTTTGAACATCTTAAAGAGTCAATGTGCCAAGAACCAATCTTAGCTATGCCAGACTTCACAAAAACTTTTATTGTGGAATTTTATGCTTCGGGAAATGGAATTGGTGTTGTTTTAATGCAATAAGGAAGACCCATTTCTTTTCAAAGTCGTCCAATCAAAGGAAAGTATTTACAAAAACCTATTTATGAGAAGGAAATGTACTTGGCAATACTACATGAACTAAAGCAATGACGACCTTACTTAATGGGAAGACACTTCAAGGTAAACACAGATCATGATAGTCTTAAATACTTTTTGGAAAAAAGATTATCTTCAAAAGAGAAGAAAAAATGGGTGACAAAGATGTTGGGTTATGACTTTGAAATCATCTACAAAAAAGGGAAGAAAAATGTTGTTGTAGATGCACTCTCAAGAAAGGATGAGGATGTGGAAGCATTGCTTTGTGCCATTTATATTATCCAACCTCAGTGGATAACTGAAGCAAGGGATGAATGGATGAATGATGAAGAGGTGTGGTCGCTCATTCAAAAGTTGCAGCAAGATCCAAGTACATCTGATACATTTAGCTGGAAAAATTATTCATTATGGTACAAATATCACTTATATCTTTGTAAGAATTCCCAACTCAAACAAAATATTCTTTTGGAATTGCAAACCTCTCCCTTAGGAGGGCACTTCAAATGATTAAAAACTTATCATAGGGTCAAGAAGTAATTTTTTTGGGATGGCCTTAAATGTGATATTCATAAATTTGTGGCAGAATGTTTGGTTTTCCAACAAAATAAAGTTGAGACAGTTAAGACCCTAGGTCTGCTACAACCTTTAGCCATTCCAAGTCAGCGTTGGGAAGAGGTATCAATGGATTTTATTAGAGGTTTACCCAATACTTAAGGAAAGAGTGTCATCATGGTGGTAATTGATAGACTTACCAAGTATGCACACTTTTGTGCATTATCTCATCCTTTTAAATCTAGCAGAGTTACTACTGCATTTACAGAAACAATTCCAAAGATTCATAGAAATCCAAATATTATAGTAAGTGACAGAGATCCCATTTTCACTGGAAATTTTTGGACAGAATTATTTTCTTTTCTTGGTACTCAATTATCACATAGCTCATCTTATCATCCTCAATCTGATGCGAAAACTTGAACAAATGTTTGGAAGGATGTCTTTGTTGCTTTTAATCTAACAAACAAACACAATGGATCAAGTGGTTACCTCTAGTTGAATGGTGGTATAACACTTCCTTCCATACTGCAACAAAAATGACCCCATTTATGGAACTTTATGGATATCATCCACCATCCATCACATCATCTTTAAGAGAAAATTCTAAGGTTCAAGCAATGGAAGATCAAATCAAACATCAATAAAAAGTTCTCCAACTCTTGAAGGATAACCTCACTCTAGGGCAGAATCGAATGAAACAATAAGTAGACCGGCATCGCAGTGAAAGAAACTTTGATGTAGGTGACTGGGTATTTATAAGGCCACAACCATACAAATAAATGTTTCTCAAGAAAGGTAAGAAGGATAATAAATTATCACCCAAGTACTATGGTTCTTACAAGGTATTGCAAAAGATTGGTACTATGGCATATAAATTGGAGTTTCCTACATCTTCCTGAATACACCTAGTTTTCCATGTTTCATGATTAAAGAAAGTTATAGGTGACAAGATTCTAGTTCAAATAGTGTTGCCAGAACTTGATGAAGAAGGAAAAATCATATTTGAGCTTGAAGCAGTCACGGAAACAAGAATCTGACAGCTACGAAATCAATCAATTTCAAAGTATCTCATTAAGTGGAGGAACTTACCTGCTAAAGATTCCACATGGGAGGATGATAGTTTTATACAGAATCATCCAGAACTACTCAAGCATTGAGGATAACACTTTTGTGAAGGAGAGGGGCATGTTAGGTCTGTATAACACTAGTGTATACCCCTTATTGTAATTTTTTCCCCATGTATCCCCCATATTTTTATTGTTGTACCCCATAGAAGCCCACTATTTTTATTCTTGTGCCCTTACATTATTATAGGGTTGTAGGCTCTGATTATATTGTGACCCCTTATACCCCTATATATACAAAGGATGTCTTGTCATTTATATCATCCAATAATTGTTAATTTATGTAATGTAAAGGTGGCTTTCCCCTCAAAGAGGATAATTTTTAAGTCATTGACCTATCCGTTTGTGAGTTGGTTGCATAACATTTTGGGGTACTTAATGGTGCATTTCCCTTCATAGTATCTTCAATTTCCCTTATGTGCCTCTTCCTGGATTTGCTACCATTACCCCATTTGTTCCGTCTTCTGACTCAAAAAGTCTCATCTTGGCTATGTGGCTAGCCCCTAGCTCATGCTTCTTCTATCTTTGTAATTGTGATAGGCTCTGTAGTATGACTGCATTCTCCTTTGCTTGCCTCTCTTGAGCCTTTACCAAACTTTCATTATCTACCTTGAAGCTTCTTATCTCAGCCTTCAATCTTATCAAGGTATCTAACCAGTTAAGAGAGTTGGTTCCTCCCCTATTTCCAAATAATATTTCTTCATCATTCATGATTTCCCACTCATATCCATCCTATGACCTGTTAGAGTTGTACTGACCCATTCTTGTCCTCATCCTTTAATTCTTTTCTACTTGTGATGTGTTGTCATTCACACACAATTGTTAGGTGCATAATATCATAATCAAATAAACATAATCTCAACCTTGAACTTGCTCTCACAAAGATTCCATCTTAGTCTAGCTATAAAATAAAAGGCCATGTTAGCACATCAATATTGTAACACCCCCTCCTCCCAAACCTACCCAAGCAACCGACCTATGCCAGCATCCCCGAGATTTGAGCCACTTTTCTAGCCCAGAATCCTGGCCTCTTCTCGGAACTTGTTACAACCTCTAGAATCCATCTAAGACATGATGACAATATATAAAAATCAAAATTCAACCTCGAGAATAGGCCTAATCACCCCCAATCGGGACTGACATTATGTCAAACACTTGGCATTAATGTAACCTACAGATCTAGGATACAAGACAAAGCATGAATGATTGAAAGCACTTATGAAACATAATTAGAAGGATCACCACCTTCTCCAATGAACTATTATAACATCAATTAGGTCTTACATCCATATATTTAACAATTACAAGTAAATACATGAAATTTCCATGACATGAACCATTCATATAACCATGCTTATAACCAGCATAAAACCATATAAATATCAGAGACATGACATTCATTAAATTGACATATAAACAAGTGCCAAAGTAAGAGAACTTAGCTTTTATTAATCATAGGAAAATCAAACCAAGTTCAGGACTTCCACGTACCACCCAACCATAGACATGGTTGAACCAAAACTTTCTTTCACCCAGTCACCCCTGTGCCATATTCCAAGCATGAATGTGGGATCTCATAGAACAACTAATCTAAGAAAAACTAAGGGAATCCAGAGGTTAAACCACCTCCACCCTCACCAAACTGTGATCACACCAAACCCGATGCTTTGATCACAACCGAACCAAACTTGGAATGCCATCTGGAATCCATCACTATCCTTGAATATTTGTTCATCTCCTTGTCTCTCAATCTTTACCGGTATCCAATCCCGAATAACTAGGCCCTAAACCAAGACCAATCTCTCAGGCTTTACCGCAATCCAAACCTAGATCACTAGGCCCTAAATTGAGACTCCTCCCTCGAGCTTTACCGTGTATCCCACCAAAATTGGTCAAGGTATTCCTAGGCATTTGGGAATGAAACTTGAGACCATCTCCGCCCTAGATTCTGAAATCCATCCAGCAAACCAAAGGTCAAAAACCAAAATAAACATCCCAACACCATGGCATCTCGAAAAAGGAAAGGCTATGCTGAAAACCATTGTCATAACCTAGCAAAACCATGCCATTGACAATAAGAGAACCATACACCAACATGGAAATTCATGCATGTCCAAACCAGCTAGTAAATTATACATGCAAAAGGTTACCTGCAAGTATTCCTGTTGAAGATGTCTAATCCTACTTTCCCTTCCTTAATCCTTGATTTCCTTCCTTGCTCCAAAGCTAGATCGCTCCCAGAAAACTCTAAGTGGCCAAGAGTGAGAGAAAGAGAGAATAATGAGAGAGCTCCAAACTTGATCTGACCTAGAGCTTAACACTGAATAAACTTTCCAACTGATCCTCAGAAGCCTTTTTATTAATGAAACCTCTAAATTTTTCATTTTTTCATTATTTTCCTTCAATTTCCTACTCGCATGCAACCTGTGACCTTTTACCTTCCCTTTCTCCTATTCTCCTTTATTTTCATAAATAAATGTGCCAAAAATTCCTTTTGCCTTTTAATGTTTTTGCCTTTTCCCTTGACCATTTCCCTTAGCCAAAACACACATCTAGTGATGCCCACTAGGATATTTTTCCCCAACATTCAGCTTGGCATACATGTCCCTTACTCGTGGTATTATTTTGACTTTATTAAATTTTATTACATGGAGTTTTCACCAGGGCTATTACAAATATTAATAAAAAATAAGCTACAACCATTATTCCATTTGCATGCACAGTCACCAAATATGTATATGTCAGCCAATGCAATTGGTTATCTCATCAATAAACATTAAAATATTGTTAATCATTAGTGCTATGCTACATATGAAATCACAACTAGTTAATTCCAGACTAGATTTTAACACCTAAATATCAGTTTAGTTAATTTTCTCAAAATCATCCTAAAATCTCGTGCAGGAACTCTACTGCTAGCTTGCCCATGATAGAGCCCATATGATCCAAGTATTGAACCTGGTTAGCTCTGATACCACATTTTAACACCCCTTTTTAACCCCAAAACCCAAACACATTTAAAAGTACGTAGTCACTACACAAATCCAACTCCCAAGGTACAATTATGGGAATGGGATCTAATAAAATTTTGACTTTTTCCCGACTTTCTTAAAGATTCTATTAAACATTTTTGTTGTGCCCATCTCATTGAGATGAATCCCACAATATAAACCTTACCTCAATCCAGCTTACAAATTGATAGTTATGCCCTCTTAAAGATAAGCCTTGCTTACCTCACCACATCACCATGGGCTCCACATGGCGACCTCACAATGGCCCATATGGCAGGTGACTAGGAAGCACCACCACTGCAAATAGAACATGTTGTGGGTGGACTAAGTGACCAGTCAGAAGTCAGCCATATCCCTTGGTGCACCTTTTCATTTCCATTTTTGGGCCTGACCCTGGACCTTCGACATAAGTTGGGGCAAACCCTCCTCCTTGACACGATGAGCATTGGGTCAGGGTCTGCCCTGAACCATGACCTATCCGATCTCGTGATTTCACCTGCACCCCAACTCCTACCAGTTACACAGTCATTCCACCTCAGGCCAGAGGGAGACCTGTTGAGGTTTGGCCCACTTGTTCGACCTATTGACCTCTGACTTGTGGGGTTATGTTAATAGTGTTGGATACTGCCAACATACAGGGGATCTCCCTAATATAAGGTCCCAACTAGACTTCACACCATTTGGTGTAGGATTCCCATCCAGAATACGGTTTGGTTGTCATTTACTTAAATATATTCCCTGGCTTTAGCTGTCAGCACAAGAGAGAAGCGCAAATCTCCTTTTGAATGAGAAATCTAGTATGCCTTGTTAATGTTTGATTGCATATGTATCATGGTTCTCTTACTGTGAAGGGGGGAAATAAAGTGAGCCTCTAAGAGAGAAGTAATAATACTACCCTAATGGAGACGCATGTAAATGAGAAAGACTTGTCTAACACCAAATAAAATAGTTCAAAAGGATGCATTGTTATAACATTACAACGCATTTCCAACAAGAAGCACTGAACTCACCAAAATAGTTCAATTACCCTAGTATAGATGAAATCAAATATGAACCATAAACAACCAAAGAATAGTCTTCGAAATATTCATAATCCGTGTGTGAAAATGTGTTAGTCTGAAAGGCTTCGATATTAAGAAAAAGTACCAAGATACATAAATACAGTGAACATCACTAGCTCCAATAGTGGATCGTTAGAGCCACTACTTGCTCCCCAAAAGTACTAGCTCTATCTCTATAATGCCTTGTGGGAGAAGCCAAGGTTAAAATACCTTTATGTGAGAAATGAGGATCTATTTATAACTTGAGGAATGACCTTTCACATCCTCATGGCTCTTGACTTTCCAACTTCTAGTGACCTTTAGACTCCTAGAACATTTGGAATTCTAAAAGACTTTTGGAATTACATATGACTTCTAGTATTACATGTCTTTTAGACTTCTATGACTCTTTAGTTCAGTATATACATGACTCTTGGACTTCCAATTATTTGTATTTACAATGATTACAACAATACATCATGACTTCCACATCATTGTGTGATGAGAACGTGACATGTCACTAACTAATAGTGACTGATGACATGGACTTTCTCCAGTGGTGACATGGTTTCCATTTGTATTTTTATTCTACATGTAGCTTCAATCGTTGATGTCTTCACCCTCCAAAGGGTATTTTGATCTAATGGAGTCTTTAGGGTGCTTTGATAATCAATATTCAAGTGTTTTCTCCATTCTTTCAATGCTTCCTTTGTTTGTTCTCTTTTTCCAATCTTCCTCGTGTGTGCTTGCAACGATGTTTCTGGAATACTCGTCTCTACAAACACTCATGACAAGCAACTAACAACCATATTCTACCATGTTTTATACATATTTTATGTTTGTTCCTTTTCAGTGCACTCAAAAGGGGTAAAAGGAGCTTATGGGTACATGGGCACACTTTGAAAGGTTGAAGGGCTAAAGAGGGAAGGC